>CM072512.1:39003144-39005644 GCA_036898135.1 Oncomelania hupensis
TGCAGATCACGAAGGCACAGTCAGCACATGGGGTAGAGCAGTCTCTAACCTTCGTTTTGCGTATGACATTGACGAATTGGCTGGAGAGGAACAAGAACTTGAACAGCTGGTACAGAGGCTTGACACCACTTCCAGAGCCTATGAAATAAGTGCAGAGAAGACCAAAAGGATGACCAACAACACCAATGTCATCAACACGGACATCAAAGTCCAAAACCACTCTTTCAACACAGTGCATAGCTTCAAATATTTAGGAGTTATTGTATCAGACAATGGGTCCCGACAGAAAGTCCTCTCCAGGATCGCATAAACAACTGCTGCCCTGGCAAGGTTGAAGCCCATTTGGAAAGACAGGACCATCAGTCTACATTCCCTTTTCAGCTCAATCTTCCTATACGCTTGTGAAACGTGGACCATCACAGCAGATCTACAACGAAGATTTCAAAGTATGGAGATGAGGTGCTTCAGAAGACTTCTGGGCATTTCCTATACCCAGCACATCACCAACGACGAAGTCTGACAGATCATCTCACAAGGCATTGGACAACACGATGACCTGCTCACAGTTGTGAAGAAACGGAAACTATGATGGTATGGCCATATCACCAGATCATCAGGCCTTGCAAAGACCATCCTGCAAGGCACAGTGCATGGAGGTAGAAGAAGACGGAGACCGAAAAAGAGGTTGGAGGACAACATTCGAGAATGGACTGGTTTGACACTGAGCGAAGCCATCAGGGTTGACGAGGACAGAGAAGGATGGATTACGCTGGTTAAACGATCATCTGCGGTGCCCCTACGACCTCCGAGTTGCGGGATATGATAGGATAGGATAGGAATAGTAATGAATGACCAGGAAGCACTATTCAGCAATGCCCTAAAATTAGAAATGTGGTTGTGTCCCGCAGAATATCACAGAGGGAAGGAAAAAAAAAAGACCCATTGCTAATAAATCATTGTTTGTGAGACATTCAAAACATACCCCAGACACTCTGTTCCCAGGCGGCCAAGGCCAGAAGTTGCGTGTTTGTGGTCAGCCAACTGGACTTGGCAGAGTCACGGAGAGGTCAGTCTGTTAATTGACCCCTCCCCTCTAGCTACTACTGCGAGACCCGTTTGCCCCTATAGCATTGGAGACACTGTAGGCACTGTTGAGGAAGTGACCGCACTGACCATGAAATGGTAGCATTACCCCCCCCCCCCCTCCCCCTCCCCACTCCCTCCCTTCCCTGCTACCTCTCCTCCCAACCTTTCCCTTTGTCGCCCCTAGGCCTGTCTTATACAGGCGCGTATACTCTTTAGGAACTTCTTCATTTTCTCCCTTCACCCTTCCCCCGCCCGCCCCCCCCTGCCCCCTCACCAATCCATTGAGTCGCAAGTGCTGTTTATGAATTGACTTTTAGCTCGAAATCTTTTGCAGACTTTGTGTTGTTCTGTAGCCTGTTGGGCAAGTCTAGAGTCAGTCTCGATCGCATTCTTGTGTCGCTTTTTCATAACCTAGACGGTATCCCACTAGAAAAATGCAAAACAAAACAAGCTGTGGCTTGAAAATAAGACTAAAGGCAAGAAGCATACACGACCTAAGACATACGAGTTACTGTCTAACAATTAGGGAAAACTAGCATGCGTGCACTTTGTACTTACAACGGTTATTCTTTTACTTCTTTCTTTTAAAAATAAAGTAGCCTACTAAATTTTATATAGCGTTTTTTTTCTGCTCAAGTTCAGAGCTGCTCAAGGCGCTGGTCGATACAGGATCTAACTCAATCCGCTCGAGGCGCCCACCTGCAACCTTTGGATGCATAGTCTGACGACCTTGGCGACCGAGGATAAGGTGAAGGGACCTTGTGTCTGCTGGCTTTATTTGTGTTGCCGGCACTCACCCGTCTATAATCTGAGCGTCGGGATCTTTAAAGCCCATGCGATGGAATGCGTACGCGCACAGACTAGATCTCAGTTTATACTCTCATCCGAAGTACATGCAGGTTCCTTTTTTATGGCAAGGAATTTGAAAAACAGGTTGGAAAGGTGAAAGGACATTCTTCTAATGTTTTGGATATTTATTACAAGTGAGGAGGGGTGGGGGGAGGGAAGCAGGGAGAAAGGGAGTAGAGGATGGCAAGAGGCTAGAAGACCATTGCACAATAAATGAGAAAAACATGAACGGTGGGGGATAAAAGGAGAGTAATTTGCTGGTGCTGGTGCTGGTGTCTGGAAAGCGCTATAGGGGCTGATCGCGAATAACTCTCCAAGTTCTCGCTGCATGAAAAATGTATTTCGTGCATGCTGAAGCCCTTGCCGAATCTGCGATAGGCAGGCCGAGGTCACGATGCATCCATCAGCAATCTGCCTTATGATCATGGACTCCCAGGATCTGTCCTAGATTTGTGTACAGAAATGAAAAAAAGCAAGCAGATCAGTAAACTGTTCTATTTCATAATTAACAAAAGCCCATATTTCAGACACAAACGAATGTTTGCACTATAGAAATCGAAAGCGC
>CM072512.1:39010644-39073144 GCA_036898135.1 Oncomelania hupensis
AATCCCCACCGAAAGTGTCTTTTCGGCCTTTGCTGACACTCACTATTGTTGGAGAATTTTCGGGATCTGCATGTTTATTACTGTCGATAGAAATTTCCCGATGGATATCGAAGGTCGTGAATGTTCCCGGAAGTAGAGGAAATGTGTATGACGTAAGCCAGTGATGACGATCTTTTGTTCGATTGGTGGCAGTGCGTCATTTCTACCGTGTACCAAATTGTTCGAGAAGAGAGAGAGGTTATTTAATCGTGTGCCGAGTTGCTGTTGAGATAGATTGTTGTTGATAGTGAAGCTGGAAAGTAAATTTGAAAGTTGTTAAGTTGAGTTGAGAATTGTATGCAGTTGTTGATGTGTGCTGAATAAAAGTGGAAAACTTCATACGTCGACTTTGTGACTTGTATGCTGTTTGGACGGGTTGCGTGGATAAACGAATCTGAGTTACACCTTATCAGGAATTCAGCATTGGGGCTGAATCGGATACTGATAAAGAAAAACACCATCATCGAACTGAGTGTAACATTTTGGGGGTCAAGCCGCGATTCACGCCCTAGCCAAGGGTTCAACTGCTACAACAAGCGAGTCAACTTTACGAGAGGCAGTCATCGAGGGTAGCCGCCAACGAGTTGCGTCGAGAGGGGCCAACATACTGGGACTACATCACCGATAGGTTCGGGTTGACTGCAAGGGCGTGTAGTCGCTGAGAGTTGCTTCGTGAGCGAACAACAGATCGGGACTACGTAGCTGCCGCAAGACTACGTCGAGGGACAGTCTCGGAGCTACATCGCCAGTATTAGAGAGAGCGACGAGCGGACGTCGCGTCTACTTCAGCACAGGAGCGTATACATCAACACCAGCGTGGTGCAGCGTCGCATACGACGAGGACAGCGGGGCCTGCGTCAGCGAAAGCGACTAGTGGCAAGCATCAGCGCTACTGCAGAAAGCGTGCTGTTCTAGAACAGTCTAGAAAGGTACAGCACAGTCAAGAACTTTCCAGAAAAGAACCTTCTAGAAAAGAACTTTCCAGAAGCATCAAGATGGCTGACTTCTGGCAGAAAGGGGTTGAACTAAATCTAAAAGGCAAACAGCTGACGGAGTACGTCAAATCCCAGGAGAGAATACAAGAACGAGAATTAGAAGAGCAGCGTCGCCGTGAAGAAAGAGAATTAGAAGAGCAGCGTCGCCGAGAAGAAAGAGAAGAGCGGCGTCTAGAAAGAGAAGAGCGGCGTCAAGAAAGAGAGATGGAAGAGAGACGATTAGAAGCTGAGCGTCAATACCAGCTAGAGTTGGCGCGTATCCAGAACAATCAGCATGCGCCACAAGTCACCAACGACCATACGGCTCCAAAATTGCCAGCTTTCGTCGACGGGAAGGACCAGATCGACAGCTATCTGGCGAGATTCGAAAGGTTCGCCGAAAGCTCCAACTGGCAACCTCGAGACTGGGCGATTCGACTAAGTGCACTTCTGACAGGGCAAGCGCTCGAAGTTTACACCAGACTGTCGAACGATGACGCCAAAAACTATGACGTCTTGAAAGAGGCCCTACTGCAGTGCTACAACTTTACAGAGAAGGGCTACCGTAAACGCTTCCGTGAATGCAGGCCTAAGTCAGACGAGACGCCAAAGCAGTTTGTGGAGCGCCTGTCGTCATATCTACACAAGTGGGTGGAGTTATCAGGCGAAAGGAAGTCTTACGACAGTCTCCATGACCTGATCGTGAAGGAACAATTTCTCAATGCCTGTCACAAGGACCTAGCGACCCACTTAGAAGAACAAAAGCTGCAGACGCTTAAAGATGTGACTGAGGCTGCTGAAAGATATCTATCGCTCATGGGAAAACCCTGGGGCCACCCAGCGCGACGAAACATTTTCAGAAGACTGCAAACCATGGGAACCAGATCCAAGGGAGCCAGACGAGCCAGAAACAGACGGACTCCACGCCACCTCCCAGGGAAGGGCATTCAAGAGGCTGTTTCACCTGCAACGCCACAGACCACAGAGCGGCTAATTGTCCTCAAAACAAAAGTAGCGGACAGCGGAGCAGTACGGACAATTCAGCGGCGGGCAACCGGCAGAGGCGGTTCTCCAATCAACGGCAAAACAGTAGATCTGACCATCAAGTGTGCGGCGGGAGCGTCATTCTTCCGAGTGAGACCAAGCGCACAGCTACCCCTGCCGACGTGCAAGAGTGCATGACCGATGGCCAACTTCTCCTTGCCAACGGAAAATCCATCCCCGTCGTCGCCAGCGCAGCTGTGACCGTCCAGAACATGCCTGTTTCAAAGGGACGCGTCGGAAATCATGAAGTGACTGTCTTAAGAGAGACTCTGGCTGCAGTGGGGTCATCGTCAGAGAAGACCTAATCGCTAAAGAACAGTTCACTGGCGATTCAAAATGGACACTTATGGCCGACAGCAAATGTGTGAGAGCGCCAGTTGCGAAGATTCATGTCAACACCCCTTTCTACGTAGGCGAAGTCGAAGCGGTTTGCCTGAAGAAGCCGCTGTATGATTTGATGATCGGGAATATCGACGGCGCGAGACGACCCGACGACCCCGATCCAGAGTGGAGTCCTGCCTCAACTCAACACGTCGAAGTTGTGGAGGAGGATCCATTGCCATTTCCCGATGGAGACCTTACAGAGCTGCTACGGGACAATGTGGTTGCTCCGGCTCAGCCCTGCCGACCAGAGATCGTCGGTGCTGTTACTACCAGGGCCCAGGCCAAGAGAGACAAGATGTCTACGCCACTGAAGGTCGCCGACAACTCCAAAGCTGCCATCGTGGACAGAGATAAGCTGATCCAGCTCCAGGAAGCTGATAGCACTTTAAACAAGTACAGGAACCGCCAAGACCACGTGACCAAAGGCAGTGGTACGGTCTATTTTGAGGTGAAGGCCAAGATCCTGTATCGAATCTTCCAGCACCCGAGGGTCAACGGAGGGAAACCACTACGTCAAGTATTGGTACCGTTACCTCTAAGGCGCCAAGTGATGGAAGTAGCTCATGACTCTATCATGGGGGGTCACCTAGGCATCAGGAAGACGTCAGACAGAATCCAGGCGGTGTTCTACTGGCCAGGGCTTCATGCGGACGTCAGCCGTTTCTGCCGATCATGTGACATTTGCCAGAAGACCATACCTCGAGGAAGGGTCCCGAAAGTGCCTATGCAGAGGATGCCTCTGATCGACCGACCTTTCAAGAGGGTGGCCTTAGACTTAATCGGCGAAATAAGACCTCCGAGTGAAGAAGGTCATCGGTGGGTACTGACTTTAGTGGACTATGCGACTCGGTACCCAGAAGCAGTGCCTCTGAAGAAGATTGACACTGAAACTGTAGCAGAGGCACTGGTAGACATGTTCAGTAGACTTGGAGTGCCTGAAGAAATTCTGACAGACCTCGGGACGCAGTTCGTCTCTGACTGCATGAAGGAGGTCAACAGACTGCTGAGCATCCGGCATTTGACTACGACACCCTACCATCCGATGTGCAACGGGCTTGTCGAAAAGTTCAATGCTACGCTGAAGTCCACCCTGAAGAAACTGTGCAGCGAGCAGCCCAGACAATGGCATCGCTACATCAACGCCTTACTTTTCGCCTACAGAGAAGTACCGCAGGAGTCCACCGGCTTTTCTCCGTTCGAGCTGCTGTACGGAAGAACCATCCGAGGGCCGATGCACATCCTAAAAGAACTGTGGACGAAAGAAGTAGAGACCCCAGAGGTGAAGAACGGTTACCAGTACGTGTTTAAGCTACGAGAGAAGCTGGAGCAGACTCTCGAGATAGCCAGAGAAAACCTGAAGAAGTCCCAAGACTGTGGAAAGCACTACTACGATCGTAGGGCCGTGAGCAGGAAGTTCAAACCTGGCAACAAAGTGCTGGTGCTGCTACCTACCGACCACAATAAGTTGCTGATGCAGTGGAAAGGCCCGTACGAAGTGGAGACCGTGGTGGGGATCAACGACTATAAGGTGAAGGTCGGCCAGCATTCCAAGATATACCACGCCAACCTCCTTAAGCTGTACGTGGAGAGGCCGCCAGAGACTGTACATGCAGCAACAGCAGCTGAGATCGACAACAGCTTTGACAGCGAGGAACTGTTGGGACTTGGAGATTTCCACAGCAAAGAAGACATCGATAATGTTAAGCTAGGACCAAGCTTGACGGAAGGTCAAAAGATGGAGCTCAATGACCTTATGGGCGAATTTCCCCATAGCTTCAGTGATGTCCCAGGCTCTACGACTTTGGTCGAACATGAAGTCCACACCCAGACCTGGAAGGAGCATCTGCAGACCTTGAGGGAGCTGTTCCACCGTCTCGCAGAAGCCAACCTGACCGTGAGACCCAGCGAATGCATTCTGGGAGCTGACAACGTCGACTGCGTCGGACATCCGACGGAAGAAGGAGACAACGGAGGATGCACTGATTCCAGGAAAGCCCACGTGATCATCGTCTTTGACCCTGGGCCGATGACGACCGCAACTGACGAGGGCGTCGATTCCTTGCGAACGAAAGAACGTTGACTGTTTGGACGAACTAAGAATATTGGTAATGACAGACTTGAAAATGAAAAACGTTGACTGGGTAAATGATCTGTGAACATTGACATTATCCAGGCAGATTTGAAGATGAAAACCATTGACTCTGTGTAGATAAGCTGAGCGCAATTACAGTATTCAGAAAGTCTTAAATTAGTTTCAATTGAGGACTTTGTTTGTGCATTACGTTTCAACGTTGTTGAAAGAAATTGGGTAAATTTCTTCTTGAGTGGGGGGTTATGTTACGTTGAAACGCGAACGAAAGTATGTCGGAAGCGCGCACGATAGATCTAATCGTTTCGTTTTGCAAAGTATTCAATAATGGAGTTTATTTACCTTTGATTTAAGTTTGCATTGTTGTTAGGAGAGGTTTTGTATAACGTCTATAATTTTTGTTGGTCGATATTGTTGGAGAATTTTCGGGATCTGCATGTTTATTACTGTCGATAGAAATTTCCCGATGGATATCGAAGGTCGTGAATGTTCCCGGAAGTAGAGGAAATGTGTATGACGTAAGCCAGTGATGACGATCTTTTGTTCGATTGGTGGCAGTGCGTGTACCAAATTGTTCGAGAAGAGAGAGAGGTTATTTAATCGTGTGCCGAGTTGCTGTTGAGATAGATTGTTGTTGATAGTGAAGCTGGAAAGTAAATTTGAAAGTTGTTAAGTTGAGTTGAGAATTGTATGCAGTTGTTGATGTGTGCTGAATAAAAGTGGAAAACTTCATACGTCGACTTTGTGACTTGTATGCTGTTTGGACGGGTTGCGTGGATAAACGAATCTGAGTTACACCTTATCAGGAATTCAGCATTGGGGCTGAATCGGATACTGATAAAGAAAAACACCATCATCGAACTGAGTGTAACACCGACTAAAATTAATGGATCGTGGATCGTTCGAGTGCCTTGCAGTTTCGGCCCATCTTCGTCTCGTGTTTGCAGTGTGGACACGGCGATCCATTAAGGCCGTTAAGGGTGTCACGTTGCGCACGCTTCGCCTGCTAGCTGCCCAACCCTCATTGATGAGTTGTGCTTCTTCGCAGACCCTGCCGGATTTCCCCTTCCATTCGGGCAAAGCACTTTTATCCATGGTTTGCGCACTATTTGAGACGCCCACTCATTTTTCAGTCTTTTTACGCTGTGTGTGTGTGTGGGGGGGGGGGGGGGGTGCGTGTGCGTGTGTGTGTGTGTGTGTGTGTTTATTTGAAAATGATTATTTGGGAACAGATTTTCTTCAAAATTATCTTCCTTCAAAACTTATGATGATGTACATTTTCATGGTGCTTTCATTTTGATATTATACTTTTTCAGATCAAAATTTCGCAGTTTCTTTGAAAATGATTATTTTGAAAAAATTTGTCCTTCTAAAAATTATCTTTCTGGAACAGTTTATGATGGTGTGTACAATCATAGTGGTTTTATTTTGATATATACTGTGTTAAAATTGAGACGCGGACGATAGTTCCCAGGGTAGGAAGATTTACCGATTTAGCGAATTAAATGTTTGGTTAAAGAAAATTTAACACGTTAATGTTTTTAAAAAGTTAAAGAAAATTCAACGAATTAAAAAAATAAAAGTAACGATTATCGATTTCTTTCGTTAAAAATTTCGTTACATCAGTTTGATTTTCCGCCACGAAGAACAGGTGCTTATGCGCGAAGCCGGTTTAACCCAGTTGCAGCCAGTTTGAGGCGGTTTAGATTAGCCTATGTAGACATTGCCGCTAGCCTACCCTGCATCAGTTCATATTAAATTTTGAGATCGTGAAAAGAAGATGGCTTTCTGCAGTGATTCGAGTGATGAAAGTTTGCCAAAATTATTTGAAGCGTTTATGGAATACTATGACTTTGTTGGAGGAAAGTCAGCAGAGATGCTCATTTTTAAATTTAGATTATTTTTATTCTAGCTGCTGTATTTGAATGCTTAGCTTAATTTCTTTGTCTCGTTGGTGTGCGTGGGTTAAAATGCTTGGAAGGGGTGTGAATGAGTGTTGCAAGGACAGATTAGAAAAAAAATTAGTCTAATATCTCTATTCTTGTTGTTAACAAAATATCAAATCAAATCACATTATTTGTTCTTGAATTTTTTTCAGTGTGTTCATAAGATTACATGGGTTCTAACAAAAGTTGTATGTAATTTTTTTTTAAATGCTTACCACTTTTTTTGGGTCTGAGCTGAGCAATAAATAATCATTTATGTATTTAACGCAAATTTATTTCTTTTTAAAAAAAGGAAAATTTATTTGTTTTATTTTCAAAAAACAATTAAAGAAAATTTATTTCTTTAACGTTTTACCCAAACTAAAGAAAATGTATTTCTATAAAATAAAAAAAAGAAGTAAAGACTATCAACCCTGATAGTTTTGAACATTACATTACATTACATTACATTACATTATTATTGCTTTAGGTCCAGCGGACTCTTCCGAGCCAAATCAGGACCGGACAACCCCCGATCCGCATAAAAGATCTGCTGAAACAACCCTAGTGGTAAAACCGAAAGCTCTCCCCCAGCCAGTCACTTTACAATAAAGACATCCCACGCAGGGGACGGCTGAGGCTTCACCCCAACTTATCGAACCCCCGTTTACAAAAACAAAATAGAATACAAACATCATTATAAATTATCAACAAAACACATACATATAAAATGCCTAAATTGCTAAATAATAACATCATAGGAAGCCCTAGTGACCACCTGGCAGAAAGCGTCCAATATTCCCCAGCTGATCCAACAGACCTCATACACAAATAAGGAGTCTTGTCCCGGAAGAGTTTTCAAGAAAAAAGGTAGGACACTGGGCTAGCGAAAAAGACGATAGTATAGCAGATGGATAGAACAGAGCAGGAATGAGAAAGAGCAAATGAGAAAGACAGCGACAGTGGGAATTTAAAGCACAAAATTTCCAGAAAGTTTGGATACTATTTATACTGAAACCCCCGGTACCCCAACGGGGGTATAGTTTTGAACATTTCTTTTGCAAAGCATACAATATTAGCGAATATTTATCTTTGATTTTATTCTACGCTGTTGCTAGGAAAAGCTTTGTATAATGGTGATAATTTCCCGCCGATCGATATTGTTGTAGTATCGTTGAGAATTTTCTGGAATTATTTGTTTATTATCGATCGACGTTTCCATATCTATCTAGCGATAGCTTGTAAACTGAGAAAGACTTAAGACGTAAGACAGTGCGTAGTTCCGGTGACGAGTTTTATTTTGATTGGGTTTTATTGCGTCATTCTGGAATGTTCGAAACTTCTATATATATAATTGTGAAACTATATAAGTAATGCACTGTCTGTTTGTGAGCAGTGATTTTTTTTAGTGATTTTCGGAAAGCGATCTTGTATGCAGTTGTTGGTGTGAACTTAATAAAGTGGGAAAACTTTATACGACGACTCCTGCCTTACTGTTGAGTGAACAGGCTGCATGGATAAACGGATTCGAGTTATACATATCAAGACTTAAGTATCAGGGCCTAATCGACTATTGATACAGCGTGTAGCACACTGTTTCACTTTCAGATAGTAATGTTACGGCTTCTTTGAAACCTGTTTTCAAGACTTTTTAATAGGCTACGGTGTTAATATTTTGTATTGCAGAGTTATATAGTGTTCCAAACAAAACACTGGGCTAAAATCGTCGCCAAACTCAGCATCATCATCATAATTTTCTTCTTCTTCTTCAAATAATCTTTTTTCTCGGCTGATCGATTTATTTCTCCCCCACCTTTCACAAAGCTTTTGAGACGAGCGAAACTGATATTTCTTCTTCTTCTTCTTCTTCTTCTTCTTCTTCTTCTTCTTCTTCTTCTTCCTCCTCCTCCTAGTCTTCTTCTTCTTCGTCGTCCAAGAATGAGTGATCAGCTAACCTCGTCAAGTCGTGACCTCTGCAGAGCCAGCTAGCTGCATCTCATCATGCACCCAATTTCAAAGCGTCTGACGTGACGTCATTATTATAGCGCAAACCTTCAGTCACCTCGTCTCAGTCAACAAGCCCTGTGCCATCCCTTGATGTACGTTCAAGTTATGTCAGAGCTGGTTGGCTATCATTATATCATTTTCTGCAAACGACATTTTGAAAACCTGTCTACCACGTGGCAAATCCTGCCATGCAATTCCATCTCAAAGTTTACAGGTTTTATATTTAATTGAAGGCTCTCGACCCCAAGGTAACTGCAGTCAAAGTACTCATATGAGAGAGAAAACGTCAACAAACATTTTTTGGACGGATCCTGCCTTTTCATTCATTCTCTTTTTTTTCTTTTCATTTTTTTTAAAAGACAAGTTGTTTGTGAGTGGGAGAAGAAACTCGAGGAAGAAGAAGAAGATAAATAACAATAAAAGAACAACATGAATAACTGGTTTATGTACAAGTCGGATGCCCACACAAGGACTGGCCAGTTTTAAGTAGTATTATCAAAAAAATATAATGCTCTTAACACTCCCTGTCAGAAAAAGAAGTAGAAGACAGTGGATGGGAACGGAGAGAGAGAGAGAGAGAGAGAGAGAGAGAGAGAGAGAGAGAGAGAGAGAGGGAATGAGAGAGAGATGTTTTCTGTAATAATCGTTATTATTATTATTATTATTATTATTATTATCATTATTATTATTAGTATTATTAGTATTATTAGTATTATTATTATGGCTATTGACGCCTAATCTAAACAAAGCCCTAGGCGTTTTACAAAGTCAAAAATTTACAACCAATCACAAAGAAAACATACAAAACAAGAAAAGAAAATACTTTTTTCACTGATAACCACCTTCTGCAAAACACACACACAGACACACACACGCACGCACACATAATCACTTCTATAATAAAAAAAACAAAAAATCAATTACATTAGTCACTGCGAGAAGCTAAGCACACCAAACATACTCAAAGACAATCAAAATTAAAGACTATGATGGAAATAAATAAGTTACCACGTAAAGGTCCCACAAATGTCATGTTTTATGACTTGCCTTATTATGCGATGTGATATATATATATATATATATATATATATATATATATATATATATATATATATATATATATATATATATATATATATATATATATATATATATATATATATATATATATATATATATATATATATATATATATATATAGTCGAGGCACTGCGCTTACCCTAAGATCGTTTTCTGGGAGCCGCCTTGGATCCGGGGACCCAGCTGGGTCCCCAGATCCAAAGTCGGGTACCCAAATGACCGGTTGGTGACTTTTAAGGTGCCCAGAAACCATAGTTTATAAGGATATATATATATATATATATATATATATATATATATATATATATATATATATATATATATATATATATATAGGCTTATAAACTATGGTTTCTGGGCACCTTAAAAGTCACCAACCGGTCATTTGGGTACCCGACTTTGGATCTGGGGACCCAGCTGGGTCCCCGGATCCAAGGCGGCTCCCAGAAAACGATCTTAGGGTAAGCGCAGTGCCTCGACGATTAGGGTAAGGCAGTGCCTCGACGATTAGGGTAAGGCAGTGCGCTCGAAACGGGTTAGGGTTAGGGTTAGCGGTCCGTCTACAAGTGATAATTTACATATAATTATAGTGGGGGTACCCAAAAGCAAGGGGGTATATCTATATATATATATATATATATATATATTTATATATATATATATATATATATATATATATATATATATATATATGTGTGTGTGTGTGTGTGTGTGTGTGTGTGTGAGAGAGAGAGAGAGAGAGAGATTGAAGAGAGGAAGAAGAAGGACGAATAAAATGGGGGGAAGAAGAAGGAGGAAGAGGATAAGGAGAGGAGCAAATTCAATTTCAGTGTTTTCAAACCTCAAGTCACCTCACGTCCCTAGTGCGCTGTAAATCCTGGTCGTTAATTTCAATATTGTCATAATTTTTTTGCCAATTGCTATTTTTCATTGAGGATTTTGATTTTATTGTTATTGTCAACAGGGCTCAGTTTCAATCTGAGTGTGAAGCAATGGATGGTATTTTAAAGTTTGACTTTGAAATCTCAATTGAAAAATGCATGAATCGATTATGTTGATGAAGTGAAAGGTGGTATTTGGCTTTTAAATCATGTGACGGATGCATGAATTGAATATATGTGTGAAGTGATGGATGGTGTTTTAAATGTTGACTTGTAAATCATTTGATAAATGCATGAATTGAATAAAATAAAGTAAAATAGCAAAATGAAATAAAATAAAGTGATGGATGCTATTTTAAATTTAGACTTTTTGAAATCATGTTATGAACTGAATATATGTGTGAAGTGAAGGATGGTATTTTAAATGCTGACTTTTTAAAATCAATTTATGAATTGAATATATGTGTGAAGTGATGGATGGCATTTAAATTTGACTTTTAAGTCATTTGATAAATGTATGAATCGATAAGGGGTGTGAAGTAAGAGATGGTATTTTAAATTTTGACTTTTAAATCATGTGATAAATGTTGACTTTTTAAAAAATCATTTGATAAACGTTTGATCTGAATATATGTGCGAAGTGATGGATGGTATGTTTTACATTTAAACATTAAAATCATTTGAAAAAGTACGGTGTGATTTTATATAAAAACAGTGCTTAACTTTAATCTGAGAGGAAATCAGCCCTAACTGCAACATAGTGTTTGCGACAGAGTGGGGAGGAGATAGAACATTGTGCTTGTGAAAGTAACCAGTCAACCAACCAGTCAATTTACTTAACGACTGTTCACAATGTAATAATGTGATTTTAGACAACAACACTGGTGTGGCTGCCAGCTGCTGTGGTACCGTGCCTGTTTCATCTAGTGCACATAAAGCGTTATGTAATGGTCTACTGCAGCAATACCCAAATATCCACACACACAAAAAGAACCATACTACTACTACTACTACTACTACTACTACTACTACTACTACTACTACTACTACTACTAATAATAATAAAGTAGGCTTGTATAGCGCGGTACACCCGCTCAGGGCTGGGCTGACCGCTCTTAACATAGGATATATATTAGATAAGATAGTACACCGATCAGAACAGACATATGAACAATAAAAACAAAGTATGCAAGCATTCACACCACCAACCTTACTCGCAAAGGCATACAAAAGAACAACATCAGATACAATACACTTCATATGCATAATAAAAACTACATTAATTTTAAAATACACATGGCATATTAGATAATAATAAGATAATAAAATCTGAGAATTCACCATACAATTTTAAAAATGTAACAAAAAAATTTGTTACATCTAACAATAATTAATTAATACAATAATCAGATTTTTAAAAAAAAAGAAAAAAAAAGACAAGACCCTGCTCATCCCTATTGTATAAATAAAATATTATCAGTAAAATAATGTCTAAACTCATGCAAAATAATTATGTAAAATTAATTATATACAAAAACAGTCCCCCTCCCCGGTCCGTCAGTTTTAAATGTACAGATTATTTACATGTCAAGCCATGGACGGCACACAGCCAGCGTCCGTCATCGGTCGGAGGGTGAGAGTCAATCAGGATAGAACAGTTTGAAGGGAAGGGTCTTGAGTGCGTTTTTGAAGGCCTGGGTGGTCGGTATGTTGCGGATGTGTGATGGGAGAGAATTCCATTGTTTGGGAGCGCAGAAGGAGAAAGATCGTTCACCATATGTCTTAATGCGTATCTTGGGAACAAAAAGAATGCGCGCATCTGCTGCGGAGCGAAGCTGTCGAGAGGGTGAGTAGACAGAAGATCAGTAAGATAGGAGGGGCAGGAGTCAAAGAAGAAGTTGTTGCACTACTTCTACTACTACTACCACCTCTACTACTACTACTACTAGCACTACTACACCACCACCACCAAAATAATAATAATAATAATAATAATAATAATAATAATAATAATAATAATAATAATAATAATAATAAAAATAATAATAATAATAATAATAATAATAATAATAATAATAATAATAATAATAATATCGAATGCTAAATACGCAATTTTCCCCCAAACACCATTCCGGCTCAATGAGCTGCGATTTGTGCCAACATACAGGATCACAATGCTATATCACACATTCTCTCTCTCTCTCACATACATACACACACACACACTCACACCCACACACACACACCCACACACACACACACACACAGGAAACATACATCTATCACCAAACATGTGGTGCAATTAAAGGCAGGGAGATCGCTATTAAGGGACGAAACCGAAATCAAATCATTTTTACAGTTTGGATTAAACTGCATCCAGTACCACTGATGAAATGAGGGAGGAAAATGGGCAACCTGCGAAGAAAAACCCTCGGTGAACAGAAAAGTATCGGAAGTAAGTCACGCAAGATCGTCCCCTCCAGGGATATCGAACCCGCGACCTTCACGCACAGGAAACCGGCGCCTAACCAACTCCGCCAACAGGCCATCCCCACAGCAACAATGTTCGGGATGTCACTCTTCTACCATGATCGCTGGGTGTGTGAACTGTTGTCCTCAACGATAAGGAGACGTGAGGTCAACTTTTAGGAACCTCCGCTCATTCATCATGTTCAAAAATCCACTCTGAGAATCATGGATCAGCTGCTTGGCCACTCGCAGCAAGAGAGATGCCTCCAAAAGGCTGCGTGATACTCTGTAAGGGTCATCGCCGTTTCCTTGGCTTGTTAGGCCAAAAGTGCGGCAGTCATTTCCCCGCTGACTTAGTGCGTGAAAGCGCTTTAAATCTCCCAGCATCTAAATACATTAGGGTCTTCTTTTGATCGTTAAGTTCCAACCAGCATTGGTCGAAACAGAATGTTATTATTCACGAAACAAGCAAACAAAGCATGGAGAACATAAAGGGCACACAAAAGCAAAGCTTAAATAAGTGCTACCCTTTTGACAAATGACAACAATGAAATGTCTGGCGAACAGTAACAAGTACAAAGCAATAAAAACAGAAGCACATTAATTAATCTTCTCAACAATGAAAAGAAAACAAACATATAACTATAGTATAACAAACGAGAAATACAATAACATCGAACAAGAAAAAAAAGAATAAAAGAAAGAAATGAATGAACTAACTAACGAGAAACAGATACATGCACCCAAGAGTAAACTTTACACAATATAGTAGCTGTCGATTAAAAGGTAAATAATGCCTGCAGCAATCTAAAACAATGAGAGAAAGGAATCAGTTTGGAAGAGTGGGGGCAAAATAGTCCCGTGCAAGTAAGCATTCCTGTTAGTAGTCTTGTCCTTATGGCATTAGGCATTAATTTTACACACATGTTTGACACCGTTCTTGCCAGGATTATTGAAAAATCCAGTGGCAAGGGTTCACGATAGAGTCATAAGGAAAAAAATGAGTTGGTAGTCTGCAAGTGTATGCAACGCGGAAAACGTCAAATGCGTGTGTAATTGCACGTAAAATTGCAAAAGCAATTGCACGCACATTTACCTACGAGTCACATTAAAACTTGGAATGGAAAATATATGGAAATATAGTCACTACCCGTGCCAGTTTGCTTACCAAGCTAACCGGTCTGTCGACGATGCCGTCGCCCTGGCCCTTCACTTCATCCTCCAGCAGCTAGAAACCCCTAATCGCTACGCCCGCCTCCTCTTCGTAGACTACTCGTCTGCTTTCAACACCATCGTCCCCCAGACCCTGTTCGACAAGCTTCAGCTCTTCAACCTCTCCCCCTCCATCTCTTTCTGGATTCTGAGCTTCCTCCTCAACCGCCCCCAGTCAGTGAAAATAGGCAGTAACATCTCGCAGTTCCTGACCCTGAGCACAGGCGCACCCCAGGGGTGTGTCCTGTCTCCTTTTCTATACTGCCTGTACACCAACGACTGCACCTCCCATCACGAGTCAGTTCAACTCGTAAAGTTTGCCGATGACACCACCGTTGAGGGCATCATATCCAATGGAGATGAGTCAGCCTACAGGCAGGAAGTCGACCTGCTGGTGTCATGGTGCAATTACAACAGTCTCGAGTTGAACGCCTCCAAGACCAAAGAGATGGTGATCGACTTTCGTCGGAACGCCACTCCCATTGACCCCCTCTTCATCAACGGCCAGCCCATCGAGACAGTTGAGTCATTCAAGTTTCTGGGCTCACTCATTTCCTGCGACCTCACCTGGGATCTCAATACCGACTCCATCATCAAGCGAGCACAGCAGAGGATGTACTTTCTCAGGCAGCTGAAAAAATTTGGCCTGAGGAAGGAAATCCTCACCCAGTTCTACCGCTCTGTGGTAGAAAGTGTTCTAACATTTTCCATCTGTGTGTGGTATGGGGGTGCATCCCAACAACAGAAAGAAAAACTAGACCATATTGTCTCCACTGCCAGCAAGATCATTGACACCGATCTCCCCTCTCTGGCCTCCATCTATACCAAACGCCTGATGAGCAGAGCCAGAAAGATAGTGGATGATGCCTCCCACCCCGGATACCACCTCTTCGAGCTGCTTCCTTCTGGCAAAAGGCTCAGAACTATGAAGACCCGTACCTGCCGCTTCAAGAACAGTTTTTTTCCACAAGCAGTGTCAAACCTCAACTCCTTGTCTGGCACCCGATGATCCCTGACTATCTCAGTGACTTATGCATAAGAGAGAGAGAGAAAGAGAGAGAGAGAGTGTGAGAGAGAAAGAGGGAGGGGGGAGGGAGAAGTGTGTGAAAGAAAGACAGAAAGAAAGAGAGGAAGAGAGAGTCAGAGAGAGAGAGAGATGGTTGGTTGGTTGGTTGGTTGTTTTATTTACGTCTTTTCCACCAAAGATGATAAGACGGGGGGTGAGGGAGGGGGAAGAAAAAAAATTATTTACACAAATCTAGCCACAGGAGAATCCATCAAGAGCTTTGCTAACAATACACTTTGATGAAAATTAATCTCATCTAATGTTCTTATGTCATGCAGATGCACAGTTAGTATAGGCCGAAAATGACGGCAGCCAAAAAGTAAATGATATAATGAAAAAGTCTCATTGCATACACAATGGACATCTGGACAATACTTTGTGTTTATGGCATTCAACATTATTCTGTTAGCCATAGTAAAAACTGTTCTCGAAAGTCTACAGTCTACAGCAAAATGTGTATCAAATACAACATGTTTCATTGACCTCTCTTCAATCATACGTTTAATTTCCTTAGGGGATTTTATGAGTTGAATACTCTGAGCATTGATATTTTTAGCTCCATTCTTTGCTGCTTTGTCCGCACTATCATTAAACAAAAAACCACAATGTGAAGGTAGCCAACAGAAGCTTACATTTATACCATTAATAATGAGATTGTGGACTAAATGTTGAATTTCTAAAATAATTTCATGCCGTTCAGTATGGCCATAAGATTGTAAAGCATCTAAAACTGACATCGAATCAACACAAACAA
The DNA here is from genome assembly GCA_036898135.1 of Oncomelania hupensis. Lineage (NCBI taxonomy): Eukaryota > Metazoa > Mollusca > Gastropoda > Littorinimorpha > Pomatiopsidae > Oncomelania > Oncomelania hupensis. Next base: position 39,026,569 of record CM072512.1, read on the forward strand.
CAACTTGAAATGCGTTTAAGCAAAGATCTGAAATTTTAGTTAATGCCATAAGGATTGCGATAAGTTCACACGCAAAAATAGAAGTATTTATACTCAAAGAGAAAGATTTTTTGCAATTTTAGAGCTGGAATTACATAGGCTGCTCCAGCTTCCCCTGTCTCTAAAACCGATCCATCAGTATAGATATGAAGGTGTTGGGAATAATTTTTCTCCAAATGACAACGAACATCACTTGATAATAAATTAGCATTTTCATTCTTCTTTTCCAAACTATAATGTATGTCAAAATGAGCATTTTTAAGCTCCCACAGAGGTGTTGGAGAAATAATATTTTTAGAAAAAGATTTTATGTGATTAGATAAATCATCAATTAGATCTTTTGTAAATGTTGCTATTGATTCTAAGAATGGTATTTTCTGTGCACGTTTTGAAAAAATCAGATCAGACCTAAAATGTATCTCATCATCATTATTATTATATACAGATGCAGCTCGTACAATATATTTTGCACAGGAAATTTTTCTCCATTCTTCAATGGATATGACTCCTGCTAACTTATAAGCTTTAAGTGTTTGTGTATGTATTGGTACACCTAACGCTAATTTTATGGACTTGCTGTCTAGACTTTGCAATCTGCTAAGATACGTTTTAGGAGCAGAGAAAAAGACTTCCTGTCCATATGTTAGTTTAGATCTGACTAAGGCTAAAGCTATATGTATGAGGGTTTTGGTATCTTGTCCCCAGGCCTTTCGGCTTATTATTTTTAGTAAATTATAGCTTTTTACTGCCTTCTGACAAATGTATTCAATATGTCTCTTCCATTTTAATTTTTTAGTTAGATATACACCAAGGAATTTAACTTCATCGACATACTTTATTTCGTCATTATCTATAACAATTTTTGGTAGCATTCTTGGTTCTCTACAATTATTAAAAAGAATCATGTTTGTTTTTTCTTTAGATAAATCTAAGCCATTTTGGTTCATAAATATGGCTATTTTATTAACTTCTGTTTGGTATACATGAGATATATATTTTATTTCGAAAAGAGAAGTATTCTGTTTTAAATTTACATTCATCCAGATAGCAATGTCATCAGCATACTGAGCCAAGGTCACTCTGTTACTAATAGTTTTGGGCAAGTCATATATTAAAATATTGAACAGCATAGGAGAAATTATTGAGCCTTGTGGTATCCCCATGTCTATACTGTAAGTAGAAGAATATGAGTTACCTACTTTAACTGTAATGTTTCTATTGCTTAGGAATGTGTGTATGTATGTATACAAGTTACCAGATAATCCAATATTTTTTAGCTTATACAGTAAACGAGCATGCCAGACTCGATCATACGCACGGGTAATATCAAAAAATGTAGCCAAAACACCCTTTCTCTTAGCAAACTGCTGCTTAATATGTGTCGTAAGTTTAACCAAGTGATCTGTTGTGGATCGACCTCTTTGAAAAGCAGCCTGGTTTACAGGAATAATTTTATTTTTTGAGCAATAATAGGTCAATCTGTCTAATACCACCTTTTCCATGATCTTACAAGAATGTGAAGTCAAGGCTATGGGTCTGTAGCTAGAAGTAAATGTTCTGGGTTTGCCAGATTTAAGAATTGGAATGATTAAGGATGATTTCCAATGATCTGGCATAACACCTGTTACCCAACATAAATTAATGATTTCATGGAAGAAATGTAACCATTGTTCAGGTAAATGTGCTAATATGTTATAAGAAATACCATCAAGACCCACAGCGGATTTCTTCCTACCTAATTTTAAAACGGCATTTTTCACTTCCTGAAATGTGATATCGGCGTTTATGTACAAATTATTATTAGGCTGTGGTTGTTGGTATTCTATGCTATGCTGTTTGTTCTGTCTTTCTTCTTGAATGTGAGTAGGTAAGCTAGAAGAGTGGCTGGTGTGAGAAAAAGTTTTCCCAAATTCTTCTGCTTTTTCTTTATGAGTTGGAAATATGTTATTTTCTAGTTTAAGAGGACACTGGGGCAACCTATAAACATTTTGCATTTCTGACATTTTTTTCCAGACTTTGACAGAATCTTTGCAGGTGTTTACCTCATTATTACAATAATCTGACCAAAATTTTAACTTTTCCTCAGCTATTATTTTATTACATTTTATTTTAGACTGTTTCATAATATGGAAATTATTTTCTGTTTTTGATTTTAACCAAGTCTTATACGAAGCCTTTTTTTCATCTACTGCTTCTTTACATCTTTGATTCCACCAGACGTTGCCTCTGCGTAGTATTTTGTTGTACATCCTCTTTTTTGGTATAGAATTTTCTGCCGCTTTATGGATTAGCTGCACAAAAGAGTTATACATCTCATTTATGTTTTCTCTGTGTATAAGACTCACATCATAGGACAACAGTAATGTCTGAAATGTTTGCCAATTAGCACTGCTGTAGTTATATTTTGGCACATTGTCTTCTATATCATCAAGTTCAACAGAATTATAGCACGTAATAAAAACAGGAAGATGATCACTGCCAAGAGAATCGTTTCCAACATCCCATTGACAGGCAAAAAATATATCTGGGGTAGTAAAGGTTAAATCAATGGCAGATGGATGATGGTTGGAAACATCTGGAATGCGTGTGATCTGACCATCATTCAACAACAATAAATCAGAATCTGTGACATTATCGTAGAAGCGATGATTACTAATGTAGGTACAGTCCTTGTCCCACATAGGGGCGTGGCTATTAAAATCTCCGCAGACTATCCACTCATCGGTAAAATCAAATGTGCGCAACCAGTCACTGTTTACATTGTCTGTGCCTTTCGGATAATATATGGACATCACATTGACACATTGATCACTGTTGAGCTTTAGCTTGATAGAAGCTGTAAAAACATCAGGCAAATCCTTAGCAACAGGCGCAGGTACAATGTCATATTCTAAATCATGTCTGATGTAAAGAGCAGTCTGTATCTTTGTTGAGTTAAAATTTATCACTGGTGGATAATAAAATCCTTTAAATTTGGGCAATTTTCTTTTGTTGACTTGTAATGACTGCAACGCTAATACATGATGATCATTTTCAGATAGATATTGTTGTAGGTATTGAGAGTTAGTGGCGATGGAACGACAGTTCCATTGAAAAATAGACAAAAATTCTTTCTTCATTAGCAAACATATAACAAGATTTTAATTAAAAACTGTATGATATTAATTCTAAAACAATAAAGAGTGATCAATATTTCAGCTCTTTAAAACTACGCTGGACTGGATGACAAACTAGCTGTCCTGATGGCAATGGGTCAGTACCACATAACAGGGAACTGAATGGGAGAATGCGGGAAAAAGTTTCCCTTCCAATCATAGTAGCCAGGAAGGGGGTCCGAACGGTAGTTTCGCCGAACGGTCTTGCGCGGTTTTTCCCATAGTTGACGATGGACGTGCCTCCCGATATTGCCTGCGAGGACAGAGGAGCCGCTCTTGGTGGGGTGGATGCGGTCACGGCGGATGGCGAAAGGGAGCAGGTTGTCATGGCTCACAAACGAGAAATTCTTGGTCTCGCACAGCTCAGACAGCAGAAAGGCGTTGAAAAGGTCCCTTTTCTGCTGGAGCTCAGGGATGAGGACGGATGGCAACTTACTGATGATGATCTTGGATGAGGGGCTCTTCGATGAGATGGTTTTTGCTGCATCGATCAGTTGCTTGCTGGCAGATTTCGCGTCCTGCTGCTTCAGATTGTTGAGACCACAGTGGATAAGAATGGCTTTGGGAGGCGCATCATCTTCACACTGGGTCGTTTCAAAGGCAGGGACAAGCTCGCTGATGGTGAAAGCAGCCCGCTTCGTCACACCAAATCCGTATGACTTCCCGAGTCTCTTTTCTTGGACACCATCGAGAATCGAGTCATGCAAAATTAGACAATCGTTTTCGCATTCATGCCTCGTGTTATGGGAGAGAGAGAGAGTGAGTGAGTAGAGGAAGTGATAGAGAGAGAATTTATAGATGTATGTAGAGTGTGTAAGATAAGAGAAGAGAATTGAGAGAGCGAGAGATAACGTGTGTGTGGATGTGTGTGTATTATTCTATATTTGATTTGATCATTCTGTTTCTTCCAGTCAGTATTATTCCTAGTCTTGTATGAGTGTGTCAGCAAGTGGATGGTTGCGCGTAGGTGTGGTTGGCTTTGTTATTGTGTTTTGTATAAATATGTGTGCCAACATCAAAGTGTATTCCTCGTGCTTGTCACCTGGCGAAATAAAGTTCTGTTATCTGTTATCTGTTATCTGTTATCTGTATACTCTCTCCATCTGTCCAAGACTTCTTGTTCTTCTGTAAGGCATATGCCAGACTTGCTTTGGATCGTGGAGACTTTGGGCTGTTTAACACTTGTCAGCCGCGTCACAGTCTGGTAGGCCTTCTTGCTGGTGTTCTTGTTCAGACTGTTCTCTATTTCCTGGCATTGATCTTCTATCCAGTTCTCCTTTGCTGTGTGCATGCCTTTTCGGATGTCATTGTTGATTTTTCGGTAGACATCAGCCCCCTATGAGTTTTTTTTTCAATCTCTCTTCGTTTATCACACAGATCCAAAAGTTAAGGTGTGATCCACGGCTTCTTCTTTGATCGGTGCTTGCCAAGGATCTCAGTGGCGGCATCTGTCAAAGATGAGTTGAAGTTGGTGGTCATGGTGTTGACATCTACTTCGCCAGCCCCCGAAATGAGCAGTGGTGCAAATTTCCCTCCAATTGTGGCCAGAAATAGTTCTGCCACCTCCGGGTCTTGCAGTTTGTCCAGGTCGAACTTCAGTCTCGTGCACTTTGCTGTATTTACTCTCTTCAAGTGGAGCCGGAAAGACATCACGAGATCGTGGTCACTTCCGATGTCTGCTCCTGGAAAAGTGCGGGTCCTGCCAATGTTGATGCTTGATATGAAGCGTTTCTTGACCATGATGTAGTCGATCTGGTTGTGATGCTCCCCGCTGGGACTGTGCCATGTCCATCGTCTGGAATTTTTGTGGAGACCAAGCGTGTTTGCCAGTACCAGATTGTTGTATCTGGCAAACTCCAAGAGTCTCAGACCCCTGTCATTTGTCTCGTTGTTGCAGTGGGGTCCACATGTGTCTCCCCAGTTGCGGTGCGCATGTTGGCCAACCTTGACATTCCAGTCGCCTTGCACTATGACTGTGTCCTTCTTCGGCACTTAGTCAAAGGCCGCCAGTAGATTTTCATAAAAATCCTCCACTTCGCTGTCGTCATAGTCTGATGTTGGAGCATAGGCCTGGATGATGGTGATGTTGAAAGGGGCTGCTCTCAGACGGATGGTAATGAGTCTACTGGAGACTGGGCGGCAAGCCATGACATTGGCTAGAATGTTCTTGTGGCACAAGAATCTAACGCCGTGTTCGTGCCTGTCATCTCTACCGCTGAAATAGAGCTTGTGGCCTTTGTCGGTCGTTGTTTCACCTAGGCCTTTCCAGAGCAGTTCGCTGATACCTAGAACGTTCCATCGATAGTGGTCCATCTCGTGGGCCAGTTCTTCTAATTTTCCTTCCGCAGTTAGAGTTCTGACATTCCAGGTTCCTATGACGATGTTGTTTCTCGTGCGGATCTTGCTAATTTGTCCATCAGTAGCATACTTAACACCTCCGTCCTGGTGGCCAGCGGAAGGCGCGGTCCTTGTGCCGGGCGACGACCGATCCGGTATGGAATTAGTGGATAGCTTCATCATGTAGTGTGTCTTGGGCAAAAAGACCTGGCGGTGCCCAATCCTTTCCAGGCTGTTGGCCACAGCCGAAATCCACGAATACAGTGTGGCTCGCCTTGGCCCTGAGCACGTGGTCGTTGAACCTGTAGTAACGTGAGGTTCCTCCGCCCTGGCCGGTGACTTCTGTGTAGAAGACTTTTGCCCAGTGACGCCGTGCTAACATCACCCCTGTTAGTCGCCTCTTACGACACGCCGGAAAACGTTGGGTCTATTTTATTTACTGCCCGAACCCACAGAGCATACCACCTACCTTTTTTTATTGAAAATTCTTCCGGTACAAAACTCCTCACCTGTCTATAGGGTCTGTCGTATCAGCTTGGGAATATTGGACGTTTTCTGCCAAAGGGTTACTGGGGCTTGCTATGATATTATTATTTAGCAATGTAGGCATTTTATATGTATGTGTTTTGTTGATATTTTATAATGATGTTTGTATTCTATTTTGTTTTTGTAAACGGGAGTTCGATGAATTAGATTATAGCCTCAGCGTCCCCTGCGTGGGGTGCCTTTATTGTAAAGTTACCGACTGGTGGAGTTCCTTCAGTGTTACCACTAGGGTTGTTTTAGCAGATCTTTTACACGGATCAGGGGTGAGTCCTCTTTCAATGAAGTTGTGGTCCTGATTTTGTTGCCCTGATTCGGCTCTTTGCAGTCCGCTGGGCCATGTAAGCAATAACTAACTTTTTAACTATCGTTCTATGTAACAAACAATTTGAATACAATTAGACAAATAATTTACAATGTAACCCTAGCCACCCACACCTCCCCTGACTTCAACCCCCAAATTAAATGTTTTAATCATTTTTTATTTACTATTCTGTCTTTACTTTATGTCCAATAGAGCAAGTTTACAGGTATTGGCACCAACAGTTTTTATTCGCAGTGAAGAAAATTTAGCTTAGCTGTGAACGCCGCCACTCAAATTAGTATTTTCAGAACACATAAAATCTAACAAGATGAAGGCTACCAAAAAAAAAAAAAAAAAAAAAAACTCCTACGATAGCTACACGGGTTTTCCGATGCTATTTTCCGGTTCCAGAAAATATATAACTAAATTATTATAACATTTAACATTGAGGCAGGGGAAGATGTGGGTAGCTTGGATTTCATTGCAAATTATTTGTCAATTTATATTAAATTATTTTGGTAAATAGAACGTATTTCCGGACATTTTCCATTCCTAGTTTTAATGTAACTCGTAGGTAAATGCGCGCGCAATTGCGCCTGCATTTGCGCTTGCGCGGTTTGGCGTGTAAGTTTTAGACCAATCAGCTACTAGATGACGCTTTCCGTCTTCCAAACAAGTGTTTTAGAAAACCTTTCGGTTGTTCAGGAGAGAGGCGCTTGAAACATCCCCTTTTTCTCTAGGTCAGCGAAATGAGGCTGGTGTCCCTCTCCTCTCCTTCATTAACGTCTTACCATCCGCAGTTTTAAGCATAACCCAGTACCCATTCACAGCTGGGCGGACTGGGGTGTGTTGTGCGTGTTTCATTCTTGGTGTCGTTTGATGTTTGCCTTCTAGATATGATAACCCATCCAAGTACTAACCGCGCTTGACTTTAGCGTGTAACTAAGCAATTGTGCCGCGCTCTGCAGTACGCAGGACACCGTTTTTCTGTGATAAAAAATTTTGATCTATTTTCCCCACAGATCCATGTTCTTACAATTCTGTGATTTCATGAGTGTAATCAGCTCTATATTACCACAGGCCTCATGTTCCTATTCAAACATATAGCTGTTGGGGGTCATGATATCTTGTCTTGTCTTGTCTTGCCGTATATGGCACTCACCCGTCTAGGACATGAGCGTCAGGATCTTTAATGTCCGTTATGATGTAATGTATGCGACACAGACTAGACCTAGGTTTTTAATCTCATCCGAAGGAATAGGAAACGGGAGTAAAGTGTCTTTCCCAAGGACACAACACAATGCCCCGGCCTGGGCTCGAACCCGGGACCTTCCGATCCGCAAGCCAACGCTCAAACCATTCGGCAACCATGCCTCCATGTCTTAGGAACTTATTTAGAGCCAAAGGAACACAGACATATTGCAAGACCTTAGAGATTCTTTTGCAGAAAAAAAAAAGAGCAATGTCGTTATTATTAATTTTAATGACGAATTCGAGACATGCCTTTGAGGTTCACTGTGCTCCAATTAATTAGCATCATTTGTCAGCCATCAACGAGCCAATGAACGTGAAGCATCTCCTAACCACAAAAAAATTTAATCGTATTTTTAAACGTTTTGGGTACATGTTAATTAACTAAAATATCAATTGCTCGAATGCATCACTTGATCTAACTTCATTTACCATTCAGTTTCATCTTAACAGTGATCGGGAAGAATTGTCCTAGAAACGCTTTCAAACATAACCTATAAGAACGCTTGAAGTGTCCGTAACCTACCCATTTGCGCTTCCTCCAAGCTGGTTCACAGTTTCGCGTTCAATGAGCCAAAAAACTCCACCTTCGGGGAAGACAATCCGATAGAGTGCGCCTAGGGTAGCGTACTTCCGGTAGTAAATAGGCCTACGTGATCGAGCACCTTGTAATAACTGTACACCGTGTTGCGTCACGGCATGTGGGGCCGGGTAGCTCAGTTGGTAAGAGCGTCTTGCTAGTAACCGAAAGGTCGCTGGTTCGAATCCCGGATTGGTCAACGTGTGATCATATTATTTTCCCCTTTACCAACAACTGGCCCGCTGGTGTCAGTATAAATCGGTCCAGTAGTCACCTATATGCGAAAGTGTCGTGTGACTATAATCTACAAACAACAACAACGTCACGCCATCTGCTCGAGTACCGAACTCTATAAAAATTTGTTATTATTAATATATATTATATGACTACAGACTTGAGTCGTATGATCGAAATGACAACTTTGGCAAAGGAGACATAGCAACACCGGAGTTCAAAATGGAGTTACCACCTATCACTAACTACAAAGACTTGCATATAGAAGTACATATACCTAACATCAGCACAGAGCAGGTTGCAGCCTTATTGAATCCCATGAGCAAAGATATAGACAAAAAAGCTAAAGATTTGTACCAGAACAAATATGTCAATTATGTTAGAGCTTGCATCCAGTCATCAGTTACTTACATTCATGCTGAAGTTCGGGCTGAAATGAAAACTGGTCTTATGTACAAAGTTGACATTTTTTTTTACAGAAAAAGGAACAGTTTTGGAATGTCAGTGTGAATGCGCTGCAGGCATGGGGCCTTCTGCACACTGTAAGCATGTAAGATGTGTCTTGCTCGGGCTGACAGACTTTTCACAAAATAAATCGTTTGTAGTACTGACAACATGTACATAATCACTCCAAACATTTCACCAAGCAAAAAAAACATTTGGGGTCGCCTATGAAAGCTGAAGATATATACCGACATCAAAAAAGACTTAAAACTGTAGATTTTGATCCACGACCTGAACATGGAAGTACGCGACTATTGGCGCACCTATCGGCTGAACATTTGCATATTCAAGGGAAATAATTTTAATATTTTGGCCCATTGTAACCTCGTATCTAATGTTTCTCGTGCAAAATGTTATTTTCATCCACTGTTTCGAGTAGATTTATTCCCCTACTAACCTTATCAAAAACGGAATTCTCCATTGCGGAACTGCTCCTAGGATGTGTGTCCACAGTTTCGCGTTGCTCTGCACCTTTCGCCTTATCAGATCCGAATTCTTCGCTACGGAACTAGCCTCGGCGTGTGAATTAGTTGCCTGTCGCTGTGGCCGCCCTGAAGATATCCCCCTAGAGGCAAGAGCTTGCGGTTTCCAATCCATTTAGCACGCTACTTGAGGTCGTGTTAATTGTTCTGATTGGGGCTTGTTTTGCTGCTGATGGTGATGATTGCAATGTTGATGATGCACACTTTAAAGGGGATTTGAGAGATAATGATGGTAATGAGGAAGGGACGAATGAATCTGACGGTGCTGATGATGGTGCGGTGGTGGTGATTTCAATGTTGACGACTCTGATAGCACACTTTCATTTAAAGGGTAGGGGGGGGGGGAGGCGAGGAGGTGAGAACGATAATTGCCTTGGTGGTGATCTTGGTGGCGAATTTTATAGCGGTGGTCATGATGATGATGATGATGATTATGATGATAATGAGGAGGATTGTCATACTAACAATACCGCTGTTGTATACCCTAAGGGTGTGAAACCCCTTGGGGTCATGAGCAATCTTGCCACTGTAGATTGTTCTAACCTATAAAGGGTACAGTGAAAGCCCCAGTTGAAAACCTGTCTTGCCTTTGTAGGCATGACAAATTAACTGCGGCAACAGTTCCCCCCGTTGGAGTGCCGGGGGTTTCAGTATAAATAGTATCCCCACTTTCTGGAATTTAGTGCTTTAAATTCCCACTGTCGCTGTCTTCCTCATTTGCTCTTTCCCATTCCCGATCTGTCCTCCCACTCTGCTATACTATATTCTTCTTCGCTAGATCAATGACCTACCTTTTTTCTTGAAAACTCTTCCTGGACAAGACTCCTTGTTTGTGTATGAGGTCTGTTGGATCAGCTTGGGAATGTTGGACGCTTTCTGCCGGGTGGTCACTAGGGCTTCCTATGAATGTACTATTTAGCACTATAGGCATTTTATATGTATGTTTTTTTGTTGATGATTTATAATGATGTTTGTATTCTATTTTGTTTTTGTAATCGGGGAGTTCGCGTAGTTGAGGTCAACCCTCAGCCGTCCCTCGCGTGGGATGTCTTTATTGTAAAGTGACTGGCCGGTGGAGGGCATTCAATTTTCCCACTGGGGTTGTTTCAACAGATCTTTTATGCGGATCGGGGGTTGTCCGGTCCTGATTTGGCTCGGAAGAGTCCGCTGGACCTAAAGCAATAATAAATCAATCAATCAATCAATCAAGGGTGTGAAGGGGTTGGAGCGGGTGTGGGGGTGAGGGGAGTCTTGATGGTCGTGTTCATTAATTCGGTGGTGGTAGTTATCCGTTATCGAGGATGCTGTGAACATATTCTAATTGCTGTGAGAGGATAGGATTGTGATGATGGTATTGGTAGAGACAATTTTGGTGGAGGATTTGATGGAAGTAGTGGTGAAGATGACTGTGTGATGCTGCTGCTATTGATGATGGGGAGGAGGGGGGCGGGGAGGATAACGATTACCACAGTGATAGTGTTGATATTTGACGTTTGACACGAATGTTTTTGGAGTGAATTTAGGACAACAGCAAGAACAACGATAGCGATAGCACAGATGAACTGAGGATCTTTAATGTTGGAAAAAATGCATTTGTTTTCTAAGGATAGTGAAATAAACAAAACAAAAAACAAAAAAGATCAAGACTATCTCAACATATTTTTAAATGACTGCTACGCTATTGGTTTTAAAGTTTATCAGCATGTGCCTCGGGTGTCGTCGCCAAATATGCAATAGATAATTGTATATTTGACTGTACGCTGCATGGCACGATGAATGCAAATCACAATTTATAGCCGCACTTTACAGTCCGCATCTATTTCTCACTTGACTCATCCCTCAAACATCAGTCTTGCATGCCCGCATCCCTTCCAAGTCTTCGACAAGACTTTTGATTTTCACTCCAAGTGAGCATGATTGCCACTAGCTTGCAGGAGGATTTTTGTGAACAAACATTTTGACTTTCTGTTCAGCTTGTATAGGCTTAAATCTGATTAAATCAGATGTCATTAAGTTTTGCTAGAAAACAACGTTATCCAAGTTACTACATTCTGATTCTAGGTAACTTAAAAGTCTGCCTTACCGTTTGGAATAGTTTTATTTCCTTGTTGGTCATTCAAGATTTGCAAGCGTGTGTTTTATCTGGGTGCGACTGTGGAATTGTTCATCTTCTCATATAGGCTACTACATTAATCTTTTAATCACAGCCGCTCCTCTTGGGGTTGGGGATACCAAGGGGGCATTACACTATGGGCGGATCCTCGAAGACGCAGCAGTAGATACCACACAACCTTGGTAGTATCCTATACCTATCCTATTCTATCCCATAACTCGAAAGTCGTTGGGGCACGACAGATAATAATAATAATAATAATAATAATAATAATAATAATAATAATAATAATAATAATAATAATAATAATAATAATAATAACAACAACAATAATAAATCACAAAGCGCTTTACACAAACAAAATGTAAACATAACATGCGTACAATGGTCAATAACACGCAGCCACACACACATCCCTACACCCAAAAACACTCACTGGGGCGCCTAAGAAAAGGTCTCTCTAAAAAGATGCGTTTTCAAGTTGATTTTAAAAGAAGCTAGTGAAGGACTATGACGGACCGACCGAGGTAGCGAGTTCCAGGTCTGAACGGAGAAGAAACTGAAGGCTCGACCACCGATGATGATCGTTTAACCAGCGTGTCGCGAGAGGCTAGTTCAACCCAGCACTAAGGTTTCAAGCCTCCAACGTTCAGTCTGCTTTGACCTATGTAAATTCAGTCGCTAACTAGCAGACGACAGAAGTTAGATTGTTCTCAGTATGTGTAGGCTATAGTTTCACTAAGATAAGCTGTGACCTCATCCAGCTGACCAATCACCCGCAATCCCCACTAGGTGGCGCTACGATTCTCCTAGTCTCGCACAATAGCAGACCCCAGCGGGAGGATAGTTAGTCTTTGAACAGCACGGTAGAAGGACGCACGTTGAACGATCTCTCTCAATAAGACTACGCAGGTGACGGGTGAAAATCATTCATCTCAGTATAGCCAGAGCCTGACATTGTCAAGAAGACGAGCAGGCATCTTGGTCCACAGCAGGGAAGAAATCCCACAGAGGCAACCCTGACACGTGGCCTGCAACTTTGAGCAGCGAGAGCATTGGGCTCCACTAGCTCAGTAGTCAACTACCAAGAAGAAAAGACAACAACACCGCACATCGACGATAAAGTTAAGTCTTCCGAAACCGTGGACAAACACTGATCTGCGATTGTTACGTTTGCGACGCGCACGATAGTACGTGTGAAACGCGCACAATAGATTCGATCGTTTTGTTTTGCAAAGCATTCAATAACAGAGTGTATTTACCTTTGATTTAATGTTGCATTGTTGTTAGAAGAAGCTTGGTATAATGTTGATAATTTTCGTTGGTCGGTATTATTGGAGAATTCTCTAGGGTTGCGTGTTTACTATCGATCGAAGCATCTAGATAGATCCACTAGAAGCTGAGAAAATTCTTGGACTGTAAAGAAAGTTGTATGACGTAAGACAGTGATGACGAAGTTTATTCTGATTGGTTATAATTGCGTCACGCTCGAACATTCGAACGTTCTCACGAGTATAGAGAGACTATATATGTACCGCACTGTTTCAGCTTTGTGTCCGGGGACGTTAATCTACCTACCATACCATACCATATTTGAGAAAGTAGATAGAAAGTGGAAAAAGCGATTGTATGCAGTTGTTGATGTACGCTGAATAATGTTGGAAAACTTCATACGACGACTCCTGCCTTGTTGCTGAGTGAACAGGTTGCTTGGATAAACGAATCCGAGTTACACTTATCAGGATTCAAGCATTGGGGCTGAATCAACTACTGATAAAAAAAAAACACGACGTAACAGCGATAGTCTACTCTTCCAGAAAAAAAAGAATAATAGGACAGAAAGAACTAATAGCCCAAATGATGAAACAGTAACAAATATCGAGAACAGTAGCTACATAGACCCATCAAGGAGCAAACTACTCGAATTGAAAATTGGACATTTCAGTTAGTGTAGAAAATAGAAGATTTTGTATAGAGTAAAGGAAATAAATGTGTGATATTTACTGTTAACAAGTGGCTGGACTACCTATGTTTCATAGCCGTGCGAGAGCTAGTGTGTCAGTGAATCTTTACACTTTTTTCCCTGTCTCTGTAACCTCATTCTTACACAGACGGGGCTAAACTTATAAATGTATTAGTCATAGGGTGATTTAACTAGCCGATCTCCGCAGACGAAAGACGAGTGGGTACAAGCAATCCATTGTGCAGAGCCCAGCAACAATAGACCCACCGTCACACAGCGTACTCCATCTTCCTCCTCAGCAACCCTCGTGGTTTCGCTCAGTGTCAAGCCAGTCTATTCTCGAATGTTGTCCTACCATCTCTTCTTTTTCTTTCTCCCTCTTCTTCTGCCCCTTTGCACAGTGCCTTGATTGCAGGATGGTCTTTGCAAGACCTGATGTTCTGGTGACGTGATCACACCAATGGAGTTTCCGTATCTTCACCATTGTCAGCATGTCATCGTGTTACTCAATGACTTGTGTGATGTTCTGTCGGACTTTGTCATTGGCGATGTGCTGGATATAGGAAATGCCCAAAAGTCTTATGTGGCGCCTCCTCATCTCCATGTTTGCATTCTTCGTTGTAGGTCTGCTGTGAGGGTCCATGTTTCACAAGCGTATCGGAAGATAGAGTTGACAAAGGAGCGCAGCAATCGTACCTTGGAGGGTAGAATGATGGTCCGGTCTTTGCAAATGGGCTTCAACCTTGTGAGGGCAGCAATTTGTGCTATCCTGGAGAGTAGGCCTACGTCCTGTCGAGACCCGTTGTCTGATACAATTGCTCCTAAATATTTCAAATTGTGCACTGTGTTGATGGATTGGCCTTAGACTTTGATGTCCTTGTTGATGCCATTGGTGTTGTTGGACATCATTTTGGCCTTCTCTGCACTTATTAACATTCTAAAGGCTCAGGAGGGGGTGTCAAGCCTCTGTATCAGCTTTTTCAGTAATTGTTCCTCTCCAGCGAATCCATCAATGTCATCCGCAAAACGGAGGTTGGAGATTGCTCTAACCCTTATGCTGACTGTGCCTTCATGATCTGCAATGGCATCTGATATGATGCGCTCCAGAAAGATGTTGAAGAGTGTTGGAGAGAGTAGGCATCCTTGACGCACGCCGATTGTTGTTCTGAACCAGATCCCTCTGGCGCTGTTGTAAAGGACTGCACTGGTAGCCTTGTCATACTGGCTTTTGATGACTTCAATAATGTTAGGGTTGAAGCTGTAAACTCTCATGGTTTACCATGTGTTTATAGACTTCAAAACTAGCGTTTGACCGAGTCTGTTTTGCAGCTTGGTATTATAAATATTTATAATACCAAGGCAGTGTGGTATGTACTGCTGCGCTATCAAAGATCCGCCCAACGTGTAATGACCCTGTGGTGTGACTCAGTAGTCAATGGCGTTACAATAGGTGCATGCTTCCAGCAAGTGCGCTTTTTAGGCGAAATAGTTTTGTTCCTGTCTTTTAGCAATTTGTTTGTGCTGGATCTCGGTGGCCAGCACGCTGTTTAAGTGGCTCTTTAAAGTAAAAAAGCTTTGTAGAATTTTAGAACAATGTAGAGTTACCTCAGTCTAAGCTATGAGTTCTCTTCCTGTGATGGCAATTGGATTATTATTTCGTGGATGGCACTGGATTGTGTTTGCTACTATACTAAAAGCTGCCTGCTGATTGTAATCAACCTTTTGTCTTTACTTCTATTGTCGGCCCCTGTTTCTATGAGAAACAGTGCAAACACCAGTGCACACCATAAACATGCCCGAACCCTGACACATAACCACTTCTGAGTCATTCCAATGGATCTCACGCCAGATGAACAAGACGAAGAAGAAGGAGGAGGAAGGAAGGAAGGAAGGAAGGAAGGAAGGAAGAAGAAGAAGAAGAAGAAGAAGAAGAAGAAGAAGAAGAAGAAGAAGAAGAAGAAGAAGAATTCAATTCAATTTCAGTTCAATTATTTTATTTAACGTCTCTTCACTTGCTGGGTGATATTAGACCAAAACACTTTCTCTCGCACAGACAAACAAACACATAGGTCCATAGACAATACAATAAATAAATAACATTCTATAACAATTTGTTGATCAGAGATTCACTAATGGTCGTAGCAACGTTAACTATTACATGATGATGTAATATAGAATGGTTTGTCGTTGTCAATCAGTATTGTTTTTCTTTATATGTGTTAAGCAACACAGGACATTGTCGTACAATGTGTTCCACAGATAATCTTTGCGAGCAAACACACAAAATATTCTTAGCAAACTTGGTATTCCACGAATTCACCATCAGTTTGTAAATAATCCTACTTATGTGTCTTGAACAAAACAGAAGAAGAAGAAGAAGAAGAAGAAGAAGAAGAACAACAACAACAACAACAACAATAACAACAACAACAACAACATGATCCGGACAAAAACAACAACGACAACAGCAACAACAACAACATGATCAGGATGTTTGGGTCATGTGTGTCGTTTCCTGTTCAATGTTCTTCGCTATGTCATGATGACACACCAAAATTACATTACTTCTGCTTCTTCCAAACATTTACTGCAATAAGAGCGATCTATTCACATCCGTGGGAAGTTTCAACGGAAAGGTAATACAAAATAAACCTGTCTCTGGAATCGTACTTTATTACGATAACTGTTAACCAAATGCCACTGCGTTGGAGAAGCACTAAAATCTGCTATCCTATCTTATCATATCCCGTAACTCGGAGGTCGTTCGGGTACCACATATGATCGTTTAACCAGCGTACTCCATCTTTCTCTGTCCTGGGCAACACTCATGGCTTCGCTCAGTATCAAGCCAGTCCATTCTCAAATGTTGTCCTCCCACCTCTTTTTCGGTCTCTCTTCTTCTACCTCCTTGCACTGTGCCTTGCAGGATGGTCTTTGCAAGGCCTGGTGATCTGTTGACGTGGCCATACCATCGGAGCTTCCGTTTCTTCACCACTGTGAGCAGGTCATCGTGTTGTCCAATGGCTTGTGTGATGGTCTGTCGGACTTCGTAGTTGGTGATGTGCTGGGTATAGGAAATGCGCATAAGTCTTCTGTAGCACCTCATCTCTGTGACGGTGGGTCTATTGTTGCTGGGCTCTGCACAATGGAATGCTATTACCCACTCGTCTTAAGTCGATGGGGATCGCTAGTAATCTCCCTGTGACTCTACTTAATTCATTTATATGTTTAGCTCGGTCTGTGTTTAGGCTGGGGTGCAGAGATAGAAAGAAAAATGGTAAAAGATCACTGTCACACTAGCTCTCACACGGCTATGAAACATAGGTAGTCCAGCCACTTGATAACAGGAAATATCATACATTTATGTTCTCTACTCTATACACGATCTGTTAAGTGCGATACTAATTTAAAAGTTCGAATGTCAATTCGAATGGTTCGCTTCTTGATAGTTTTATGCAGATACAGTATCATCATCGGGCACTGGATGCTTTCTGCCCTAAGGGTCAGAGTTCTGGAAGAGTGGACTACTGTGGTCCTTTGGTACGGGTTTGGTGCACTGAGTCACTATGTACTTAGCTCAGTGTTTGAAGAGCTGTGTTGTGGTTGCTTCCTTGATGAGCGGTGTTGTGGATTCTTCTCCTTGTTATTAGACTGGTGGGCTCTCTTCGCGCATTGCTTGAGAAGCTGTGGTAGGCCAACTTTCAGTGAAGACTTTTTCTTGTCTTTCGCCTGGTTGGGCTCACGACACGATGCCTGCTCGTCTGTAACATATGAGACGAAATTCTGCACAACCCTGTATTCTAGGTGTGTGCAGAGCGTTTCACTGAAGGCCGAAGTAGCCCTCAGTGATTAGCTCCACATCTCTATACATAAGCGACGAACATTCTGCCAAGTCCGTGGTCCATTGGAATCTCCACTCTAATTTCCTATACATATATAAATATAAATCATGGCTAAATATACGCATAGAGAAATAATTAATATGATACACATTCTCTGGTACAGCCACTGGTCTGCAACCATACATACAGGTTAAACAACAGTGGGTCCGTATGATATATAACCTGGCGTCGGCCGGTCGGGTTCGTCACGTGGTCGGGTTCTCCACGTGGTCACGCAACATCGGACGAACAATTCCATTCTAAGCATAGCAAATTGCACAAACATAATTCAACAATTTTATCAATACATCACGATGAAACAAAAGTATGCTCATTTATTTTTTTGACAATGTCATGCCATGGATACCTTAGTTGAATCGAGATTTCAACAAATCCTGCTTTTCGTCTATGGAGAGATCTCGGAGCGTAGCTGTGTCTAGCTCGAAGTTTACCACACGACTGACTCCTATCGCTGTCTGCCTGATCCGGGTAGAACCGGTAAACCTAAGCTCTCTGTGTTCGGATTGGCTGAATTCTGCCTATCTGTAAGCTGCGTGATGTCATTACCTACTGGGCTATCGTCAGCATAAGAAATGTGTACCATAGAGCAACTTCTGTCGTCTGCTTCAGGGCAACATTAACCTACTGAGGTTACAGCTGACTAAACAAGGCAAAAGCTTTTGGGCTGTGTTTAAATCTAGGCTCTTGTTACAATCTCCATGCTTTGTATTCTTCATTGTAGATCTGCTGTGAGGGTCCATGTTTCGCAAGCGTATAGGATGATGATGATGGAGATGACAAGGGAGCGCAACAGCCTTACCATGGAATGTAGACGAATGGTCTTGTCTTTTCAAATGGGCCTCAACCTTGCCAGGGCAGCAGTTGTTTGTGCGATCCTGGAGAGGACTTCCTGTCTGGACCCATTGTTTGATACAATGGGTCCTAAATATTTGAAGCTATGCACTGTGTTTAGGGATTGGCCTTGGACTTTGATGTCCTTGCTGATGCCGTTGGTGTTGTTGGTCATCATTTTGGTTTTCTCTGCGCTTATTTCCATTCCATAGGCTCTGCAGTAAATACTGTAATGTCAAGCCTCTGTTACAGCTGTTCAAGTCCTTGTTCTACCACTTATGCTGACTGTGCCTTCGTGATCTGCAAGGGCATCTGACGTGATCCGCTCTAGGAAGATGTTGAAGAGTGTTGGAGAGAGTAGGCATCCTTGACGCACACCGATGGTTGTTCTTAGCCAGTTTCCGCTGGCGCTGTTGTGGAGGACTGCACTGGTAGCCTTGTCATACAGGCTTTTGATGACTTCAATAATTTTAGGGCTGATGTTGTACACTCTCATGGTTGCCCACAGAGCTGCATGCCAGACTCGGTCAAACGCCTTTTGACAGATGCCGCCACTGAGATCCTTGGCAAGCACCGGCCAAAGAAGAAGCCGTGGATCACATCTGAACTTTTGGACCTGGTGATAAACGAAGAGAGACGAAAAAGAAAAAGAACACCTTACAGGGAGCTGATGCCTATCTAAAAATCACCAATGACATCCGAAAAGGCATGCGCACAGCAAATGAGAACTGGACAGAAGATCAATGTCAGGAAATAGAGAACAGTCTGAACAAGAACAACAGCAAGAAGGCTTACCAGACTGTGACGGGACTGACAAGTGTTAAACAGCCCAAGGTCTCCACGATCCAAAGCAAGTCTGGCATAATTTATGCCTTACAGAAGAACAAGAAGTCTTGGATAGATGGACAGAGTACTGCTCTGACCTTTACAACCACACACCAAACGGAGACCCATCAGTTCTAGCATGTCCCAATATCGGAGAAGAAGACGAAATCCTCCCAATTCTCTGAAAAGAATTTGAGGCAGCGGTCAATCGCTGAAGAAAGGGAAGTCAGCGGGAGTGGACAACATACCCGCGGAACTGCTTCAAGCGGGAGGAGAAGCGATGATTGATGCCCTCACCATTATATTTAACAAGATCTGGCAGAGTGGGGCGTGGCCTATACTATGGACCCAGTGGCTTGTCATCACTCTTCCCAAAAAGGTAACCTTCACAAGTGTAAAAATTACCGCATCATCAGCCTCGTCACCCATCCCAGCAAGGTCCTCCTGAAAATAATACTCAACAGGTTGAAACCCCAAGATTAACAAATCATAGTTGAAGAACAATCAGGATTCAGGGCAGGGCGAAATACCACTGAACAGATTTTCGACCTCAGAATAATCTGTGAGAAATACCTACAGCACCAACAATATCAATATCATGTGTTCGTAGACTGCAAGAAGGCGAAAATCTGCTACACGTTGGAATATCCTGATCTTTCTTCTCCTTCTATGCAATTGATATTAGCGTGGAAAATGAACATTGTAATATCTAAAGCGACAATTTCTGCCGATGTTAGGGTGCAATCATTTACGTCAAACCTTCCAAAGCCATGATCTCAAATGCCATTGTGAGTTAAAATAACACTTGCAGGAAAAAACAAAAAGAAATAGAGACCGTCCTTCTCTTCCTCCTAAAGGCAACACCATCGGAAACAGACTAGACATTTTCATAATTGAAAGTGACCGCTTCTGTTATTCTGTTACAATGTTTGGGAAAAAGTGTTTTATTTCTTTCTCTTTTAAATCAAAGACTCAAACAACCGTTATCCCAGTCGTACGGCGTGTGGGAACATTTAAACGTTGCAAAACCTTTACGAAATAAGAAATCTTCCTCTTCTTATTTTGCCTACTAAATTTCAGCGGAGAGAGGATACAGTATGATAACTAAAACAATGCAAGCCATTCAAATGTAGTTCCACACAAAAGATGTTTTCTTGGCGGTGATCTGACTACTGTATCAACACCAAGTAAAAGCAAAACGTGGAATCACAATCCTCTGAACTATCTGGAAGCAAAACAAATATCAAATTCGGATTAGCCACTTTAAAAAAAAAAGATACGTGGTGTAGCACAATGATGATAAATACGAATGATCCAATATGCGTAGCAATAGTTAAAGTACCAGCAAAGTAAAAATGTGGAACTTCAATTATTCTTGAGATAAGGCCAAAGGTGTGTTTTGAACACACACAAAAAGTTAAATTCGGAGCCAAGGTCCGACCGACTGACTGACAACCCGACTGCTATTGAAGGGTTTCTCATGATTTCAAGTACCCGTAAAACAAAACTCAAGAAAATCGCTTCTGCCGTTCTTGAGATATTGAGCAAAACGTATAGCAAGATATAGGAGGCCTTGATCTTTGAGGTAGAGGAAATATGGCGCTGGAGACAGCCACTAACCTAGGTAATGTTCCCATGAAGTTTAGTCAAACCCCATTCAGTGGTTCTTGAGATATGTCCACGAACGGACTGACGGACGGACGAAAAGGCAGACCATTGGTTCGTTCTAATTCCTCTACCCCATTCCCTCCCCTCCCCTCCCTAAATGTTTCAAAGTAATTCCCGTTAAGTTTGAAAATACAAAAAGCGCAAAAACTTCACACAGAAGGAGATCCTCCTCCTCCTTCTTTTACCTTTTCCGTCTTCTACCTCTTCCGACTTGTACCTCCTCCGTTTTCTGCCTCCTATATGTTAGCATGACATTGTGATAACTAAACTGACATGTAGAGACCTGAGGGGTCAGAGCTGCTGATGACAACGTAAATCAAATCATGAAGATGCGATTAGTCTGATGTTGCAGCCGACGAGAGTTCTGCCGTGAACTGACAAAACCGAGCAAGTCCACAAAACCTACTTTCGAGAAAATCGACGTTTTGTGTTGCGCTATATTACGCGATCGTTTCTGGAAGTTTAAGGGCATATTATAATGCAATTCCTCGATTTAAGAGTGCATACCTTGAATGTTAAAGAAATGTTTGATAGATTTGATGTTTTAAGACTATTTGTGGACTTGCTTTGTTTTGTCAGATTATTCTTGAGATAGATCTTTGTTGAGAACATGACAAAACCAAGCAAGTCACCCGCTTGGTTTTGTCAGTTTATTATTGAATTAAATCCTTGTTAAAAAAATTCACAAAACCAAGTAAGTCAAATCCACTTGGTTTTGTCAGTTTATTATTAAGTAAATCCTTGTTTTCAAAATTCACCAAACCAAATAAGTCCCATAGGCCGTTTCGTTTCTTTGTTAAAAAGTCTGACGAGATGAGTCACATAAGTTGGGTTTTGTAAGATGTGGGTGCGGCAGTTACAGTGAGTGCCTGTTTATTGTTTTTAGCCATTCTTCACTTAATATTCCTGGGTTGGTATGCAGGAGTCATGGTTTTTTTGCTCTCCCTTCAAAATAATATTAGATGCAGCCAATTTAATTTTAAAAATACAAAACTATTTTCCTTTCAGTTTCCTATTGTAGCGATCTTCCTGCCTTTACACCACGTGTATGTCTTGTATTTTGTTGCCCTTGTTGTGTGTCTGTAATATATTTGTTGCTGTTTGTTTGTGGGTTCGGGCACTGAATAGAATAGGCCCAACGTTTCCCGGCGTGTCGTAAGAGGCGACTAACAGGGGTAATGTTAGCACGGCATCACTGGGCGAAAGTCTTCTACACAGAAGTCACCGGCCAGGGCGAGGAACCTCACGTTGCTACAGGTTCAACGACCACGTGCTCGGGGCCAAGGCGAGCCACACTGTATTCGTGGATTTCGGCTGTGCCCAACAGCCTGGAGAGGATTGGGCACCGCCAGGTCCTTTTTTGCCCAAGGCACACTACATGCATGATGACACTATCCACAAATTCCATACCGGATAGGTCGTCGCCCGGCTCAAGGACCGCGCCTTCCGTTGGCCACCAGGACGAAGGTGTTAAGCATGCTACTGATGGACAATTTAGCAAGATCCGCACGAGAAACAACATCGTCATAGGAACCTGGAATGTCAGGACCCTAACTGCGGAAGGAAAATTAGAAGAACTGGCCCACGAGTTGGACCGCTATCGATGGAACGTTCTAGGCATTAGCGAACTGCGCTGGAAAGGCCTAGGTGAAACAACGACAGACAAAGGCCACAAGCTCTATTTCAGCGGTAGAGATGACAGGCACGAACACGGCGTTGGATTCTTGGTCCACAAGAACATTCTAGCCACTGTCATGGGTTGCCGCCCAGAAGACTCATTACCATCCGCCTGAGAGCAGCCCCTTTCAACATCACCATCATCCAGACCTATGCCCCAACATCAGACTATGACGACAGCGAAGTGGAGGATTTTTATGAAAATCTACAGGCGGTCCTTGACCAAGTGCCGAAGAAGGACATAGTCATAGTGCAAGGCGACTGGAATGCCAAGGTTGGCCAAGATGCGCACCACAACTGGGGAGACACATGTGGACCCCACTGCTACAACGAGACAAATGACAGGGGTCTGAGATTCTTGGAGTTTGCCAGATACAACAATCTGGTACTGGCAAACACGCTTGGTCTCCACAAAAACTCCAGACGATGGACATGGCACAGTCCCAGGGGGGAGCATCACAACCAAATAGACTACATCACGGTCAAGAAACGCTTCAGATCAAGCATCAACATTGGCAGGACACGCACTTTTCCAGGAGCAGACATCGGAAGTGATGATGTCTTTCCGGCTCCACTTGAAGATAGTAAATACTGCACTAGACTGAAGTTCGACCTGGACAAATTGCAAGACCCGGAGGTGGCAGAACTATTTCAGGCCACAATTGAAGGGACATTTGCACCACTGCTCATTTTGGGGGCTGGTAAAGTAGATGTCAACACCATGACCACCACCTTCAACTCAGCTGTGACAGATGCCGCCACTGAGATCATTGGCAAACACCGACCAAAGAAGAAGCCGTGGATCACACCTGAACTTTTGGATCTGTGTGATAAACGAAGAGAGATTTAAAAAAAGAAAGAAAAAGAACACATCACAGGGAGTTGATGTCTACCGAAAAATCAACAGTGACATCCGAAAAGGCATGCGCACAGCAAAGGGATAACTGGATAGAAGATCAATGCCAGGAAATAAAGAACAGTCTGAACAAGAACAACAGCAAGAAGGCCTACCAGACTGTAAAGCGGCTGACAAGTTTCAAACAGCCCTAAGTCTCCACGATCCAAAGCAAGTCTGGCATATGCCTTACAGAAGAACAAGAAGTCTTGGACAGATGGACAGAGTACTGCTCTGACCTTTACAACCATACACCAAATGGAGACCCATCAGTTCTAGCATGTCCCGAGAACAGAGAAGAAGAAATCCTCCCAATTCTCCGGGAAGAAGTTGAGGCAGCAGTGCAATCGCTAAAGAAAGGGAAGTCAGCGGGAGTGGACAACATACCCGCGGAACTGCTACAAGCAGGAGGAGAAGCGATGATTGATGCCCTCACCATTATCTGTAACAAGATCTGGCAGAGTGGAGAGTGGCATATACCATGGGCCCAGTCGCTTGTCATCACTCTTCCCAAAAAAGGTAACCTTCAGGAGTGTGAAAATTACCGCACCATCAGCCTCATCATCCATCCCAGCAAGGTCCTCCTGAAAATATTACTCAACAGGTTGAAACCCCAAGCTGAACAAATCATAGCTGAAGAACAAGCAGGATTCAGGGCAGGGCGAAGTACCACTGAACAGATTTTCAACCTCAGAATAATCTTTGAGAAATACCTACAGCACAAACAACATCTATATCATGTGTTCATAGACTTCAAGAAAACGTTTGACCGAGTCTGGCATGCAGCTCAATGGGCAACAATGAAAGCGTACAACATCAGACCTAAAATTATTGAAGTCATCAAAAACCTGTATGACAAGGCTACTAGTGCAGTCCTCCACAACAGCGCCATCGGGAACTGGTTCAGAACAACAATCGGTGTGCGTCAAGGATGCCTACTCTCTCCAACACCCTTCAACATCTTCCTAGAGCGCATCATGTCAGATGCTCTTGCAGATCACGAAGGCACAGTCAGCATAGGGGGTAGAGCAATCTCCAATCTTCGTTTTGCGGATGACATTGATGGATTGGCTGGAGAGGAACAAGAACTTGAACAGCTGGTACAGAGGCTTGACACCAACTCCAAAGCTTGTGGAATTGAAATAAGTGCAGAGAAGACCGAAATGATGACCAACAACACCAATGGCATCAACACGGACATCAAAGTCCAAGGCCAATCCCTCAACACAGTGCATAGCTTCAAATATTTAGGAGCCTTTGTATCAGACAATGGGTCCCGACAGGAAGTCCTCTCCAGGATCGCACAAACAACTGCTGCCCTGACAAGGTTGAAGCCATTTGGAAAGACAGGACCATCATTCTACATTCCAAAGTAAGACTGCTGCGCTCCCTTGTCATCTTCATCTTCCTATATGCTTGCGAAGCATGGACCCTCACAGCAGATCTACAACGAAGAATACAAAGCATGGAGATGAGGTGCTACAGAAGACTTCTGGGCATTTCCTATACCCAACACATCACCAACGACGAAGTCCGACAGACCATCACACAAGCCATTTGACAACACGATGACCTGCTCACAGTGGTGAAGAAACGGAAACTCCGATGGTATGGCCACGTCACCAGATCATCAGGCCTTGCAAAGGCTATTCTGCCAGGCACAGTGCAAGGAGGTAGAAAAAAAGGGAGACCGAAAAAGAGGTGGGAGGACAACATTCGAGAATGGACTGGTTTGACACTGAGCGAAGCCATCAGGGCTGCTGAGGACAGAGAGAGATGGAGTATGCTGGTTAAACGATCATCTGTGGTGCCCCTACGACCTCAGGGTTACGGGACAGGATAGGATAGGAATTGATAGTTTGTTTGTTTATTTCCACACCTCGTGGAAGTTGCCGCGTAGGCGGAAGATCTACAGGATCCTTCATGGTGGGCAGGAAAGTACATAAAGAAAACTCTTTTTCAAAAAGCCGAACACGTCCTTTGCTGACCGAAATTTCGTCATCATTTTCACAGGAAAATAATATTGCACAGCAGCAATAACATGGATTCTCACTGGTCCACTTTATCTTAAGGCGCTTTCTCATTGCTCGGGAGGACTTACTTTTCTTTGTCAGGTTATTGTAGAAAATGACGTCATCATGCCAACTCGAGCATCAGCCAGAGGATCGCCGAAACAAAATCGCAGGGGACTTGCTTGGGTTTATCAGTTTATTTACCCACTTAAAATTTTTTTAACAAGGACTTACTCTATGATATCTCCAAATCTAAACATAGTTCAGATTTGATTTTTACAGGTAAGATGCGTCATTCTCTTGCAAGTTTGATGGCGCAAAAAACTCATTTTCGACCTTAGGTGGACTTACTCGGTTTTGTCAAATCACGGCAGAGTTGTGGAAAAAAAATAAAAATGTGATTTGAGGGGGGAGAGAAAGAGAGAGAGAGAGAGAGAGAGAGACACAGAGAGAGAGAGAGAGATAAGATAAGATAAGATAAGATAAGATAAGATAAGATAAGATAAGATAAGATAACAATTTTATTTTGCAAGGTAAAATAATAAGCGCTGGATGCGCTTTTTTACATCTTGCTCTTGGGGCTTTAACAATAACTATTAAATACAACTCAAGGTTATAACATTCACATCATGGAACAATAACAAATAAACAAAGTCATCATTACATAAAATCCTTTTTAAACAATTGAAATCAAATTAATGTGGTTAATCTCAATCAACAACATTAACAATTAATGTGTATTTAATTTTTATTGTGTTTTAGGAGACGTGTTCTAAATGATGTAAATTTAGATGCTGGAGGGCGGAGATCTTCAGGAAAGTTATTCCACAAAATGGAACCGGAATAAGCTAGACTAGTTTTGTAGAGATCAATTCTTGGAATTGGAACATTTAATTTTGTGGACGATCTGGCAGTTTTTTTTTAAAAAAAAAAAAGAAGAAAGATAGGAAGGTGCATTGCCAGAAAGGACCTTGTGCATGAAAACGCCTTTATTAAATTTTAGTCTGTCGGTAAGAGGTAGAATATTGATCCGTTTATAGTCATCTGGAGAGATTTTTTGCTTCAGTAAAATTTGTTTAATTGCACGTTTGTGAATTCTAATTAAAGGTTTCATTGCATTGCCACTAGCAGAATCCCAAATAGTAGAAGAATAATCAATAAATGATTGAATATGACCGGAGTAAAATAGTTTACGAGAATGTAAATTTAATAAATGCTTTATCCTTGACAATTGGTAAGTCCTTTTAGAAATAGTTTTACTAATATTTGAAATATGTTTTACCCAGGACAAATTATTGTCTATAGTTACTCCAAGAAGTTTATGACACTGTACTTCAGCAATTATTGTATTGCCAATATTGCCAAGAACCCCTTGGGGTCATGAGCAATCTTGCCACTGTAGATTGTTCTAACCTAAAGGGAACAGTGAAAGCCCCAGTTGAAAACCTGTCTTGCCTTTGTAGGCATGACCGATTCACTGCGGCAACAGTACCCCCGTTGGAGTGCCGGGGGTTTCAGTATAAATAGTATCCCCACTTTATGGAAATTTAGTGCGTTAAATTCCCACTGTTGCTATCTTCCTCATATACTCTTTCCCATTCCTGCTCTGTCCTATCACTCTGCTATACTATCTTCTTCTTCGCTAGATCAATGACCTACCTTTTTTCTTGAAAACTCTTCCTGGACAAGACTCCTTGTTTGTGTATGAGGTCTGTTGGATCAGCTTGGGAGTGTTGGACGCTTTCTGCTGGGTGGTCACTAGGGCTTCCTATGATGTTAGTATTTAGCAATATAGGCATTTTATATGTATATGTTTCGTTGATGATTTGTAATGATGGTTGTATTCTATTTTGTTTTTGTAACCGGGGGTTCGCGTAGTTGAGGTAAACCCTCAGCCGTCCCCCGCGTGGGATGTCTTTATTGTAAAGTGACTGGCCGGTGGAGGGCGTTCAATTTTCCCACTAGGGTTGTTTCAGCAGATCTTTTATGCGGATCGGGGGTTGTCCGGTCCTGATTTGGCTCGGAGGAGTCCGCTGGACCTAAAGCAACAATAAATCAATCAATCATATTGCCAAGAGAGAGAGAGAGAGAGAGAGAGAGAGAGAGAGAGAGAGAGAGAGAGAGAGAGAGAGAGAGAGAGAGAGAGAGAGAAGATAACAAGGGTAAAGGAGTAAGCACTGGGTGTGCATTTTTATATCTTGCCCTTGGGGTTTGTAACAATAACAATTAATATAGCAAAATAACTTTATAACAATAACATTATAATGTAACAATACAATCAAGATCTGTGCACACGTAAACACCCATGTACACATACGCACGCAAACCGTATTTTAAACGATAAAAATGAGTGTTATTAATGTAGAACTCCAATTATGTAACTAAATATTAATATGTTGTAAAAGGTGTTTTCTAAAGGTGTATTTAGTGACAGAACTGCGAAGAACGTCTGGAAAAATATTCCATAAAGTGGAACCTAAATATGACAAACTGGTTTGAAACAAATTGATTCTTGGAAAAAGAATATTTAGTTTGGTTGAAAATCTGTGCATGAAAATTGCTTTATTAAATTTTAATCTTTTGGCTAGAGGTTATACGTTGACCTATTCGCAATCATTCAGTGAGATTTTGTTTGTCAGAATAATTATTTTAATTGCACGTCTATGAATCATAACTAACGACATAAAGCCTTTAGTTAGTTAGTAATTCATTGCTTACGGGGTCCAGCGGACTGCAAAGAGCCGAATAAGGACCACAAAATCAGGACTACAACTTGGATAAAAGAGGACTCACCCCTGATCCGTATAACAGATCTGCTAAAACAACCACATAAGGGTGGCGACGTGGTGATCGTCCTCAACGCTGACGCAATAGGACGCAAAGCTTCGTTATTCCTCTTATCCTAGTGGTAAGACTGAAGCCAATTAACCAGCCGGTCACTTTACAATAAAGGCATCCCACGCAGGGGACGCTGAGGCAATACTTCAATTTACTGAACCCCCGTTTACAAAAACAAAAAAGAATATAAACATCATTATAAAATATCAACTAAACACATACATATAAAATGCCGAAATTGCTAAATAATAATATCATAGGAAGCCCTAGTGATCATTTGGCAGAAAGTGTCCAATATTCCCAAGCTGACCCAACAGACCTCATACACAAATGAGGAGTTTGGGAAGAGTTTTTAGGAAAAAAAAGGTAGGTGACTGGTCTAGCGAAGAAGATATATAGTAGATTGATAGAACAGTGGGGGAATGAGAAAGAACAAATACTAATTACAGAAACAGTGGTAATTTAAAAGCACAAAATTTCCAGAAAGTGCGGATACTATTTCTACAGAAACTCCCAAGATCCCTATTGGGGTGCTTCATGCCGTTGTTACTGGCAGTTTCCCCAAAAGTTGAAGAATAATCAATAAATGGCTGAAATGTTTAAAAAAAAGTTTAATCCTTGATAATTGATAAGTTCTTTTAGAAATAGTTTTTCTAGCATTTAAACTATGTTTCAACCAAGACAAATTATTGTCTAATGTCAAGCCAAGAAGTTTATGAAATTGTACTTCATAACTATTTTGTTGCAAAGTTTTAAGGTAGGGAATTTCATAGAGGAAATTGGCATTTTTTGTCTTGTAGTAATTACATGGATTTTCATTTGTAAGGATTACGTGTCATGTGATTAATTTAAATTCAGTCCATTCCTGTAGTTGATTTGCCCCGTTTTGCAAAGAGGAGGCTAAATTACGCAGTTCTGTAATTTTGGAGTGTAATTAGTTAGTTATTCATTGCTTACAGGGTCCAGCTAAATGCAAAGATCCGAATCAGGGCCACACAATAAAAGATCACAACTTCGCTGAAAGAGGACTCATCCCCATAAAAGATATGCAGAAACAAACCTAGTGGTAACACTTAAGGCGCTCCACAATCCAGTCACTTTAGAGCTGTATAACAATAATGCTTAGCTCTGAAGCCAGATTGAATTTCATGTAACAGGTTGGTTTTTGTGAAATGATCTACAAAACGGGTGTTAATGTATTTGTCTAGCGGCTTGGATAAGATATACAGAAATGAAATGGATCTATAAGTTGGTGGGTCGGAACTATCAAAGGACTTAAAAAGCGGAATAGTTTTAGCTTGTTTAAACATGACAGGAAAAACGGATTTGTCAATGCACAAATTGTTCATATAGGTTAAGGTTTCAAGGTTTCAGTAGAGCAGACAATTTTAATGTGGTTTTTTTCCCATCCAGTTCATCAGCTGAGGCCCTATGGGTTTGGGCACTGAATAGAATAGGCCCTACGTTTCACGGTGTGTCGTATAAGGCGACTAACAGTGGAGATGTCAGCACGGCATCACTGGGTGAAAGTCTTATACACAGAAGTCACCGGCTAGGACGGAGGAACCTCACGTCACAATAGGTTCAACGACCACGTGCTCGGAGCCAAGGCGAGTCACACTACTCATGGATTTCGGCTGTGGCCATCAGCCTGGAGAGGATTGGGCCGCGCCAGGTTTTTCTCGCCAAGAAACACTGTATGATGAAAAGAACCAATTACTCCATACCGGATCGGTCGTCGCCCGTATCAACAAGGACCGCGACTTCCGTTGGCCATCAGGACGGAGGTGATAAGTGTGTTACTGATGGACAGTTTAGCAAGATACGCACAAGAGCCAACATCATTATAGGAATCTGGAATGTCAGACATTTTCACCACGTAACTCGAAGGTCGTTGGGGCACCACAGTGGTTTCATGGTGCAGGCCACTTTCCACTCTGCTAGATCTTGGTACAGATAATGTGAAGGCGTAATTCATCGCTTCCCCTCCTGTTTCAAACAATTCGGCGGGTATATTGTCCACTCCCACTGACTTCCCCTTCTTCAGCGTTTGCACTGCTGCCTCTACATCTTCTCGGAGACTTGGGAGGATTTTTTTCTTCTTACTCTCTGTTCAGGAGACATGCTAGAACTGATGGGTCTCCGTTTGGTGTGTGGTTGTAAAGGTCAGAGCAGTATTCTGTCCATCTCTCCAAGACTTCTTGTTCTTCTGTAAGACATATGCCAGACTTGCTTTGGATCGTGCAGACATTGGGCTGTTTCACACTTGTCAGCCGTTTCATAGTCTGGTAAGACTTCTTGCTTTTGTTCTTGTTCAGACTGTCCTCCATTTCCTGGCATTGATCTCAAATCCAGTTCTCCTTTGCTGTGCGCATGCTTTTTCAGATGTCATTGTTGATTTTCGGTAGGCATCAGCTCCTAGTGAGGTGTTCTTTATCTTTTTCGTCTCTCTTCGTTTATCACACAGATCCAAAGATTCAGGTGTGACCAACGGTTTCTTCGTTGGGCGGTGCTTGTCAAGGATCTCAGTGGCGCCATCTGTCACAGCTGAGTTGAAGGTAGGGGTCAGGGTATTGACATCTATTTCACTATCTCCCAAAACGAGCAGTGGTGCAAATTTCCCTCCAACTGTGGCTTGGAAAATTTCTGCCCCCGCCGGGTCTTGCAGTTTGTCCAGGTCGAACTTTTAGTCTTTTTGCTGTATTTATTCCCTTCAAGTGGAGCCGGATGGACATCATCACAAGATCGTGGTCAATTCCGATGTCTGCTCCTGGCAAAAGGCGTGTCCTGCCAATGTTGATCTTGAAGCGTGTTTTGAGCATGATGTAGTCAATCTGGTTGTGATGTGATGCTCTCCGCTGGCACTGTGCCGTGTCCATCGTCTGGATTTTTGTGGAGGCCAAGCGTGTTTGCCAGTATCAGATTGTTGTATTTGGCAAACTCCAAGAGTCTCAGACCCCTGTAATTTGTCTCGTTGTTGCAGTGGGGTCCACATGTTTCTACCCAGTTGTGGTGCACATATTGGTCAATCTTGGCATTACAATCGCCTTGCGCTATGGCTATGTCCTTCTTGGGCAGTTGGCCAAGAACAGCCTGTAGATGTTCATAGAAATCATGGACTTCGCTGTCGTCATAGTCTGATGTTGGAACATGGGTCTGGATGTTGGTGATATTAAAAAGGGCTGCTCTCAGATGGATGGTAATGAATCTACTGAGACTGGGTGACAACCCATAACAGTGGCTAGAATGTCTTTGTGGACCAAGAATTCAACGCCGTATTCGTGCCTGTCATCTCTTCCGCTGAAACAAAGCTTGTGACCTTCGTGCGTCGTTGTTTCACCTAGGCCTTTCCAGCGCAGTTTGTTGATACCTAAAATGTTCCATCGAAAGTGGTCCAGCTCGTGGTCTCGTTCTTCTAATTTTCCCTCCGCAATTAGGATCTTGACATTCCAGGTTTCTATGACGATGTTGTTCCTGGTGCGGATCTTGCTACGTTGTCCATCAGTAGCACACTTATCACCTCCGTCCTGATGGCCAACGGAAGGCGCGGTCCTTGATGAACCGGGAGACGACCGATCCGGTATGGAGTGAGTGGTTCTTATCATCTTGGGCAAGAAAGACCTAGCAGGGCCCAATCCTCTCCAGGCTGTTGGCCACAACCGAAAACCAGAAGTACAGTGTGGCTCGCCTTGGCCCCAAGAACGTGCTCGTTGAACCTGTAGTAATGTGAGATTCCTCCGTCCTGGCCTGTGACTTCTGTGTATAAGACTTTCGCCCAGTGATGCCGTGCTGATATCACCCCATGTTAGTCGCCTCTTACGACACGCCGGAAACGTTGGGTCTATTCTTTCAGTGCCCGAACCCACAACGCGAAAAACTACTAATACATTTTGTGACGGGGTTTTATTGTTGCTGGGCTCTGCACAATGGACTGCTATTACCTCATCGTCTTAGTCTCATGGGGATAGCTAGTTATCTCCCTTTGACTTAACTTAATACATTTATTTGTTTAGCTCGGTCTGTGTTTAGGCTGGGGTACAGAGATAGATAGAAAAATGGTAAAAGATCACTATCACACTAGCTTTCACACGGCTATGAATAATATGTAGTCCAGCCACTTGATAACAGTAAAAATCACACATTTATTTCCTCTACTCTATACACGATATTCGAAGTACGAAACTAACTTAAAAGTTCAATTGTCAATGCAAATGATTTGATCACTGATAATCTAGGAAGCTACTTTTTCTTCATCGGGCACTGGCTACTTTCTGCCCTAATGGTCAGAAGTCTTGAAGAGTGGACTACTGTGGTCCTGTTTATACAGAGTTTTAGAGCACTGTTTCTTGTGGCACTTAACTGCGTGGTTGAAGCACTGCGTTGAGGTCGCTTCTGGGACAATCTCTGGTGTCGTGAGGAGAACAAAACAAGCAGCAACACCCAAGTTGAGGTCTGAGGCAATATTTCGATTTTTATTCAAATCTTTATCAAGCCATGTATTAAAAACATCACATCAAGTCTTTATATACCTATTCAATAAAACTACAGTTCACTGATGAGAGCAGTTCAAATAACAGGACCTAGTGTCTAAAAGGTTAAAAACCAAAAGATTAAAACTCAAGAACACTGCTCATGAATAATAATTCAAAGCTGAACAATAATATTATTATAAATATTATTAATTATTATTTACTATTATTAATTATTATTTACTATCACTAATTACTATCTACCATTATTATTACCATCATTATTATTTTATACCTATACATACATATATATATACACATATACACACACATACACCCATATATATATATACATATACACACACATACACACACATATACACACATACACATACATATATATATATATACACAGATACACACACACATATATATATATATACACATACATACATACATATACCTACATATCTAAAAAATAATTAACCGAATATAATTAAAAAAGGAATGATGGAGCAAGCCCTCCCGTACATCTCTACACACGCCCGTACTGGGTTACATCTGTCCACACATTCTATTTGCAGGCAAGTAGGCTTGCCGATTGGTTCAGTCCCAGACATTCAAGCCATCGGGGTAGTTCGTCCGCAGTTTGTGTCGCCAAAACCGTTCTCTTTTCTTACGGATCACAGTGTTGTTTGTATGGATCTGTTCTATCACCGTGATCCGCATGTCCTTCACACTGTGGTCTTTCCCTTGAAAATGCTTGGCCACCAGGGTTTCTTCTTTCCAGCAAGTATTTTGATTAGTGGGGCGTTCACGCACACGCTTAGTTCTCTGGTGTCGTGTAGTTTTTGGCTTTGTTGTTCGACGGTTGGGCTATCTGCGCACAATGCTGGAGATGCCTCTGCAGCCGACCTTCAGCGATGACTGGTTTTGTCGTTTGCTGAGTTGGGCTCACGATATAACGCCTGCTCGTCTGTAACATATGAGACGAAATTCTGCACAACCCTGTATAATAGGTCTGTTCAGAGCGTCTCACTGAAGGCCAAAGTAGCCCTCAGTGATAGCTCCACATCTCTATGCATAAGCGACGAACATTCTGCTAAGTCTGTGGTCCACTGGAATCTCCACTCTAATTTTCTAAACATACACAAATATAAATCTATATATATATATATAAATAAATATAATGTCCTATTGTATTGACCATGTTCAATTTAACAGATCTGTCACAAGCAGACCCGTTTACCCCTCACTATTTGAGCGTTTGCTTGTCTAGCAGTAGTAAAGCTTAGAAGGTTACTGTAGTCTGTAGCAGACGATTAAGGTATAACTGATGTGTACACACACACTGCGAGCTGACGCGAGCCGTTTAGTGACATCATCGCGGCATACGATCGAGTTTTGAACTTTATAGCCACTTAGATTGTTTCATCCAATCAGGACACAGGTAGAGCGGCTAGATCCAGTTCTGGCTGATTCATCCAAAGCCAGATAGGAGGTCAGTTGTGTAAAAAGCTTCTAAGGACAGTACACAGCTACTTCCTAGCAAAAATCTCTCCACTGATAGAACAGGGAAGCAGTGCTTGTTGAATTTTTTAATTCAATCAAGTAGCCACGGGCCTGACATTGTTGAACAGGTAAATGAACATACTTCTGTTTCATCATGATGTATTTATATTATTGTGGAAATTATGTTTGTGGAATTTGCTATGCATAGATTTGAATTGTTAGTCCGACTTCGCCTTACCACGTGGAGAAGCCGAACACATGTTAAGCACGACCGGTTTTGACGCCATGTTGTATACCTGACGGAACCACTGTTGTTTAACCTATATGTATGCTTGCAGACCAGTGGCTATACCAGTGAATGTTTATAATATTATTAATTCTTTATGTGTATAGTTAGCCACGATTTATATTTATGTATGTATAGGAAATTAGAGTGGAGATTCCAGTGGACCATCGACTTAGCAGAATGTTCGTTGCTTATGTATAGAGATGTGGAGCTATCACTGAGGGCTACATTGGCTTTCAGTGAGACGCTCTGCACAGACCTATTATTCAAGGTTGTGCAGAATTTCGTCTCATATGTTATAGACGAGCAGGCAGGATATCGTGAGCCCAACTCAACAGAAGAGCAGAAACTAATCTACTATTCGAGTTGGCTGCCGAGGCATCTACAGCATCGTGCGCAGAGAGCCTCAAACGTCGTACCAAAAGTCAAAGACTACACGACGACCCAGCGTGTACCAGAAGCTACCTCAATGCAGCACTTCACTCACGCATCCTTTGATCAGTTAAGTGCCCAGGAAACAGTGCACTAAAACTGTAGCAAAAGGACCACAGTAGTCCACTCTTCATGAACGCTAGTAGCCAGTGCCCTATGAAGAAAACATAGCTGCCTAGACTATCAGCGAGTGAACCATTCACATTGACAATTGAACTTTTAAGTTAGATTCGTACTTCGAAGATCGTGTATAGAGTAGAAGAAATAAATGTGTGATTTTGACTGTTATCAAGTGGCTGGACTACATATGATACATAGCCGTGTGAAAGCTAGGGTGACAGTGATCTTTTACCATTTTTCTATCTATCTCTGTACCCCAGCCTTAACACAGACCGAGCTAAACAAATAAATGTATTAAAGAAATTCACTGGGTGACTCACTAGCAGTTCCCATAGAATAAGACGTGAGGGTTACAGCATTCCATTGTGCAGAGCCCCGCAATAAACCCCACGTTACAAGATCTATAGAAAAATATGAAACTTGAAATGTACATCACCAAAACAATAAAATTATTTATTATTATTATTATTATTATTATTATTATTATTATTATTATTATTATTATTATTATTATTATTATTATTAATTAATTAATTAATTAATTATTGCAAATGAAATATGATTAGCATCATACAAATAATAGTAATAAAATTTCAAGACATTTATTATGACTAAATAAATGTGGATGAAGAAAAATACAAGTTACAATTATTGAATTAGGCTTGAGCTCAACACAAACTGAAATCGACGAAGCACGGTAAACAAACTTACGTCCAGCGGGGAAAAGCGAAAAGTTTCCGGTAATCTCCGGAAGTACCCGCGAGTCGTGACTACACCCAATAGCCACACTTTAAGAAATGTTCAACTCTGCGCTTGACCTCCGGAGATAACGTCTTTGTAATCCAAAGCGGTTGTCGAAGTTTTTAACCTACGAATAGTTTTATCGATGGAAGACCATTCTGCAGTAGAAACGTCTTTGATCATACTGGGGACATTTTTGAAGATGGTAGTTTCTGTTCAGTGTGGTGCTGCTTATTTCCTCAGGTAGGTGTTATCTTGGGTCCTGCTGACCACCAGCCGGCTTGCTTAGTGTAGATTAGTATCCCTGCTAGGAGGATTAGACAAGCTGAAACAAACGTGAGCACAATAATCGCTGTATTACCGTTTTCACCCTTCAAAGAGACAGAAGAATCATTTTTGAAGCAGCCGAAGGTTCCTCCATCCAACATCATTCCCTGTTTACAAACACAAATGCTGAACTTGCACTCCATGGTCGTAGGATCTGCACACTGGTTTACTCTCTCGCTACATGTAGCACCGACTCTCCCTTTTACCGGTAAGCACTTGTCTTCTTTAATGTAGGAAAAGTCACTGTTACACTGACATATTGAATGTGTACACTGAGCGCCCAGAGCGCAATCTGTTGTAGTGTTACACGAAGCTCCTGAAGGCCTCTTGCACGTGCCCTCAGAAGTGCAGGTTGTGCCCAGACGACAACCGAAAGGATCATCCTGACAGTCTTCATTAACATCTAATCTGCAGACCTCGTCAGTGTCGCACAAAGCTTTTGATTTACAGTCATTGCTACCTGATGCACACATCTGACCCACATCCCATTTACATGTGTCGTCAATATCACAAATTGAGCCAGCAGTGCAAGCAGTTTTCATGTCTTCTCTACTGCACGTTGACCCCACAGTGAGTTTGCACGCGTTCGTGTGTACGTGTGCCTCAAAACCCGTCGGGCAATCGCACTTGCCATTTTTACACTGGCTCATCCCGTCACATGTCCCGTCAGCTCTGCACTGTCCTCCAACGTGGCCTTTAACTGGTACACAAATGTTTCCACTGTTAGTGAACAAACCACTGATACAGGCGCATGTTCCGTTGCTGCTCGTGCATTCTGCTCCCGTTACACAGTCTGGCTCGATGCTCTCTTCTAGGTACTTGTTGCACGGAGAATCTACACAGCGTTTGCACAGTTTGGTAATTAGGTCACATACCAAACCAGTAGCACATGATGTGGCATCAATCTCAGGTGTGACAGGATGTGGACCATCACATCGGTGGTTCAAAGCCACCTTGCAGATCCCGCCATCACAAACTGCACTGCTAGTACAAGAAGTGTGTTCTGAACAGCTGGAACCGACATCTAGGTCACATTTGCCTCTTCTGCTGCAAATAAGACCTCTCCGACACTGGATAAGGTCATCAAGGAGGCATGAGCTGCCAAAATCACGCTTGCAGGTAAAGTCATTTCCATCATAGACCAGTTCTGCATTACAAACACATGTATCGTTGATACACTGAGCATTTTTGTCGCTACAGTATTTCCCTCCCTGACCGCACACTGCAGAAGCTCTGCCAATGCGTGGTTTGCAAGCTAATCCTCTTACTTCATTAGAAAAACTGCTTTCACATTCACACACATAACGATTTCCCTTTGATACACACTTAGCTCCTGCCACACACTGATCCAATTGTGGTTTACAAGTACCGTTTGTCTTGATTCGGCAAACTCCTAGGTGATCACAAGCTAACCATGACACACAGTCACCATCTACTTGGCATGCCATATTGAAAGCTGTTAAGCACTTTCTGGTGGCAATAAGGTCACACTGTAAGCCAAGCGCACAATATCTATGAAACATCGAACAGTCTTCAAAGCGTACAAGCCGACACAGGCCGTCAGTATCGCAGATGGTTTTAGCAGGACACCCTTGAAGCATGCGAACGCAACTTTGTCCTACTGCTATCCTGCACTTTGGAGGAGACCTGGAAGTATCGCAAAAGTAGTATCCAGCACATATTTTGTTGCCAGAACAGTCCTTATAAGGAGAGATGTAACATTTCTTATGGATTTCATCACACACAGTTCCTGAAATGCAACCTCCTGCGACGTGTTCACCTTTTTCAGGTGAACAATCACCACCATAATTCTGAAGGCAAGTGTTAGTTGTTTTACTACAAACTGCACCTTCTATACATAATTCTCGATGATTTCTGCAGTCATAACCTGCTCTGATCATACATCTCTGGTCCTTTGAGCAAATATCGCTGAACGGACAGTGGTCAGCTTTCATAGCACAATTTCCTCCATGATACAGTTTGCATTGGGAACTGCCCACACCCTGCTCACAAAAGTATCCACTGGAACAAGAGAAGTCATCAGTGCAGTAGCCAGTTGGGAGAGTGCGACATACCAACGATTCAGAGTCGCATTTGAGACTGTATGCGCACTTGTCACCATCACCCGGAGTGCATGGTTTCGATAACCCAAGTTTACAATAATAGCCAGATCCAGAGTCACAGTGAGAGGGCACCTCACAATGATCCTCGTTGTTCTCACAGTTAGCTTCCAGTTCCAGTCTGCACAATTCAGCATTATCACACTTCAGGCCACTTCTGCAGGAATTGTTGAAATCACCACTACAGCTATTGCCTACCGATACTTTGCACACGGAATCTGTGTCACACGTAGTTCCCCATTTGCAGTGATTGGCTCTTTCACCAGCGCAGCTTTGCCGATTTCCGAGTTTACATCTATGTGAGGAATCACATTCATATTCATTAGCACATGTCTCTCCCTCTGTGCATTTTTGGTTTGCGGCTTTATAGCATCTGCGGTGTGTTCTGTCACATTCAAGACCTGCAGCACATGCATTGCCCTGAGGATTGCACGAGGATCCCAGTTTTAATTTGCATAAATTGTTTATATCGCAAATCAAACTTTGAAGACAATTGTTTGTGTTGTGTCCACTACAATTTTGATTTTCGGTCAGTCTGCATATCTTGTCCGCTATGTCACAGGAAGTGGTTCGGGAACACTCCCAAGGCAGGACTTGGCAACTACC
This sequence comes from Oncomelania hupensis, assembly GCA_036898135.1. Lineage (NCBI taxonomy): Eukaryota > Metazoa > Mollusca > Gastropoda > Littorinimorpha > Pomatiopsidae > Oncomelania > Oncomelania hupensis. The sequence goes on from CM072512.1 coordinate 39,065,335, forward strand.
ACCTACCGGTATCTTGCACGTTGACCTTACAGCTTCACATTGGGTTCCATCTGGGCAATGTTCCGCTCTACCAGCACACGGAACATCAGAATGCAACTTGCATTTTCCTCCGTTGACAGACGTATAACAAATAAACCCAGTGGGACACAAATCTTTCGGTATGCACGATCCTCCTGGGGGTTTGGTACAGCGTTTGAAAGCAAAATCGCAAACTGTCCCGGGTGCGCAGGGACGCTGACCATCACAAAATTCGGAAATGCCTCTCTGACGTGTGCACTGTCCTTCGACGCAGCTGAAGCCTTGCATGCAGTTGTTTTCGTTGTTGCCTGTGCAAGGAAACCCTTCAGCGATCTTGCACGTCTTATCTACATCACACACATACTGACAGTGATGAGCTTTTTCACCCTCGCAGGTCTCGTTTAGTCCGATGCTGCATTTACCAGACAAACAAGTGTAATTTGTTGGACAGTCTGCTGGATCGTAAGGACGTCTACAGTTTCCCCCTGGGATAAGTTTACACATACCAGACGCTGCATTACATACATTGTTGTCGATACATTTCTTATTTGGAAGGCAAGGACTGTTCTTATCTACGTAGCATTTCTTTTCTAATGAACTGCAAGCAAGTCCCTGCGCACACATGGTAGCCATTTCGCCAGTACAATCAGCATCATATGGTAGTCTGCATTTGTCAAGGGAACAGATTAGTGGGGGTATGCAGTCGTTTCTGTAGTCCTTGCAGTCACTTCCGAGTTTGATATAGCATTTCTTGGAATGTCCTACATCTTCACAGCGTGAACTTTGCCAACATTGATCACTTTGTTCTGGCCCTGCGCAAGAACTTCCCGGAGGCAGTTTGCAACTACTGGAGTTGAGCCCTACGTTACACTTATACGGATTTGACGAGCAGTTCTGGTTGCCCTTGCACTCTTCATTTGCCTTGATGTAGCACTTCTTCTCAGTGGCATGACATGTGGTCCTGCTTGAGCATTGTGCACTGCTCTCACATGTTGCACCATACCCTAGCTTGCATTGGTCGTTATCGCAAAAGGTTCCTATCGTACAGATTCTTGGGTTGTCACGGCAACTGCCACCTAATACGGCGCGGCAAATTCCTTCTTCGCACACAGTCAGTGAACCACCACAGTCTGGGTTGCTGGAGCAGGGTGTGCCATATTTTAGCACGCACACCAGGTTCCGGTCATCGCGACCAAAATAAAATGTGCAAATGCACTTCTTTACATTAAACCACGAGACATAATTGCGACACTCGGTTTCCTCTCTGCACGGGTTAGCAGCGTCACAAGTTGCATATAAGTATCCAGGCTTAGGCACACAGTGTTTGCCGTCAGCTCTGGTTTCATCATGAGCTACAGCGTAGTCGCAAACGCATTTCTCGTTAATACATTTTGCTCCAACTTGACATTCGAAATGTGTTTTACACTGTGCTCCATTGACTCTCCTGCACCACAAAGCGGCATCACAGACAAGCCCCGCGGCACAGCTGTACGGGCCCCATGAATTTTGGGAACATGGCTCTCCTACATTTAGCTTGCATTTCCCGTCAGTGCTGCAAACGTGCTTTTCTTTGCAGTGATGGTAGCGGTCTATGGCTTCGCAGCTAGCGTTTGTATTCAACACACAAACATTAAAGTGGCACACTGACAGGCCTGGATAACAATCGCTGTCGCTGTTACAGATGTTGTCAAAATCATACTTACATATGTTGTTGTAACACTTCAAACCCAGGTTGCAATGTGAATATTCTGCCTTCTCCATGTCCGTAAAGTTTGGGTCCAATGTTCTGTTCACGAAACAAAAAAGTATACAGCACTTCTTCTTTAGGTAAAAATGGTCACAGCCCATTTCGTTATGTTCCAAGACTCTTTTCACAAGTGTCCCAAAGGCGACAAAGTCACAGAGGGCGAGACAGGATTGGTCCGTAGGCTTTAATGATGCCAAGACAATGTAGCGGCCAACTAGCGTTGTGTAACAGTGTTGACTAATGTGCCCGTCACAGTCCTCATGCTTCACAGGCGGCTTGTCTTGGTAACAAACCCTAGCTCCATCTTGCTTGGACCCCGATTTGTTGGTGAGTCGGTTGACAACCCAGACTACGTAACCATCTTCAGTCAGCCAGTGGCGGCTGCACATAGTGCGGATGTGTTTTCCTGCTGGCGTATGAATGTCGAACGAGTGGATTGCCCACTTTCTATGTGTTCCTAGATCAATACGAAACCATCTATCGTGTCGATCCGCGAGGTTGTCTCCGAACGTGCACAGCTTGTAGACTTCTTGCGATGTTTTAGAAATTGTCACCTTACAGTTGGTTCCTTCGACTTCCTCCACCCATCCTAGATTTCCGCGTTCTGGGTTATTCAAAGGAGTTGAGCTTTGAGCTGCTTGCCAAGGGCGAAATACATTGATAATTCCGTTTATACAGATACTACAGGCGAAATTAGGATTTACCACGTCGTAATCACAATGGGGTTCATTTGCAATAGTAGTACCGTATCCACATGGAATACATCCTCGCTTCTCTCTTCCTTGATTCTGATTCTGAGATGCCCAAACGTCGTGCTCATCACCGGACATTGTTTCCTTGTATGTCGCTTTGCTACTTCCTCGCGGAACAAACGCACTGAAAACGAAAAGGATGGTCCACAATTTCATTACAGCGATTATGGTATTTAAAACATGTGCATTACAACCAAAGACTACATACATACTTTTCGCTTTCTTTGTTACAACTAAGAAGCAGCTCAAAATTCCATTTGTAAAATTCCAAAATAGCCAAATTGTCCATTTCAGCTACTTTCTAGCATGACGCAATTTGTAGCTTCGTCAACATACATGACGTAATATTTAAAAAAAAAATAAAAAAAATAATAATAATTTAAAAAAAAATAATAAATAAATAGAACCCCACACCCCTTTTACTTGCACCCTCCCGCACCCCTCTCGCCTCATCCCCCCACTCCCACCCCCAAAATAAATAAAATAAATAAAATTGTCTTTGTACGGTATCCCGATCGACCCACCATAATTTTTTGGCCCCACCCTAAACATTTCTGGGGGATCGTCTGGAAAAAAGAGAAAAAACGCCACACAGAAAAACACTCAAGGTGAAAAAGGTCAGGAAAAAAAGAAGTAAGCCTATCGATCGACCCTATTTTTTCCCCTGTGTTACCGTAAACAGACATTTGGGGTTGGGGAGGTGGGGGAAGGGGAGGAAGAGAGGAGGGCTAACTGAGATTCAATCTAGACCTAGTTCGAACTAACGTTCTATATTTACTGTTCAAAACCATAGGGGGTCTGTGATGGAAATGGCTGGTATTGTAAAACTCCAAAATTAGCCAAGTTGTCCATTTCAGCTATGTTGTAGTCCTGATTCGGTTCTTTGCAGTCCGCTGGACGCTATAAACAATGACTAAAGAACTAATTCTATAATATAGAAATATATTCTATAATAATATATACATAAATTCTATAATATTAAAAGAAAGAGGAAACAGGGAAACTTAGCGTCGGTTTGAATTAGAAATGGCGCGCATCCAACAGGAACTGCACGCGCCACCCGTTATCAGAGACCACAAGGCTCCAAAATTGCCAGCGTTCGTCGACGGGGAAAATCAGATCAACAGTTATCTGGCGAGATTCGAAAAGGTTTACCGGAAGCTCTAACTGGCAACTTCAAGACTGGGCGATTCGATTTAGTGCATTTCTGACGGGGCAAGCCATCGATGTTTACACCAGACTGTCGAGCACCGACGCCACAAACTACAACATCTTAAAAGAGGCCCTATTGCATTGCTAAAGCTTTGCAGACTAACGTAAATGCTTCCGAGAATGCCGACCTTTGTCAGACGAGAGGCCAAAGCAGTTTGTGGAGCGCCTGTCGTCATACCTACCCAAGTGGGTGGAAATATCAGCCGAAGGGAAGACTTACGACAGTCTCCATGACCTGATAGTGAAGGAGCAGTTCCTCAATGCCTGTCACAAAAACCTGATGACCCGCTTAGAATTACAAAAGCCGCAGACGCTGAAAGAGGTACTGAAAGATATCTCATCGCTCACAGGAAGAGCGTCGGGCCACCCACGGTGACGAACTATTTTCAAAAGACTGGGAACCAGAACCGGGAAAAACATACGAGCCAGGGACAGACGGACTCCACACCACCCTCCAGGGAAGGTCAAGTAAGAGGCTGTTTCACCTGCAATGCCACAAGCCACAAAGCTGCGAAGTGTCCTCAAAACAAAAGCGGACAGCAGAACAAAAGGGATAATGCAGCGGCGGGCAGTCGACGGAGGCGTTTCTTCAACCGACGGCAAACCAGTAGCTCTATCAAGTGTGCGGCGGGAGAGTCATTCTCCTGAGTGAGACCGAGCATACAGCTACTCCTGCGGACGTGCAAGAGGGCATGGCCGATGGCCAACTTCTCTTTGCCAACGGGAAATCCATCCCCGTCGACGCCAGCGCAGCTGTGACCGTCCAGAACATGCGTCGGAAATCACTCAGCGACGGTCTTAAGAGTCTCAGGCATCAGTGGGGTCCTCATCAGAGGAGATTCTATTTCTAAAGAACAATTCACTGGTGATTCTAAATGGACATTTATGGCCGTCAGCAAATGTGTGAAAACGCCAGTTGCGAAGATTCAAGTCAGCACCCCTTTCAACACTGGCGAAGTAGACGCGTTTTGCTTGAAGAAGACACTGTATACGATTTGATGATCTAGAATATCGACGGCGCGAAATGACCCTACGATTCCGATCCAGAGTGGAGTCCTGCGTCAAATCAACACGTTGCGGAGGAAGATCCATTTCCATTTCCCGATGGAGACATTACAGAGCTGTTACAGGATAATGTGGCCATGAGATCGTCGGTACTGAAACTATCAGGGCCCAGGCCAAGAGAGACAAGACGTCTACGCCACTGAAGATCGCCGACATCTCCAAAGAGATAAGCTATTCTAGCTCCAGGAAGCTGACAGTACTTTAAACAAGTACAGGAACCGCCAAGCTCACGTGGACCATACAAAGAGGAGAGACCGTGGTAGGGATTAACGGTCCCCCCCCCCCACCCCTCGTGGGGTGCCAGGGGTTTCAGTATAAATAGTATCCCCACTTTCTGGAAATTTAGTGCTTTAAATTCCCACTGCCGCTGTCTTTCTCCTTTGTTCCTTTTCATTCCTACTCTGTTCTATCAATCTACTATACTATCTTCTTCTTCGCTAGACCAGTCACCTACCTTTTTTCTTGAAAACTCTTCCGAGACAATACTCCTCATTTGTGTATGAGGTCTGTTGGATCAGCTTGGGAATATTGGATGCTTTCTGCCAAATGGTCACTGGGGCTTCCTAAGATGTTATTATTTAGTAATGTAGGCATTTTATATGTATGTGTTTTGTTGATATTGTATAATGATGTTTGTATTCTATTTTGTTTTTGTAAACGGGGGTTCGATAAACTAGAGTAGCCTCAGCGTCCCCTGCGTGGTATGTCTTTATTGTAAAGTGACATTACATTACTTGAGTATTGCTTTAGGTCCATTGTAAAGTGACCGGCTGGTAGATTGCCTTCAGTTTTACCACTAGGGTTGTTTCGGCAGATCTTTTATGCGGATCAGGGGTGAGTCCTCTTTCACTTCTCTGGTCCTGATTTGGCTCGGAAGAGTCCGCTGGACCTAAAGCAATAACCATGTAATGTAATGTTATTATTCCTAAGTAAAGTACATCTATTCGGCCGTGGGGGTGCCAGGGTTTTCTGTATAAATAGTATTCCCACTTTGTGGAAATTTAGTGCTTTAAATTTCCACTGTTTCCGTCATTTTCATTTGTTCTTTTTCGTTCCTAATCTGTTCTATCAATCTACTATCTATCACTATCTTCTTCGCTAGATCAGTCCCCAACCATTTTTCTTGAAAACTCTTTGGAAAACTCTTGGATCAGCTTGGAAATATTGGACGCTTTCTGCCAGGTGGTCACTGGGGCTTCCTATGATGTTATTATTTGGCAATGTAGGCATTTTATGTGTTTTGTTGATATTTTATAATGATGTTTGTATTCTATTTTGTTTTTGTAAACGGGGGTTAGATAAATTAGAGCATAGCCTCAGCGTCCCCTGCGTGGGATGTCTTTATTGTAAAGTGACCGGTTGGTGGAGTGCCTTCAGTGTTGCCTCTAGAGTTGTTTCGGCAGATCCTTTATGCGGATCTGGGGCGAGTCCTCTTTTAGCGAAGTTGTGGTCTTGATTTTGTGGTCCTAATTCGGCTATACTGGTCCTGATTTGGCTCGGAAGAGTCCGCTGGACCTAAAGCAAAACTGATGTAATGTAATGTAGGGATTAACGACTACAAAAGTGAAGATCGGCCAGCATTCCAAGAAATACCACGCCAAGCTCCTTAAGCTGTATATGGAAAGGCCAATAGAGACTGTATACGCAGCAACAGCAGCTGAGATTGACGACAGATTTGACAGCGAGGAACTGTTGGAACTTGGACACTTCCACAGCAAAGAAGGCATCGATGACGTTAAGCCTGACGGAAGTTCAAAAGATAGAGTTCAAGGACCTTATGGGCGAGTTTCCCCATAATTTCAGTGGTGTCCCGGGCTCTACGACTTTGGTCGAACATAAAGTCCACCTTACTTCAGATATTCCCGTTCGATTCAAACCCTTCCCGATCCCTTTCGTGGCCCGCGAATCCTTGAAGAAAGATATCGCTGAGATGCTGAAGATGGACATCATCAGGTAGTCCAGTTGCCCCTACGCGTCCTCTGTCGTGGTCGTGAAGAAAAAGGATGGGCGCAACAGAGTATGCATCGACTACAGGAAGGTTAACAAGATCACCGTCTTCGACACTTTGCCGATGCCTACTGTACCGTCAATTATCGGGGAGTAAAATCCTCTCAAAGATTGACCTCAGCAAAAGTTATTGGCAAGTTTTCGTGCGTCAACAGGACATAACAAAGACTGCTTTTATAACTCCTGACGGGAGGGTGGGGGGGGGGGGGCGTAGGATGGTCTGAGCATGCCCTTTGGCGTAGTCAACAGTCTTGATACCATGACGAGAGGAATGAGGAAAATGCTCAAAGGGGTGGACAAAATCGTGTGTTACTGGGACGACTTGCTAGTCGATGGAGGAAGTCGAAGTCGAAGCCTTTAATAGGATAATAGCATTAGATCCTATTTGATCTGTCTTACAGCTAGTCCTTAATAAACAATGGAGAACAAACAAAATAATTAACATAAAATAATTTGAAACGAACATATTCTTTAACTACGGTAAAAATCACTAAGCAAATTAATGCATTTTAATACACATACACCCACCCTTCTCCCTCATTCCATCCTTCTCCTCCTTCCTTCGCATATACGCGCGCACGCACACATGTATATTCACATATTCTCAGTAACTTAAATTGTGGCAGGGAATGGAAGAACAAAGAGGTATATCCTAAATATTAGGAGCAAAGGGAGCTGAAATATTTATGGAGTCTGTCACGAAGTGCATTGGCAAATATTTTCATTTGTGGATACATCACGTGTTTATAGGGCTAGTACAAGCGATGGCTGTTGAAATATGGCGCGTATATTCGCTTTGCGTTGGTATTATATTTCCTAGTTCATTAATAGTTTGGAGATGAGACTCGGCTATATAAAGACTGTTTGGAGAACAGAAGGCTGGGAGTGGGGCCGGGTAGTTGGTAAGAGCGTCTTGCTAGTAACCGAAATGTCGCTGGTTCGAATCCCGGATTGGTCAACGTGTGATCATATTATTTTCCCCTTTACCAACAACTGGCCCGCTGGTGTC
>CM072512.1:39078144-39173144 GCA_036898135.1 Oncomelania hupensis
CGGTGCCGAACCGCCAAACGGTCGCAACTAGCAATTATCGGCCAGCCTTTAGTGGTAGTTTAGCTCAAACTGACTAGCCGAGGACATGTCCCTGTGAAAAGTCAATAGTATGGTTGAGATGATTGAGAGAGATGGAGACGGTGACGGAGATGGATGAAAGAGAAGATTGCACCGTTTTATAATTACTTTATTTTTATGTTATTGTTCTTATATAGCGCTTTCCCAGCTCGAGATCTGCTCAAGGCGAAAGCTGATACAAGATCTAACTCAAGCCGCACGAAGCGTCCACTTGCAACCTTTGGGCGCATAGTCTGACGCCCAGACAACTGAGCACAATCCTGGGCGACCGGGCATTGGGGAGAAGGGACCTAGTGTATTTGTATAGCCGCGGCACTCACCGGGTGCCCGTTTAGGACATGAGCGTCAGGATATTTAAAGTCCATACGATGGAATGTGTGTGTGTGCTCAGATAAAGACATAAGGTTATACTCTCATCCGAAGGATAATGGTGCCCCACCGATATAGCTCAGTGTTAGAGCGTTCGCTTGGCACATCGATGACCCAGGTTTGAATCCCATGGTGGCCAATAATAAAAGTGGTCATTTTTCACTGGCCATCTTAGCAGTATGATTGCTCTGGTGGTTCAGTGTTAGTTTAGGTCCCTATTTCCTCTTCCCGGGGATGTTTATCCCCGTCATCTCCTCCAAATCCAATCCATTTATTTATTTATTTATTTATTGATTATTTATTATTTCTCTTATAATAATTGTAGTCTAGTGGTCAAGTCAAGAAATCTATATTCCACAAAACAAGAGAAAATTTGATGTGTCACAGTGTTAACGGAAACATATGGCAAAAGAGAGAATATTAAAAAAAAAACCAAGACAATAGAACACTCCTACATTCATATCCTCACACACACACACACACACACACACACACACACACCCACGCACGCGCACGCACGCATACACACACACTTACACACACACACACACACACCCACACCCACACACCCACACACACACACACACGTTTTGTTCTGAGTTTCAAAGCGCATGAAAGTTATTCTTTGGTGATGGGGGTCAGGAATGGAAGGTAGCGATGGGGTTGCGGGGTTAGGTCGTGAGGGAGGCCATCAAAAACTAATTGCATGAAACTTGTTTCATTAGACGAAAGAGTGTGATCATATTACCACTTTTTGATTAGTTCCACTTGATACTTAAATGTCTGAGGACCGCAATTAGGTGAATGAAGCAGCTGGGGCCAGTTTGTTTTCGGCTATTTGTCATCGCCACTGGGGGTTAATTTAGAACAAAAGCAGTTAATCGTGATTATTGTGAACTGATTGTTTTTTCCTCTCGACTTCTCTTTCTCTCTCTCTCTCTTTCACTATCGCGCGCGCGTGCGCGCTTTTTTAGTCCGTCAGTCACACGCCTTACACACGCCAGCGCAGGCACGCACAACACACATGCAATACACACACAGACACACACACACTGCAAGCACAATACGCAGCCCAAACATGCACACACAAGCACACACGCGCGCGTGTGCTGTGATGATATCCTGGAGAAGATACGCTTATCTTAAAAGGGGAGTAAGACTTGAAGATAGATGGGAAATTAAGCTACCTCTATCAGACGTTCTTTTATCAAAATTCCAAAGCGATGTGAGAGACTAATCACGGTGCTTGGTCACATAAAATTTATATTTGTTCTCGGGTTTTAAAGTATCATTGGCTCACTTTAAGAAATGCCTTTTACTAATCAAAGGACTAGTTTACTTGGTCTCACGAGAAGAAGAGCTAGTGGACACACAATACAAATAGAATGACACCAGTCTTATATGTAGGTGATTTCAACTTTTATATACTCAACACAAATTTAACAGGAGGTTCAATTAAATGTAAATTAATAACTATCACTGTTCAATGTGCTGGGCAATTTCTTTAGCATAGAATCACAAGAATATGGAAGGCGGGGTGGGAGTGTGGTGTGTGGGGGTGAGGGAAACATCACCACCTTCACCGACAACCACCACCACAACAACAACCACACATGATTTCATCAATTAGTACTTCCACAGCAAAAGTATTGGCGCTTGCTAGCCCATTTTATTAGCTTCTACTATAGCAAAGTAATCCCGTGTGTAACTTCACTTTTCACAGCTTTAGTTTGTTGTTGTTTTTTCTGAGGTTTGCCTCCTGGCAGGGACACAGCGAGATTCCGATTCCCCTTAGACTGATAAAATCACTAACTCTATTTCTCGGATATGTCTCTCCTTTATATAATGTTACAACTACACCATATAATAGGCCTATTATATTTAGTTATGAACGTGAAATGCGTGAGGGGTTGTGCAGCTGGATGTACCCTCTGTGTGTGTGCGTGTGTGTGTGTGTGTGCGCGTGCGTGTGTGGAGGTGCGTGCGTGTGTGTGTGTGTGTGTGTGTGTGTGTGTGTGGGTGTGTGTGCGTGTGTGTGTGGCTATGTAGAAACGTCGTTATTCTGACGTACACTTGAACTTCTACGTACTTTCTTTTGACGGACCCCGTTATTTTGACGTCAAAGCAGTGTTCCGTTAGGGTTAGGGCTGTGTTAGGCTTAGGGTTAGGTTAAGGGTTAGGGTTAGTGTTTGGGTTAGGGTTTGAGTTTGGATTAGAGTTAGGGTTAAGTTGTGTGTGTGTGTGTGTGTGTGTGTGTGTGTGTGTGTGAGAAAGCGCATGCTTTTTTGTTGTTTTGTTTTCTTTTTTGGGTAGTCTGCTTCTTTGTTTTGTTTCCTGACGTCATTTGTGGGCGGTTCACTGATGCTTTGTGGATGTTAGTGAATGAATATAATTGTTTTTAGTTCCCGGGCTATTCACAGATGTCGGGACAAATTGTGTTTTTAATTGTTATTGTCAATGATTTATGCCATTCCCAGACGCGCAAAGCAAATTCTTCTGTGTGTGACATTTGAAGCGAATAAAGAATCTTATGTCTCATGTCTTAAAAATCGTAGATGTATCCAGAAGTAGAAAGAATAAAAACTGCCAACTTTGTTTTGAGAGAAACACATTCACACACGCACACACGCACGCACACACACGTGTTTGTTTGACATGTTGATATGTTGTGCCATTTTTGTCTCAAGGCACTTTCACAATCCACTGAGCAAATTTGACGTGCAGAAGCCTGCAGAGGGACCGAAGATGAGATAAAGAAAACAAACGATTTCCAAGTCAGTCAACATTGAAGGGTTCCACGCTGAGTATGTTTGGCTCACCCAGGGCAGCCAAGAGTCGTTGAGTACGCAGAGGTAAACGGAAACTTCGGTTAGTCCACAGGGGCATGATTAACCAAGCAGAATGGATGGATCCGCGATAGCAACATAAAAGCGGATTCGTCGATATCACCACAGTAACAGTAGTACCGTGCAGTTCAAGGAGCATTAGATTGAAGGAGGGGATCAGGTCTCGTCTTTGACGAAACGAATCGGCCGCTCGGGAGGCACGGTGGTAAGGGACACATCATTGCAGGTCTACAAAGACCAAGGGACCAGAAACCGCGCACTTTCATCAATACAGGCGCGGTTTCAGGAAGCCTGCAATATTTTGCTGGATCGTAAGTACAGCCGACAGTGTGATTTGCGATCTTGGCCTTTACCGACAGGCTTATGACTCATATATACCGTGTATCAGCAAAGACATCAGATCTGCAGCGGCATACGCGGGTATCATAGGATCTAGTCTTACCGTGTATCGCTAGCTTAATGGTAGTGTTTTGGCTTGCGGATCTGAAGGGCCCAGGTTCGAGTCCGTGCAGGGCCATTGTGTTGTGTCCCTGGGAAAGACACTTTACTCCCGTTTCCTACTCCTAGATCCTTAGGATGACTGTATAAACCGAGGTCTAGTCTGTGTGGCTGAGTGCCGGTAACAAGAACACACCAAGCATGCACTTGGTCCTTCTCCCCCATCCCTGGCTGCCCGGAATTGTGCTCAGTTGTCCCGGCGTCAGACCATGCACCCGAAGGCTGCGGGTGGGCGTCTCGAGAGGCTTGAGTTAGATCCTGTATCAGCCAGCGCTTTGAGCGGCTCTTGAGTTGTTTTTAAAAAAAAATCATCAAACGGTTTATCCCCAAACCAACGAACCTATACTATCTTCATTTTTATCGAAAACATACAGTCCTGTAACTGGAAAGACATTGATATAGGCCTATTTTATTATTATGCGGAACTGTCGCTTATCATAGGCCTATGATTGTCGTTTCGATTTTAATGGATGATTTACATGTTCGTTCTTAACGCGATTGTGAGAATAACCGGTTTTAGCGGCCGGTTCGTTTCGCGAAAGGCACAGTCTGCCCTCACCCATCCCTAATTATTATGTGACCGTTTGTTATTTACCGCTGCGCGATCAAGGATCCGTTTTTTTTTTTTTTTTTAATTTTAGGCTCAGCTCTCACACACTAGTCTAGTTATTTAATCACCAAGATAATTGAATATCCAGAGAGAACATAGGCTACGTACTCTGTGTGATTTGGACGAACTGGGTGATGAATTACATCATCTGATTAGATGTACACATTCTGCACTGATTATCAACAGGCTTTCTTTCTTTAGTACCTCAATACTTCAGGAATCACTCGAATGCCTGTAAATTAAACCAGTTAATGAACTCTAAATTCAAGCGCAGGTTGTCTGATTTAAGCCGTTTTATAGGTATTTTTTTCCACTCTTCAGTAGTGATACACAGTTTTCTTTTGCTATTTATTTCGAACTCATATGTACTTGGTTAAGACCTACGTGTATTACTTTTGGGGATTTTGTTCCTATCGTGTCTGCTACCTTTTTAATATTATTGATTTGTCATTAAAAAAATTTTTTCTCCCTTCGTTGCTCGTCAATATGTCAATCTTTGTTTGTGCAATATTCCTGTATAAGTCTTATTTACTTCTGTATGTGTTTTGTTGTATCCCCATCATCCCCACTGCCCATTTTTTGGCTATAAGGCCCCTTGGGCCAGCAGCCTTATTTTTACCTTTTTTTTTTACATTTGTCCCCTATACGCACTGTGTCCGGGGACGTTAATCTACGTACTGAACTGAACAGCCTTAAGGCCCGGTCTCAGTGGCCGATGGACACAAAACGTATGCAAAAAGGACACAGCGTACGAGCAAAATTTCGGGGGTAGCTCCATCCGGTTTCATCCGCTCCAAAAATGGACAAAATTGGCGAACATTTGGGAAAACAGAACGGAAAATAACGGAAGTGGGTAAGTATGTGGCGGGGATGCTAAACGGATGTTCATAGGATGCCTAGAGGATAAAAGTGGATGACAGCTCCGAAGGGGTAACCGGGGATAATGGCGAAGCAGACGCATAGCGGAAAGAGCGGAGGCATAGCGGATGAAGCGGATGCATCACGTACGCCTAACGGAAACAAAGAGGATGCCGCGCGGATGAATATCAGATACAAACCGTTCACTGCGCATGCGGGGGGTATGAATTGCGTCAGCTCCGTGGTTATAAAAGAATACAACACGCACGCAGTCAGCATACAGCGGAAAGACGGCGGCTACATCGATATATTTTATCAAACCATGGTGCGTCAGTCAGGCAAGAAACAGAAGTCCCTGCCTACTAGTTCAAGCCCTGGCAAGGTGAAAAAGGCCAGAACCAGAACCCCACCCCCTGACACTGACTCTGATGGTGAAGCTGCTGCTGCTGTGGTGGACCAGCCCCAAAGCCTTCAAGTCCCTCAAAGTCCTGCTGCTGAAGATCCTTTTGTTCAAGAACCTGAAGGCCCTGATGCTCAAGCCCGAGAAGGCTCTGAACAAGGTACTGAAGGCCCTGATGTTCAAGCCCATGAAGGCCCCGCTGAAGCCCCTGAAGGCACTGAACAAGCTCCAGTGAGAGGGATGAAGAGGCAAGGGAAGAAGAAGGGAGAAAGGAAACAGTACACTGTTTCCGAAGAGCATGAGGACGATGTGCTGGAATGGCTGAGAGCGAACGCGTCATCACCAACTATGAAGTAGGGCACATCTTGTGTGTCATTGGGAAGGGGGTCTGGGCCTGGAAGCCCCATGATGAGGTTGCGTTCCAGTCCATCCTTGAGGTCACTTGCGTTGTATATCTGGGCATCTGAAGCTGACCCGTTGCCTGAAGCATCGAGGTAGATGACCTTGTAGTCAGCATTAACCATGGCAAAGAGGATGATGCTAAAGAAGCCCTTGCAGTTGTAATAGGTGGACCCTGAGTTGGCTGATGCTTTGCAGGCCACGTGCTTCCCATCTATGGCTCCAATGGTGTGGGGAAAATTCCACCTCAGATACCAATCTTCTGCAAGTTGTCTCCAGCCTTGTTCAGTGGTGGGGCACCCGAGGAGCTCGTCCGCGTATTCTTCAATGATGGCCTGTACAACTTCTCTCACGACATTGCTGATGCTGTTGTGTGGCACCCTCCATGCATACTGCATGTTTCTGTATGTGGTTCCAGAGGCTAGGTGCCGCAGAGCCAGTGCCACCTTCAGTCCAGGGTCCAGGTTGGGACGGAAGTTGATGCTTGGCTTGGTCAACCTGGGTCTCAGACGCTCTACAAGTTCGTCAAACATGGCTGGTGGCATCCTCATGAAGTGATGGAATGCACGAGGTTCTTCATTCCTCAACTCCACCATCAACTGGTGATACAGTCTGTGACGAGATGACTAGTTTTACCCTGCTTACTTTACTATTTAGCCTTGTTTAGTCAGTTAACCTTAGAAAGTTAATGTAGGATATAGCAGACGATGACAGTATACAGAGGTACACACACAGCGAGTTTGACGCAAACAGTGTAGTGACGTCAGCACTGTGTGCCTTGAATCGAAAAGCTTATCCAATGGGACTCAGGCCAAGCAGTTAGAGCCGGTTCTGAATGGGTCAAAACCTAGCATAGATTGAGTCAGTCCTATGAAATACGCCAAAGTCTACACAGCTAGACCGGAGCAGAGAAAAATCTCCACTCATAGACCAGGAAGCAGAACTTTGAGAATCTTAGAATTCTATCAAGTAGCCACGGGGCTTGACTTTGTCAAACAGGTAAATGAACATACTTCTGTTTCATCGTGATATATTTATATTATTGTTGAAATTATGTTTGTGGAATTTGCTATGCATAGACTTGAATTGTTCGTCCAACGTTGCGTGACCACGTGGCGAAACACGACCGGTTGCGCCGCCATGTTGTATACCTGACGGAACCACTGTTGTTTAACCGATATGTACGTTTGCAGACCAGTGGCTGTACCAGTGAATGTTTATAATATTATTAATTCTTTATGTGTATAATTAGCCACGATTTATATTTATGTATGTATAGGAAATTAGAGTTGAGATTCCAGTGGACCACGGAAGTAGCAGAATGTTCGTCGCTTATGTATAGAGATGTGGGCTATCACTGAGGGCTACTTTGGCTTTCAGTGAGACGCTCTGCACGACCTATTATTCAAGGTTGTGCAGAATTTCGTCTCTTATGATTACAGACGAGCAGGCGAGCTATACCGTGCGCCCAACTCCACAGAAAGTCTAGTTGGCTGTTTAGCCTCTACAGCACAGGACTGAGAGAGCAACCCTGGAAAACACCCTACAAGACAACACAGCTTGTCAAGGGACCCAACTACACAACGACACAGCGTGTACCAGAAGCTACCTCAATGAAGGGCTTCAAACCCGCTACCTGACAGTTAAGTGCATAGAAAAAAGTGCACGAAAACTGATAGCAAAAGGACCACAGTAGTCCACTCTTCAGAAAACGGTAAAACGGACCACAGTAGTCCAATCTACATGAACTCTAGTAGCCAGTGCCCTATGAAGACATAACAGCTGCCTAGACTATCAGCGATCGAACCATTTGCATTGATACATAACTTTTTAAGGTAGATTAGTACATAGAAGATCTTGTATAGAGTAGAAGAAATAAATGTGTGATTTTAACTGTTATCAAGTGGCTGGACTACATATGATTCATAGCCGTGTGAAAGCTAGTGTGACAGTGATCTTTTACCATTTTTCTATCTATCTCTGTATCCCAGCCTTAACACAGACCGAGCTAAATAAATAAATGTATTAAAGTAATTCACCGGGTGACTAACTAGCAGTTCCCATCGAATAAAGCGTGAGGGTTACAGCATCCATTGTGCAGAGCCCAGTAACCCATAAACCCCACGTGACACAGTCCAAACTCCACTCTTCTCTCGATCCATCCTCGGACCCACACAGCTTTTTGACGTCTTCTTCTTCTTCTTCTCCTCCTGTCTAAAACTTGAGACAGTCTGAACAGGTTGTGGTTCAGCTGTTGAATGACCGCAGCTATCAGATGGACTCTTTGATCATCCATGGTGGAGAACAATTGATGATGCTGAAGACCAAGACCGAGGGTGATGAGGTCTGTACACCACAGCTGCTCGACTTTTATACAAAATATCGGGAGTCCGCAAATTGCCCTTCTACATACTCTGGACATCCTAAATATACGAGATACATCCCAGATACAAACGTTGTGTCTGTTTAGAATACTTTATATACGAGATGCATACGCTTACATCCTTTCTATTTCCGTGCTACTAACAATGTATAGACGTTCCATGTACCTTATCTTTCCTTTCTCTTTCCGTTTTCACCTGCAGCGGATGCGAGTCGCGAGGATCCCTAGAGGATGTAGAGAGGATACAGCGGACGTTTAACGGATGTTTACGAACATAGTACGTTTGCTGCTCGTATGTGTCGCGGATTTACATCGTACGTTCATCCGTTCTAAACGTTTTGTGCAGCTCAAAACATTTTGCGCGGATGAAATCACAGTGGACGGATGCTCAATGGATAGAGCGTATAAAACACGAATGCAATGAGTACACAACGGATGCATAGCGGTTTCCAACGGATGGCAAGATTATTTTTACGTTTTACATCCTCTTTGCATCCGCAAGTGCACTGTGACCGGGGCTTTACATAATGCTGTTTGATGGTGTTATACGAAATCAAAGGACAAAATTCTAAAAGTTCCGATCCATTGTACTTGGTGAACGCCCCAATGACTAGTCTCAGCTTTACGCAGTGTGTGTATATGGCCATGACGAAAATGTTGTGAGTTGACTGGAAAGATGGAGACGTTCTTTGGTATTGTGGTGTCATTCGTATTTGTAAATGGATAGGGAATGAATGGAGACAGCGAGATTATTTATTTATTTTTGTGTATTTATTTGGTTTAATCATGTTGTTATAAATTTTAAAAATAAAATTGTCACTTGCTAAAATGATTGCAGATGAATGAGCATGAGGGGATGGAGGAAGCAAGTTTATATATTTTATGCCTCTCTGTCTCTCTCTCTCTCTGTCTCTGTCTCTGTCTGTCTCTCTCTCTCTCTCTATTTTATTATTTATTTATGTATTTGTTTATTTATTTATTTCCAGTTTATGTATTTAGTTCGTTAGCTAGTTTCCGTTGCTAAAATGGGTGCAGACAGAGTTATTTTGAGACACGGAGAATCTTTATTATTAAAAAAAAAACAAATTCTGAATAAGAAATAATTCTTTCGATAGCTTGGGCACAACAAAAATAGCTTTTTAAAGTGGTAAAAAGCCTCGAGAAGTTGAACTTCTACACAATCTAAAAACCCATACATATCTTCATTCTCTTTTCAAGTGCTGCCGTTAATATTATTTCCTAGTTGATTTTTTTTCACCTATACTTGGTTTTCTGTTTTCAATGTGAAACTGCAGAAAGTCTTGACGTGTTTTTAACGAGTGCGTTCGTCAGTGTTATAAAATATTTTTTAAGTACGAGTAGGCTATATATTTGAAATCTTTTCATTGATTTCATGTTTGTTCTAATTAATGAAGTCTTAAAAATAAAATTCTTTGACGCTTCCTGGTCACTCTCACTACCAATAAATAGCATATATTTCTTTTTGTCTAATACAGATTTCCTTTTAGGACGCGTGTTCACAATGACCGGAAGTTCTACAGCTCACGCCTACGATCGTACGATGGTATACGCTGGGCTCTCGCCTTTTCATGTGGAAGTGACGTTGCGTTCTCTATAATTAGATAGGTGCGCCAGGGAAAACCCTTCGCGTGTCTAAAATTAGTTTGCTCTGCTGGGAAACTCAACTCGACTCGCGGGAATACTATAGTAGGCCTAAAGTCCTTCTCCTACGCACCTAAGCAAAGTTGAGTTGTACATTTATTTTACACGCATGCTGTAATACTGTATTTCCGATTGTTTATATTTATCATTAAAGCAATGATTGCTTTTGTTTAATATATAGAAAACTAGCTTATGAAATGTATATTTCTCAGAACTGAAAACAATTTGATTGTTTGTTTTTTTTAATTTTAGATGATTAAATTTTGTTCTATTTGTACTAGATAGCATGTTGATTTATCCTTTTATTTTATTTATTTACATATATTTAAATTTACTTTATTATTTTATTTTTATTCCTTTTATCTATTTATTTTTTACCTTTTTTTATTTATTATTATTTTTTAGTTTGTGTTTGTTTGTCAATAATAATGTAAACTTGTAATCCATCTCTTGGTGAGAGATATATTATATTCTAATTATAAATTCTATATACCCAGCATTCTTTATTGGGTCAAGAATACAGGGAATTGACTTGTAAAAAAAATCCATACATTGATTTTTTTTAAATCATTGTTTGGATTTATGTTCCACACTGTTTAATAGTAGCATTTTATTTTGAGTGTGTCAATGCAGATGCTGCTGATTGTGTATGTGTGTGTTTGTTTTTAAATGTGTGTGTTTTTATTGAATTATAAATTCATTGTTTTGATACTTAGCATGAGTGTGTGCATGTTGAGCATTTATAAGCTAGGCTCGTTTGTTTTGTTCCCAGAAGAGCTCTGTGATGTAAAACAAAAACATGGTTAAGTTGAATTTTTTTTAGAGCAATCAATGTCTTTATATATATGTGTGTGTGTGCGTGTGTGTGTGTGTGTGTGTGTGTGTGTGTGTTTTCTTGTAGTGTTTTGTTTTGTTTTTGTTCTTTGGAGAATAGGGTACTCGTTTCTTTTTATTACTACCAAGCACACGCAACAAGTCAACACACACAAAACAGACATAAACAGTGATTAAGTCTACAAAAAAAATTAAAGACACAACAAGGCTAAGAAAGGTTTCTTTTTTCAGTTTTCTTTGTTTCTTATTTCAAATTTTATTTATTAAATTAATTAAGTTCTATAAAATAATTAATTAAAAATGGTTGTATTATTACTATCAATACACCTGATCATACAGTTTCAAAATTGAAATAAACATGTTAATCAATCAGTGACAGCACAACTCTGATGCATAAAATGGCAAGGACCATACTAGTCTCCTACATGAAATGGTGAGGACCATACAGGACTGCTACATGAAATGGCGAGGACCATACTAGTCTACTACATGAAATGGTGAGGACCATACTAGTCTACTACATGAAATGGTGAGGACCATACAGGACTGCTACATGAAATGGTGAGGACCATACTAGTCTACTACATGAAATGGTGAGGACTATACAGGACTGCTACCTGAAATGGTGAGGACCATACAGGATGGCTATATGAAATGGCGAGGACCATACAGGATGGCTACATGGAATGGCGAGGACCATACTAGTCTCCTACATGAAATGGCGAGGACCATACTAGTCTCCTACATGAAATGGCGAGGACCATACAGGATGGCTACATGAAATGGCGAGGACCATACTAGTCTCCTACATGAAATGGCGAGGACCATACTAGTCTCCTACATGAAATGGCGAGGACCATACTAGTCTCCTACATCAAATGGCGAGGACCATACAGGATGGCTACATGAAATGGCGAGGACCATACTAGTCTCCTACATGAAATGGCGAGGACCATACTAGTCTCCTACATGAAATGGCGACGACCATACTAGTCTCCTACATGAAATGGCGAGGACCATACAGGATGGCTACATGAAATGGCGAGGACCATACTAGTCTCCTACATGAAATGGCGAGGACCATACTAGTCTCCTACATGAAATGGTGAGGACCATACTAGTGTACTACATGAAATGGTGAGGACTATACAGGACTCCTACATGATATGGCGAGGGCCATACAGGACTGCTGCATGAAATGGCGAGGACCATAAAGTCTACTGCAAAAAATGGTGAGGACCATACTAGTGTACTATATAAATTTGCGAGGACCATTCTAGTCTACTACATGAAATGGCGAGGAACATACAGGACTGCTACATGAAATGGCAAGGACCATAAAGTCTACTACAAAAATTGGCAAGGACCATACTAGTGTACTATATAAATTGGCGAGGACCATATACTAGTCTTGTCCCCTATACACACTGTGTCCGGGGACGTTAATCTAAATAGCATAGCATAGCATAGCATACTAGTCTACTACATAAAATGGAGATGACCATACTAGTCTATTTAATGATATGGCAAGGACCATACTAGTCCACTACATGAAAAGGCGAGGACTATACAGGACTGCAACATGAGATGGTGAGGACCTAACAGGACATCTACAGGCGATAATGAGGACCATACAAGATGCTACATGAGATGGCAAAGACCATAGAGTACTGCTGTATGAGATGTCGAGGACCACACAGGACTGCTACATGATACCAAAACAGGGCAAATAGTCAGTGATGATGAGATAAAAAAAAAAACAGTAACATTCACAATAAAAATTCAAAACAATTCTATTACAACCTATTTGTTCTCCCTATATATATTGCCATGTAGCATCTTTAAAATGCTGATAAAACATCAGCGACATCATTGTCAGTCTCGACTGTTCCAATTATTCTTTGGTCGTCTTGAAAAACTATGCATAAGCACGAAGGCAAACGTACCAGCTTCCATCGTAACTGTTACCTTGGAGATTGTTGACATCAAGTATGCCGTATTATAGGGCTCCGTAATCGCGGGAAGTCGATAAATTATAGGCCTAGCGGGAATTCCCTACACGCGCTGTAGCTATCTAAATTTAGCTTATGCAACGTCACTTCCACATGAAAAGGCGAGAGCCCAGCACATACCATCGTACGATCCGGCCTTTGGCGGTTCATTATTATTCCTCGGTCATTCTCTCTGTTGTTTGACCCGACGCGTTGCGTTTGTGTATGAAATGCGTCAGATCTCCTCACCCCCACCCCCTCCCACCCATTCACACCTCAAAGTTTCTTTTTAAGAGAGAGAGAGAGAGAGAGAGAGAGAGAGAGAGAGAGAGAGAGAGAGAGAGAGAGAGAGAGAGAGAGAGAGAGAGAGAAGAAAAAAAGACCTGGTAATGTCAAGAAAGGAACCAATATTGTCGCTCTTTGTTATCCCTCACTCATCGTGTTTATGTCATTTCCTCGCAATTAAGCTTATGCCATTTATTTTTTAAGTTTTCTTCCATAGTATTATTTTTTCTCGTTCCCTCTCCAATCTTCGTTTATATAAAGTTCGGTTATGCCGTTCCATTACAGTAAGTTCTTGCTCCTTCATACTGTACTTTCTACTTCATGTAGAAAATAAGGAACTATAACTCCAGAGTTCCCAAATTAAAAAAAAATGTCTACTACTTATTTCCCTTTTACCTCTTCGGGGTGACTGACCGCCTCATCTCGTCGTCACTCTTTCGCTCTTCTTCGTCTGCTCTCTCCGCCTCCGGTCCCTCGATCTCAGGCATAACGTGATGTATCGACGAGCACTTCGAGCGTAGGAGGCTTTTGCAGGCAAACTAATCATCAGTGCTATTTGGAATAAACAGCGAGGCCGGGAGAAGGAAAATATTTGGACGAATTAGGCGTTAAGGGGGCTTTCCATTTCCTGTCCGAAGAACTGCTGCATACAGAGTGAGAGAGAAAGAGAGAGAGAGAGAGAGAGAGAGAGAGAGAGAAGGAGGAGGAGATTGAGGAAAACAAGGAAAGACTATAGTCTTAAGATTTCTTAAGAGGAGAAAGTCCTTCGGAGAGAGAGAGAGAGAGAGAGAGAGAGAGAGAGAGAGAGAGAGAGAGAGAGAGAGAGAGAGAGAGAGAGAGAGAAAGGGAGGGATGGAGCGAGGGAAAGAGACGAAAGACAGAAAGATACATGAGAAAGAAGAATTTGATTGACCGCGCAGTTGTATTTTTCTTGAAGAGAAATATAAGTAAGCTTATACGAATACGAACACTTATTTTAACAGAGAAACTGCCAGAGACAGAGAGAGAGAGAGAGAGAGAGAGAGAGAGAGAGAGAGAGAGAGAGAGAGAAGCGCGTGGAGTAGTGGTGAAAGGATTAAAAAGGAGCACCTCGATCGTTCTCAAGAGTATTAATTGCTACAGAAAACCGATTCTAAGAGAAAAGAGTCCTATGGGATTCTCATAAACCGTTGGCTTTGCACGCTTTCTCACGTCACATTGTTGATTTTCTTCGTCATGAAAGCCACCAGTAGAAAAAAAAAGTCTGACTGTAAGACAGCAAACTCTATGTGCGCCTCAGAGGAAAAGCATGAAATTGCATGCTCTTTGTTTCCTCTCTGCTCTCTGTTTATGTCATTGGAACTAGTTTTTCAAACCATTTTGTGCTTGATTGAAAGATAACAAAAGCCCTCTTTTTGTTGCCTTTATGCAAATGGAAAGAGAAGAGAACTGCAACCTAAACTTGTTTCCCCTTTATCCAAATGGCTGAAACAAAAACTGCTTAAACATGTGCATCACAGAATGATGCTGATTCAAGAATTATCCGAACCAACATTATTTCTTTCAGGCACCACCGAGTTTTGTTTGGCAAGCAACATTCAATAAACTAGGGCCCCAAACAATAATGCTAACGCATGCAAGAATTATGCAATCCACATTTTCTTTCATGCACCACCGAATTTTGTTTTACCAACCTACAACCATCATTATATGGCACACAAACATACACACACAAATCTAACCAACAGCCCTAAACACATATGCTGATGATGAGAAATAAATCCCAAAACATACTTTACTGGCATGCATCACTGAGCTTTATTCACCGAACATCACGACATGACTGTAGAGGTTGACGTGAAGAACAAACATTCTGAAGCAAGAATTCACACTCAAAACATAGCTTTTATTTTCGTGTATCAACGAACTTTGTGCACCAAGTATAAGAAATGCCATGGAAATAACTGTTGCTGTTAACCTGGCGGGGTTGGAGGACGAGGAAGAAAAATTCAGGAGATCAGAAAAAGAAGATATATACAAATAATAATGCATTAGGAAATTGGAGTTAGTGATGTGGGGTTGAAGAAGGTGGGGGAGGGGGGAGAGGTCAGGAGTGGAGGGAGTGTGTGTGAAGGGTTAGGTGGAGGAGTTTAGGGGTTTTTTAAACGTTGGTCATCAGTTACGGTCTCCTGTCTTTGATCAAAAGAGGGAAGATTATTGATGATTGTGTCACCCAAATTCTAAGGAATAATTATCAGGTGACGAGGTTCTACAAAGCTCTGAAAGATGGCAGCTTGCCTATTCATCATAAATGCTAATGCATTCATCTTCAGTTAGTTCGTCTTCTTTTAATTATTATTCGTCGTTGTCGGTCGTCACCATAATCATTATCAGCAGCAGCAGCATCAACATCACAACCGCTATCATCATCATCATCATCATCATCATCATCATCATCATCATCATCATCATCATCATCATCATCATCAACAACAACACAACCGCCATCGCTATCATCATCAACACAACCATCATTATTACTACCACCACCACCATCATTATCATCATCATCATTATCTTCATAATCATTATTATTATCATCATCATCATCAAAAATCTGCGCATCATTTTCACTAATCAAGATTTTTGTAAAGCAATCAGCAAAGGAAACACGGTTTTGGAGCTATTGGCACTTGCAAAATAGCGATGGGGTAGGGTTGGAGGGAGAGGGGGCGGGGGGGGGGAGGGGCGGTCTTACTCACTGAATGTGGCTGCAGTAGCACTTTTGGAAGAAGGCGGTAGTCCCAGGGGCAAGACGAGTATCCAGAACCGCCCTGCGTTAAAAAACCCATTTCCTTCCATTGATCTCCATCGACGGAGCTCACCGCGACCCCCTCCCACACTGATCACACTGTTGACGCTGCTGCTGCTGCACTACTGCTTTTTGAAGAAATAATCCTTGCTCTCTCGCTCTCGACCTCCAAGATTCTAAAGAAATAATCCTTTAGATATTCTGAGCTCCTATTTCTATGGGCTCAGCTCTCTCAGAAATTGTGGTCTTTAGATGAAGACCTCAAGCTAGCTCATCCATGAATAGTAAAATTATCTAAGTCTAAAAAGCCTGAAGAAAAATAATCTAAGTAACATCACATTAAATGGCTCATACCTAAGATAATAATACATTGTAATCATCCTCGCAACTCGTATTTCCTGTGTGGCTGGCTCTTTGTGTAAATTGGAGGTCCAAATCCAATACCAAGAAGAAGTTGAGGCAGCAATGCAATCACTGAAGAAGGGGAAGTAAGCGGAAGTGGATAACACACCCGCGGAACTGCTTCAAGCAGGAGGAGAAGCGATGATTTACGCCCTCACCATTATCTGTAACAAGATCTGGCAGAGTGGCTTACACCATGAACCCAGTCGCTTGTCATCATCCTTCCCAAAAAAGAGTAACCTTCAGGAGTGTGAAAATTACCGCACCATCAGCCTCATCAGCCATCCCAGCAAGGTTCTCCTGAAAATAATACTCAACAGGTTGAACCCAGTGATCGTCCTAGGGATTTGCAAAACCGGTACGACGTCACAGTAAACAAACCCACTCGAACGCAAACCGGTAGGCCAGTCTGTCACGTGGGGTTTATGGGCTCTGCACAATGGAATTATGGACCCTCACGTTTATTCGGTGGGAACTGCTAGTACGTCACCCTATGAATTACTTTAATAAATTTATTTGTTTAGCTCGTTCTGTGTTAAGGTTGGGGTACAGAAATAGATAGAAAAATGGTAAAAGAATACTGTCACACTAGCTTTCACACGGCTATGAATCATATGTAGTCCAGCCACTTGATAACAGTTAAAATCACACATTTATTTCTTCTACTCTATACAAGATTCTCTAAGTACTAATCTAACTTAAAAAGTCTCTTTCAATGCTAATAGTTCGATCGCTGATAGTCTATGCAGCTGTTCTATCTTCATCGGGCACTTGCGAGTATTTCTCATGTAGATTTGGACTACTGTGGTCCGTTTTACAGTTTCTGAAGAGTTGGACTACTGTGGTCCTGTTTCCGATCAGTTTAAGTGCACCTATGTTGTTACACTTAACTGCTAGGTGGTGCGGTCGAAGTCCTTCTGTGAGGTAGCTTCAGGTGCACCTGTGTAGTTGGGTTCCCTTGCCACGCTGTGGGGTCTTGTAGGGTGTGATCCAGGGTAACTCTCTCCGACCTGTGCGGTAGAGGTGACGCAGACAACTCGTCGTTTCTGTGGAGTTGTGCGCACGGGATAGCTCGGGATAGCTCGCCTGCTCGTCTGTAATATAAGAGACGAAATTCTGCACAACCCTGAATAATCGGTTTGTGCAGAGCGTCTCACTGAAAGCCAAGTAGCCCTCAGTGATAGCTCCACATCTCTATACATAAGCGACGAACATTCTGCTACTTCCGGGTTCCCCTGGAATCTCACTCTAAATTCCTATACATACATAAATATAAATCGTGTCTAACTATACACATACAGAATTAATAATAATATAAACATTCAGTGGTACAGCCACTGGTCTGCAAACATACATATAAGTTAAACAACAGTGGTTCCGTACGGGATGCAACATGGCGGCGTAACCGGTCGTGTTTCGCCTCGTGGTCGGCTCTTCCACGTGGTACGGCAAATTCGGATTAATAATTCACATTTATGCATAGCAAATTCCACAAACATAATTGCAACAATAATATAAATATATCACGATGAAACAGAAGGGTGTTCATTTACCTGTCTGACAAGTTCAGGCCCGTTGGCGACTTAATAGAATTCTAAGATTCCTAAGTCCTGCTTCCTGGTCTATGTGTGGAGAGATTTCTCTGCCAGCTTTCTAGCTGTTAACACTTCGGTGTATTACTCCCAACTGACCAAAACTGTGCGTGGTTTGGACCCAGTCAAACTGGCTCCAACCACTTTGCCTAAGCTCTCCCATTGGTTCCAACGGTCCGATTCAAAACTCAAGTGCTGACGTCACTGCGCTGTGTGTGTGGCTCAGGCTCGCAGTGTGCTGTAATTTAATTGCTTGATGTGTACTACACTGACTCTCTACTGTTACAATGACTACACATGCTGAATAGTCAATGAGCAGAGTTAAAACTAGCCAATTCGTGACACAGTCACGGAAACCGGTATGACCCATAGCAAAGCTTAATAATGCGTCACTATTTTTGCCACCGAAAATCTGCCGACGAATGCAGTGATTAATTTATTGCTCACCGTAAAGCCTACTAACTACGAAACGATGTTTGCCAAAAATAAAAGTGAAAAAAGAGATTTTTGCTTCTTCATTATTACTAGCCTATCTGCCACTGTCGCAATACATACTGATGAGCATGAGGAAAGAAAAAATCGAAAAGTGAGTGAGTTTAATTTATCCGTATTCACGATAGCCTTGCACCGCCAATGTTATATCATTCTGTATTAATTACCTCAAAGAATAATGGCAAGGCTACTGAACGCATTCTCAGGCCTCTCGTCTACACTCTCTAAACACATAATCAGCATGGCTGGCTGGCTGGCTGGCTGGCTCTCTCTCTCTCTCTCTCTCTCTCTCTCTCTCTCTCTCTCTCTCTCTCTCTCTCTCTCTTCATTTCTCTTGTTTTTCTTTCTCTTTTCCTTTATTTTTGAAACCAGTCAAACAAAATAAGAACCGGTAGGTTCTACCGGCTACTGATTTTTCAACCGGTATTTTTATTCTCAAACCGGTAAAATACCGGTAATTTTCGGTTAAATCCATCCCTGTTGAACCCCAAGCTGAACAAATCATAGCTGAAGAACAAACAGGATTCAGGGCAGGGCGAAGAACCACTGAACTAATTTTCAACCTCTGAATATTCTGCAAGAAATACATACAGCACCAACATCTATATCATGTGTTTGTAGACTTCATGAAAGCGTTTGACCGAGTCTGGCACGCAGCTGTGGGCAACCATGAGAGTGTACAACATCATCCTTAAAATTATTGAAGTCATCAAAAGCCTGTGTGACAAGTCTACCAGTGCAGTCCTCCACAACAGCGCCATCGGAAACTGGTTCAGAACAACAATCGGTGTGCGTCAAGGATGCCTACTCTCGCCAACACTCTTCAACATCTTCCTAGAGCGCAGCATGTCACCTGTCCTTGCAGATCACGAAGGCCCATTCAGCATAGCGGGTAGAGCAATCTCCAACCTTCGTTTTGCTGATGACATTGATGGATTCGCTGGAGAGGAACAAGAACTTGAACAGCTTGTACAGAGGCTTGACACCACCTCCAGAGCCTATGGAATTAAAATAAGTGCAGAGAAGATTAAAATGATGACCAACAACACAAATGGCATCAACAGGGACATCAAAGTCCAAGGCCAATCCCTCAACACAGTGCATAGGTTCAAATATTTAGGAGCCATTGTATCAGACAATGGGTCCCGACAGGAAGTCCTCTCCAGGATCGCACAAACAACTGCAGCCCTGACAAGGTTGAAGCCCAATTAGTCCAAGCCCAGAATGCCGCAAAATGTTTAATTTTGCTTTTTTGGGTATCCAAAATAATTTTTACTGCATCGGAAAGATAATAATGTACTCTATCACATATCCAAAATGTAAAAAAAAAAAATATCGCAAAACAAAGTTATTGAGCATTTATTATCTAGCCGCGTACTATGGCATTCCGTTCAGTTATTGCTTGCTTTGTAAGGCCAAAAACTAGTATGGCAGATTACTGACAAAATAGCTTCCCCCCCCCCCCCCCCCCCCCCCACCACCACCACCACCAAATTTGATGTCCATGATATTTAAGACCTACTATTTCAAAAAAGCCTGGTAGCCATTAAAAAAAATGGCGGCCATTTTCAAGATGGCCGCCATGCTGATTAAACTCTTGTTCTACAATATGAAGTATACGACCAAGATTTCGACCTACAAGCGCCACATTTGGTATACATGATACTTAAGACCTACTCTTTTAGAAAAGCTCAGTGGCCGTTAACAGAAAAAATATGGCGGACATTTTTCAAGATGGCCGCCATGCCGATAACACTTTTGTTCTACAATAATTATGGAGTATGAGATCAAGATTTCGACCTACAAGCACCAAATTTGGTCTACACGATACTTAAGACCTACTCTTTTACAAACGCCCGGTAGCCATTACCAGAAACAATATGGCGGCCATTTTTAATTATGGCCGCCATGCTGATTACACTCTTGGTCTACAATATAAAGTATGAGAAGATTTTCTCCTAAAAGCACCAAATTTGGTATGTCTGATATTTAAAATATTTTCTTTTAGAAAAGCTCGGTAGCCATTAAAACGAAACAATATGGCGGCCATTTTCAAGATGGCCTTAATGCAGATTATACTCTTGTACTATACTATGAAGTATTAGACGAAGATTTTGCCTTACAAGCACCAAATTTGGTATACCTGTGACTTAAGACCTGTTTTTTTTAAAATCCCAGTAGTTATTACAAAAAGAAATATGGCGACCATTTTTCAAGATGGCCACCATGCTGATTACACTCCTAGTCTATAATAAAAACTACGTAATTAATAAAGAAATAATAGTATATACATTAAACAAACACATTTTTTAAAATGTACAATACCATAAATTAAGTGATGGAAGTAACATTCTTATGCATTGTTTGTAATCTGAAGAAGAGCATAGCTCGAAAATTCATTTGTCTTATATTGTTGTATAATTAAAAGTATCTTTGATATTTTTTGTTGTGTTCATGACTTTTACTAAAGAATCTATTCTTTAGGTTATCCAAATCGCTCTATACAAATAAGTAATTGTTTGCAGTCTTGCTTCCATTCTTTATATAGAATTATTTATAGCCCAAAATACTATGGTTTGGGCCTTAAAATGCAAACTATCAATTGTTTTACAAACGGAATGCCATAGCCATTCTGTGCTTGAATCAGCACTAGAAAACGTTTCATTACACGAAAACAAAAACATAATGCAGTGCTGGTGATAGAGCCAGATTGTTAGATCTCAACGCTATTGTCATTCATGTCTTCTTCCATTTCTTCTTCCTCTTTCTTTTTCTCTTCTTCTTCCTCTTATTCTTCCTTTTCTGTGTACTTCATGACGTTTAAGCAGATTTCACCTCGGCATTCTCCACATCCAACAGTGCAGACCAATCCATGCCGTCGGCATGAACACCTGGTTGACGCACAGTCAGTTCTGCAATTGCAACGCACAAGGTTTAGAAGATGGTCTGGTGCACTGGTTCCTCTCTTGCTACAAAACTCAAGCAACCTACCCTTGAATTCTAATGTTCTTATAGGTGTCAGTTGATAATGATCATCCTTTGATCCTTTTTTCCCTTTGCTTCCATTGTCACAAAACAAGCACTTTGGACCCAAACCACTGGTGCCAGAAGCTATGTTCAGTCCAGACAACCTGTGTTTTCGAGGTGATGGTGACTGATTCAGCTTGCTCATAGCTTTTTTCACATGGTGCTTGATTGTGAATGTTTGTCTGCAAACAGCATGTACAAGATCTCCAAGAACTGCGTGTATGTATACTTTCATCTGTTTACTAGCTTTTTTTTTTTTTTTTTTTTTTTTTTTTAATAGAATCACATCCTTTTTGTATTAGCGTCACGTTTTCTTTTTTCACAAAGCCTTTCTTGCAGATGATGCATACTCTCTTTTTCATCTTTCTCGTATGCAATAACTAGTCTTCATTTGGTTCCTGCACAAATTTATATCAAATGGTAATCAATCTAATTTATTCCGGATTATAACACTCAAAACTTTTACAAAGACGACAACATAGGTGGTATTAGTACACCAGTTTGATATTATAGTTTATACCCTTATAATGCAAATTAATATCAATAACTATTCTGCCAGCATCCGCTTGCCATACAATTTTATTACTGCAATAGTTCATATCAAATGGTAATCAAACTTAATCATTCTGGATTTATTAGTATGCCAGTTTGATATCATAGCCTTAAAGCTCTGTGTGTGTCTGTGTGTGTGAGTATGTGTGTGTGCGTATATATATGTATATAGATAGATAGATAGATAGATAGATAGATAGATAGATAGATAGATAGATAGATAGATAGATAGATAGATAGATAGATAGATAGATGTGTGTAAGTGTGTGTACATATATGCATGTATTAAAGCCAATAAAGTTGTTGATGTTGTTGATGTACATGTATAGAAGTTTGTATGTATATGTTTGCAGATATGTATATGTACGTGTGTGTGTGTGTGCATGTATGTGTACATATGTATGTATGTAAATGTATACGTGTATACATGTATGTACTCTCCCTAGTTAACTTTCTGAGACTGCTTCTTGATTTACATACTGTGTGCGTAAAATGACGTCTACTTTGTAAATGACGCATTTACGACAAAGCCTCAAAACGCTGCAGTCAACCATACTTCTGAAGAAGTTGTTAATAAATGACAAAAATGTAAGTTAACATGAACTTTGTGGTTAAACATTGTTGGTGTTTTTTCGTGTTTTTTTTCTTTGTAAACTGTTAATAACTTCAACGCTTTTGTCTGTATCCGCTTGCCATACAATTTTAACTTTGTCAGCGCTGTACAACCGTTACACACACACACACACACACTCACACACACACACACACACACACACACACACACACACACACACACACAAAGTCGTAAACACAGCTGAGACTGCTTAGTATCTTGAGGCTTAAATCAGAAACACAACAATAAAAAATATTAAAGATACTTTTAATTATCAAACAACACAAGACAAATGAATTTCGAGCTATGCCCTG
Source organism: Oncomelania hupensis (assembly GCA_036898135.1). Classification (NCBI taxonomy): domain Eukaryota; kingdom Metazoa; phylum Mollusca; class Gastropoda; order Littorinimorpha; family Pomatiopsidae; genus Oncomelania; species Oncomelania hupensis. The sequence goes on from CM072512.1 coordinate 39,101,141, forward strand.
TCAGATGGCAGGGCAGCGACCACAGCAAGCAGCAAGCAGCAAGCAGCAAGCGGAGAGCGTCTGCTAGTGACCTACTTAACCATAACTGAAAACCGGCAAGTTTAAAACTATTATATTGCGCGTTATATTATTTATATTTTAATAATGCAAACTCAGGGGAGCGAAGAAAATGTTTGCTTAACTCAAAAGACACGGTGGGATTTAATGATGGTGAATATTCTAGCAATTCATCTTCAAAATCCTCTTCCATATCTGTGAAGTCACGCTGACAGTGTTGAATGGGCATGTGGGCGGAGTTATACTTCGCCCGCAAGGAAATTCCCGCGTATGACTGGCAAAATGTGCCAATACCGTTTTAGCAAGTTTTAATTCGTTGTATCTCCTAATTGCGCTAATTTTTTTTTTTACATTTTGGTAAGATTGTTCAACAACCTAAACTCTTTACATTTGCCTTGTTTTCATTTTGGATACCCTAAAAAGCACCTCTAAACAATCTGGGCTTCGGCTAAATTGGAAAGACAGGACCATCAGTCTACATTCTAAAGTAAGACTGCTGCGCTCCCTTGTCATCTCCATCTTCCTATATGCTTGCGATGCATGGACCCTCACAGCAGATCTACAACGTAGAATACAAAGCATGGAGAGTACATGGTTCTGCATCTCAGCTAATGTCTTAAGTACCTGACTGACTCTCAACTAAACTAGGTGGAGGATTTCAACAAAGACTGACCACAGATCCACTTCAATGGTCTCTTTTATTTTCTTTTTTCTAATTTTGTTAAAATTCTTCGTTTCTTCCCGTTCTCTTTTTCTTCTTCAAACTCCCAGTATTTTGTTCTCCTGATACTTAACTATTGGTCTAAGCTGAGAATCCTCGATAAAAGAACTAACCAATGAACTGTACTCCATCTTTTTACTTCCACTTCCTTTCTTCCACGACTTTTCTTCGTTACTTTCTTGATTTTTTGGTTCTTTGTTTTTGTAAACCTAAATTAATGTTAACAAATAACAGATTACCGTTTTTATTTCGCCAAGTAACATATATACATATAGAACACCAGGAGTTGATGTTAGAAAACAATCGCAATTTTCTCCACATTCTGAGCGCATTGGCCATCGCTCTCATGAGCTAATCTAGGACTAAGAAGAGAATCTTTGATAAAAGACTGACCAAAGAATTGCTCCATTACTTTAATTCATAGTCTGTTTTTCCCTTACACTTTTTCCAATCCTATAATGCTATATATTCTCTCGCACTTCTGTTTCCTTCAATTTCTGCCTTTCCAATCTTTCCATCCTAATGCTTTTAAGTACCCGACTTTCCTCTAATCTAGATCTGGCTATAAGAATCACAAGGTAAACAAAACGACTAACCAAAGAACAACTACTACCTTTCTTCATCCATTTGCTTAGTTCCTTCTTCGTTATTTTATTAATCATTTATCATTATCATCAATTATTGTTGCTTCATTTCTACTTCCGATTATTTTTCCGTCTGCCCTTTCTTCATTTATTCCATTCTTCTATTATTCCCCACCCCACCCTCCCCTACCTCTTCCAGCAGCATCTTACTACACTGACCAGACTGGTCCCATCTAATTCGCTTAATTAACTCTCTCCGGCGTATTATAGGCGACCTACTTCAGTTCAAGGGTTCTCGTTTCGCAGTAGATTAGTACAAAGTGATGCGTTTCTTCGCACCCTTTGTTGCCATGCTTAAGATCCATCAAGGTGGATCAATGGTGCTTGGCGTTGCACAGTGTACAGGCTGTCTTGCGGCAAGTTGGTGTCTTCGGCAGACTGTGTTCAATCTCGAAGTCGACGCGACGCGACACTGGCCAATAGTTTGAGCTGTTCTTTGATCGGGTGAGTGCACTCTATAAAAACTACTACTTTATTTAGATCCTGGATATATTAAAAAAAAAAAAAAACAAGCGGCAGTGGCAAAGTCAAAGAAAGTTTTCCCGAAATGAAACTATAACATGAATAAAAGAAAAACAGTATACTGTTCCCATGATATATATTAGTGCTAATTGTTAAAAAAATTTGCTTTATATTTTTAACATGGTTTTAAAAACCTAAAGCATCGCATCCAGTCCAAACATTTCACAGACGCATTAAATCCCTGGTTCACTCACCATTTCTGGTCACCCTTCGTCAGATCGTTGATTTCTGCTTAATGGCATTAATTTATGTTCGAGGAATACACATTGTAATTCCTCTGTTCCTTGGCCTGTCTCTTTTGAAAAACAGCCCTTATACAGTAAAAGTATCCTCCTTGAAGAAAATTAAAAGATTTTACCCCTCACATTATAGGTTTCCTAGACTCCTTACTACGGAGTTTATCCAGAATCTTGTTACGGTCTGGTGTGTCTGAATCGCAGACACCATCTATTTTCATTCCAGCAATACTCATGGATATTCATTTCTCTTCGATCTTTGTGTCTTATACTTTTAAATCTTCCCTTTGTCGTGAATCGCACGGTGCTTCGCTGAGATATATAGAATGGGTTTGGGTTATTGAATTGCGCGGAATTGTGGCGTCGAATATAGTATTCTTCTTGCAATGTTCAGGTTGATCGTACATAATCTTGTATTAAATAAGTATGTTGTAACCCTTTCTCTCTCTCTCTCTCTCTCTCTCTCTCTCTCTCTCTCTCTCTCTCTCTCTCTCTCTCTCTCACTCTCTCTCTCTCTCTCTCTCTCTCTCTCTCATAATCACATACATGTTACCATATTCAAATGTTGCAAGAAGTTTCCTTTAACAGCAAAATACGTATTGTGTTCTTTCTTAAAAATCCTAATCAACCATGTGCCACACAGAGATTTACATCAAAATTAAGACGCTTTCAAGATCACCATATAAACTGTTTTATTTCCTTTAGTTCTAGAAGCATAACAAATTCAAACTGTAACGTAAAGAATTAGATCACAACATTTCCAATTTTGATTTTTTTGACGAACATGATGGCAGTTGTTGCTACTCTAATAACGATAATATTGTCAAAGTTTTGAATGTTTTCCCATATTTTTTCATGTGCTGAAGTATTGAACACCTGTATGCATTCCCTTGTGCGTTGACTTGGCAACAAACATTTTGTTGTAATCTTTGTGTTAATAACAGTTCTTTCAGCTCTTCCGAAGTCTGTTCACTTCATTGCTAGCGATTTTGTTTACTATCAGTGGGCAAAATCGCTAGCAATGAAGTGAACAGACTTCGTAAGAGCTGAATGGACGTTTATTGCTCCTGACCCTAAAAATGTAACGCTGTTAAAACTCTTGTAGATGGGAGCATCTTACTGTCATCTGTCCACGCATTGGGAAAAAATATATATATTCTATTGAAATCTGGCAGGACTCCCATTAGTGATTGTAGTTACTCACTTAAATCCGTCCGTTGAAATGGCTTCCATTGTTGTTATTCCTTTGTGAATGCAATCCCAGCAGACAAGTTTGAAATCGTTGAAGTATCTCCAAGTATTGTTTTTTTCGTGTTTGAGCAAAGTGGCCATTTATGAACGCAGTGCCACTAAATGTGCTCTTTGGAGATTGAAGTTTAAGAGATTTAAGAAACTTCTGTTGTTGTTATTGTTAAGACTAAATCTTATTCAGCCAAAGGATGGAGTTTCGGAACTCTGTTCAAAATCTACAATCGTGTTGCTAGCTGCAGCTCTGGCACAGAATCATATGTGTCTGTTTATAATCTTCCGCAGAGGGAGTTCAAGCTCTAAAACTACCAAGCGTTTCTGTTTCCGACCTTCATGAGTCAGCTGCATTGTTCAAGGTTTAAAATCTGTTGAAGTTGCTTCCGTCGTTGTTGTACATCTGAGATGCTCTTGCAGCTCTTCTTCCGAACCTCCTGATGTTTCTCAACTCCTGCAGCTCCATTAGCTCGTCATTGCGAACCAGCAAAGTAACCACTTTAAAGGAGCTGCACAGACAAATGCAGACGTCAATAAGTTACAATTGATTAGGGATTTTGTCTGTATTTCTGTTTTTGCAAATTACTTACCCGTAGTATCTCTGAGACTGTGAGTAAAGCGAAAGCGACAGATACAACGTGTTGATAATAATTTCTTTGTTTATAGTGTTGAAAATGTTTTTCGGAACAACTCACGAGGTCATATAATGATGTGTGGACATTAAATAGGTGCATAATTATGTTTACACGATTTACAAGTCTACCTTGCTAACATAGAGACTCATTTAATATTTATAAATAGATTCTCAAACAAATTAACAGCTACAACGCCATTTGAATAGTCAGTGAATTCACTGAAACTTCTATCTATGGGTTACAGATAGGAGTGTTCAGGTCAAATACGTAAATGATAAATTATGCAATTAGACTGGTAGCATGAACTAATTAAAAATATTGCGTTAGTCTTTTTATGGTAAATTAAGACGACTAATGAGGCGCACCCACCATTCTAGGAATGTTATTATTGTCTAATTATTTTAGAAAAAATGTATCACCTGCAAATGGCAGACATTTCGGCCATGAGGACGAGTATGCCGATGATCAAGACGAGGACGATGTGTTTGGTTACTTCTTTCATCAGTACGTCAAAGCACGGGTTGTTCGTGTTGGGATTCTCAGGACCTGGCTTTGTGAATGGGCACATGGGATCTTTGAGCTGCAAGTGAACTGAAGAAAAAGAAGAAGAGTAGAAGCTGTGTTGTTGCTCCTGCTGTTGTTACTGCTGGTGCTGCTCATGAAGCAAACGTTTTGGGTTTTATTAGACAACAAAGATGACTGATGATAATGTAGAGATACCAGTGTCCAAGTTGTTTGCGATGCGAACATAATGCAGAACAGGCCCCGCCCGCTATGTGCAATCTCTAAAAACCGCAGGCGATTTTGTGAAGAATAAGAAAACGACGACGACGACGACGATGACGATGACGATGATGATGATGATAGAACAAACTTTCCCGCTAGTGGGAGAAATTTGTGTCGCTTATTTAGCAAACGAACATGGTGAAGGCAGTGCAGCCGCGCCACCCCAAAACCCACGAATATGCCTAAACTTTTTTTTTTCTTTTACAACCTATGTCTTTCCTTACGAATGATGATGATGACGATGATGATGGCGATTACTGCTTATGACAATGAATGGCAATGTACTTAAGTGTATTAAGCATCTGTGTTTACATTTAGCGGCGGTGTAGTTTTTGGCAAAGGCTTTGCTGGTGTCGCTGACAGTTTCCCTGACCATCAGCTTGCAGCACGTTGCTGGCACTTCAGCACAGGGACTGCAGTTTTGATGCTGCTGCTCCAACCACCATGGGCTTTTCTCCTTGAAGTCGTGTGGCCCGTTCACACCGCAACATTCAAACGTTATCTGTAAACCACGTTTTTGCAGTTATAAGGAGGCACTGTGGTCTAATGGTAGTGCTTCGGCTTGCGGATGTGAAGGTCCCGGGTTCGAGCCCTGGCCGGGCCATTGTGTTGTGTCCCTGGGAAAGACACTTTACTCCTGTTTTCCTACTCCTTCGGATGAGAGTATAAACCGAGGTCTAGTCTGTGTCGCATACATTCCATCATAACGGACTTTAAAGATGTCCTAGACGGGTGAGCGCCGGTGACAAGAACACACCCAGCTTGCACCTAGGTCCTTCTCCCCCATCCCTGGCTGCCCAGGATTGTGCTCAGTTGTCCGGGCGTCAGACCATGCGCCCAAAGGCTGCGGGTGGGCGTCTCGGGCGGCTTGAGTTAGATCCTGTATCGGCCAGCGCCTTGAGCAGCTCTTGAGCTGGAAAAGCGCTATATAAGAACGATTAAATAAATATTGTTGCTGCTCTAACAACCAAGTCCATATGGACCTCAACGAACAATGATATTATTACCCGATGTCTTAACTATGGACATTATACTGGTCGTAGTTGCTGCTAGTAGCTACTAGCCGCTTCAAAACTTGGCGGGAAAAGGGCAGGGTTGTGGATGATGACTTGACTGCCTTCAGTTAATAAATGTTCACACTTAAAGGGAAACAATCTTGCTGAGACATTCGGTCAAGCTCGAACTATCCCACTTTGTAAAATCGAAAGAGAAGACGCCACACACCACACACCTGTACCAAATCCAGAGTTTGGGAGAAGAGGCTAGAAGAGTTGGCGCGCCCAGTGTAGCTGAGGCGAAGCTCTTCCGTGATGGACTGGCGCAGACTCTCTTTGGTCTTCTCTTTGTTGCTCAGCGCCAGTCCAGCCGCCGTGATCTGCGCCAGCGCCACCAAGAGCACGATGATGCCGTACGACAGGATCATTGGCTTAGATCGCATCAGCACGCCGCAGCAGCCTGATTGTCATCGATGGTTATAGCAATTAGAAGCCTGAACGAGAAACGTTTGAGTTTCTTTACCAACACCTGCTTAAAATATGCGAGTTTGTACGAGAGAGGAAATTGGATTTTGCAGGTGTAAACTTATGAAATATTAAATAAAGCACGTGAATATATCCACCCAACTAGAAAGGCAAAGCCCCTATAATTCACATACTCTTTATAAAACTTACAATATTAAACATAAAAATGACTGCCTAGAAGAAAACAAAACACAAACTAAATGAATCCTATATCCTATCCTGTCCCGTAACCCCCTGAGGTCGTAGGGGCACCACAGATGATCGTGTAACCAGCATACTCCATCATTCTCTGTCCTCAGCAGCCCTGATGGCTTCGCTCAGTGTCAAATCAGTCCATTCTCGAATGTTGTCCTCCCACCTCTTTTTCGGTCTCCCTCTTCTTCTACCTCCTTGCACTGTGCCTTGCAGAATAGTCTTTGCAAGTCCTGATGATCTGGTGACATGGCCATACCATCGGAGTTTCCGTTTCTTCACCACTGTGAGCAGGTCATTGTGTTGTCCAATGGCTTGTGTGATGGTCTGTCGGACTTCGTCGTTGGTGATGTGTTGGATATAGGAAATGCCCAGAAGTCTTCTGTAGCACCTCATCTCCATGCTTGTATTCTTCGTTGGAGATCTGCTGTGGGGGTCCATGCTTTGCAAGCATATAGGAAGATGGAGATGACAAGGGTGCGCAGCAGTCTTACTTTGGAATTTAGACTGATGGTTCTGTCTTTCCAAATGGGCTTCAACCTTGTCAGGGCAGCAGTTGTTTGTGCGATCCAGGAGAGGACTTCCTGTCGGGACCCATTATCTGATACAATGGCTCCTAAATATTTGAAGCTATGCACTGTGTTGAGGGATTGGCCTTGGACTTTGATGTCCGTGTTGATGCCATTGGTGTTGTTGGTCATCATTTTGGTCTTCTCTGCACTTATTTCCATTCCATAAGCTCTGGAGGTGGTGTCAAGCCTCTGTACCAGCTGTTCAAGTTCTTGTTCCTCTCCAGCCAGAAAACTTGTTTTTTCCAACCTAGTTCCAGTCACTCGCCCAAAAAGGCAATCACCGAAGTCGAACGAAGCTCTCCGATGTGTTACGAAATGATGCTTGCATGACTACGACTAGTTGACAGTAAAAATGATCGCTGTTGCTTCTAATTCTGTTCGATTTACACAGATTAGCATTTCGGAACGGTATACTTTGTTATTATCGACCATATTTAATAGTTGCGTTCCTTGATTTGCATTTTGTTAGTTCTCAGCAGTAGGCTAATAAAAGCATTCCCCATTTCCTGCCTAGAACCAAGTAGACACTGTTATACAGTATACATAGGCTTAATCTACATTATATATTATAAGTCAGTCTTCACTCAGCGAAGAAGCTCACTAGCTGAATATAATTATTAGACCTGTATTGTTTGTTTTATACGTAAATAAATGTATAAACTATATCTATTCTAATTAATAATATTTAGGCCTATACTTTATAATATTTGAATCTTTAAATTTCCAGAGAAGGACGAGTAGGCTAAGCGATTTTTAAAAACAACAACTCGAGATCAGAGTTAAATTAATAGTAAGTTATTCATTGCTTACAGGGTCCAGCAGACGGCAAAGAGCCGAAAAAGGACCACAAAATTAAGACCACAACTTCGCTAGTAGTAGTAGTAGTAGTAGTAGTTTTGATTTATTGTTGCTTTAGGTCCAGCGGACTCCTCCGAGCCAAATCAGGACCGGAGTAGTAGTAGTAGTAGTAGTAGTAGTAGTAGTAGTAGTAGTAGTAGTAGTAATAGTATAGTTATTTAGTTAAATCTTTAATTTATTTATTTGTTTTGTTTGTTATTATTATTATTATTATTATTATTATTATTATTATTATTATTATTATTATTATTATTATTATTATTATTATTATTATTATTCCTACTTTAAAAAAAAGAAGAAAATAATAGTGTGCTGCTGTGCTTGCTCAAAGGTGTAAATATGGTCAGTGACGTTTTGTTTGTTTTTGCTGAAGTTGGGTGTAACACAAAATATTCAGATGATGTTACTGGTTATTTATTTATTTATTATTTTTTTTTATATAGATTTACCTAAGTTTTCAGATGATTTATAGAAATTTCCGCCTGCCACGCAACATTTTTTTTTATTCGTGTTTCTCATTAAAATACATATTATTGAAATACATATAACAAATTTACTGTATCGGTTAAAAAAAAATAATATTAGTTAAATAAATAATTGCTTTGGTGCTTGCAATAAAAATGTCACTGTTTTTTGAGACCATTATAAACTTGCTTTGCCTTGTTGTGCTGAAGGGACATCAACGTATCCATAGCGCTTTGAAGTTTTGTCATGGTTTTATTGTTGATATAGATGTGAAATCGTTGTATGTGTGCATTATGTGTTATGTATTACTTTTACTCTTTATTACTAATTGTGTCAGTATATTACTCATAATAAAATAATAATAATACTAACTGCTTCAAAATGCGAATCTCGACTTGACTTAAGCTTGAAGCTGTGCAGATCGAATCAGAATTAGATCTAGAAGCAACAGCGGCTATTTTTATGCACGGATGTTTCACCATAGGCTCTGAAGTCTTTTCTTTCGTCTTTGTAAACTCGTGGGGCCCCTACATACGTACGTAGTATAGTATGTAATTGAGGCCTACGAAAAAAAGAGACCTCCCAGCCTGTGGTTTCACGTAGTCCTGCCAGCATTCGTTCGTATAACATCGGATAGCTTCGCTCGAGACCTCCCAGCCTGTGGTTTCACGTAGTCCTGCCAGCATTCGTTCGTATAACGTCGGATAGCTTCGCTCGACTCGGAGAGCTTCGTTCGACTTCGGTAATTGTCATTTTCGGCGAATGACTGGAACTAGGTTGGAAAAAACAAGTTCGCCTCCAGCCAATCCATCAATGTCAGCTGCAAAACGAAGATTGGAGATTGCTCTACCCCCTATGCTGACTGTGCTTCATGATCTGCAAGAACATCTAACATGATGCGCTCTAGGAAGATGCTGAAGAGTGTTGGAGAGAGTAGGCATCCTTGACGCACACCGATTGTTGTTCTGAACCAGTTCCCGATGGCGCTGTTGTGGAGGATTGCACTGGTAGCCTTGTCATACAGACTTTTGATGACTTCAATAATTTTAGGGCTGATGTTGTACACTTTCATTTTTGCCCATAGAGCTGCACGCCAGACTCGGTCAAACGCCTTCTTGAAGTCTATGAACACATGATATAGATGTTGTTAGTGCTGTAGGTATTTCTCACAGATTATTCTGAGGTTAAAAATCTGTTCAGTGGTACTTCGCCCTGCCCTGAATCCTGCTTGTTCTTCAGCTATGATTTGTTCAGCTTGGGGTTTCAACCTGTTGAGTATAATTTTCAGGAGGACCTTGCTGGGATGGCTGATGAAACAGTGGCATTAAAAGACCATTCTGCAAGGCACAGTGCAAGAAGGTAGAAGAAGAGGGAGACCAAAAAAGAGGTGGGAGGACAACATTCGAGAATGGACTGGTTTGGCACTGAGCAAAGCCATCAGGGCTGCTGAGGACAAAGAATGATGGAGTATGCTGGTTAAACGATCATCTGTGGTGCCCCTACGACCTCAAAGTTACGGGACAGGATAGGATAGGATAGGCATTAAAATGCAAAGTAATACCAACTCTGATCCTTCTATGCTCTTGACTTTGAGATGATCTTAACTTCCAGCTCCAAATACACTCATGTAATATCCAATAAACTACAGCAAAAGTTGTATTAAGACCACAAAAAAAGAGTGACATCGGGATGGCTTTGACCTTCAGTGACCTTGACCTTGGGATCACTTTGACCTTCACGTAATCTCTTATATGTATGATTAGATAACCCAATATTGCTGCATATTATGTGCTAAATAGAGCTATTCCACTGTACGATGACCCATTTTGTGTATGTTTTTGCAAGGCCTAAAATGACCTTGACCTTCAAGATAAACGCAAAAACGGAAGATATATGAAAGGTCAATCTATCATCTCTAAATAAAAGCAGTTTGAACTTTACATCTCAGGTGGCTTAGGGTCAATGTCACTTCAAAGTACCTATACTAACTGACTTCAAGTAACCTTGACCTTGGAGTGAGGTTCACCAAATGTGCATAGGATGTGTGTCTCATTGATATCTACCATGCATCAAAGAATCATAATTTTTTAAAAAGTGAAATTTTGTGAAAATGTTTCTTTTTCTTTTTACTAACATTTGTTGATTCCTTGACCTTGACCTTGAAATGATGTCATTCATTCACTTATCGTTTATGAGGTCTCATGGATATACACCAGTTTACCAAGTTTGATTATAATAGTTGAAAAAGGTTCTGAGATATTAATCCACTTGCAAGTTTTGCACATCCAAACGGCGGGCAGACGGACGGACACCTCAAAAAAGTGTTCGATGTTATTTTTGGACTATTTAGGACTCATCTCGCACAGATTTGCAAACAATCTGGACACATATTTAGGGGAGTGGAGAGGGGGAAGGGGGGGGGGGGGAGATAGGATAGTACATAGACTCACATTGCTATACATGTGAGTCAAAACTGTACGTTCAGATTAGAGATTGTCAATGATTAATCTGCTTATCCTGATCAAATCGCATTCAAATTAATCTGATAATTGGAAGATTGTGCTTGATCATATCATTTTCATAGTGGTCTGATCATACATTCAGGTTGCTATGATGCGGCACACTCTTCTTACTCTAGCTATGGATCCATTACTTTAAATAATCAACTCAAAGTTCTAAGGATTTGTATATGGGTGTGTTTATTTCCCTTCTCATAAAATGTGTGAAATCTTTAAAAACGCTAACGGATGACATTACGCTTTAAACCCGCCAACTGATATTTGTAGGAAATGGTGCAATCTTATTTCCTGGTATAAAAATATATTGTATCACTGAGACATTCTACGCTGAGGATACGTAATCTTTATATGCAGTAAACCATCAGGTGTTTCGTATGTACATGCAGCATGTCCTTGCAATAGCTTTCGAGTAAAACACCTGTCTCCGCTGTCACAGGGTACACGATTGACTACGACTACTACTACTACTACTACTACTACTACTACTACTACTACTACTACTACTACTACTACTACTACTACTACTACTACTACTACTACTGGCGGCAAGGATAGCTCAGTGGTCAGAGCGCTCGACTTGTGTGAGTGCGTCTTTGGCGACGTGGGTTCGAATCCTGACTTCAGCAAACTATTGTGTGATAGCTGGATATTACGGGCCAGCGCTCTGAGAAGCTCTCTGAGCTTGTAAGTGCGCTATCTAAGAAAAATCTCTTTTTCTTTTCTCTTTACTACTACTACTACTATTACTACTACTACTACTACTACTACTACTACTACTACTACTACTACTACTACTACCACTACTACTACTACTAATAACTTTAGCAGTAGTAGTAGTAGTAGTAATTATCTTGGACTTACGGTCGCTTCGGTTAATTCCTTCAACAAGCACACAATACAATTTCAAGTGTAAAACTTAATTATGTGATTAGCAATATTACCTAGAAACCCCAGAATGACAATGCAGGCGCCTCCCACAATGAGTGCAACGGATCCAGACTTGACTAACCCAGCTGTGTTGAAGTCTTCCAGTCGACCAGACATGTCCAGCTATATCGAAGAGAAACACCATCGCCCTCTTTATGAACATCATCATCATCATCATCATCATCATAATCATCATCATCATGTATGCTTTAGCATCAACGTCAGTTTATCCTATTACCAATGTTCCACCTGGGGCATACATAAAGTTTGAGTGGGATAAGGGTGGTGCAATGAATATGGCGTCTTCAAAAATTCTCAGCATATCAATATGGTTTAGTCAATATATAATTTTGAAAGAAGAAAACAAAACTACAATTGATGTGGAAAGTGTTCTTCCAGAATGTATAAAATAACATTACCATTTTGAGTTGAAAGCAAACAAAATTAAAGAAAAAAACTTGTTGAAATTTTATCTGTGTACATACCACCATCATTTCACTCACCCCTAGCCCTTCTGTGATGGGATGTAGCTCTAGGACTTGGTTGTTACTCTGAAAACAAACATGCATTGCTTGCACACGTTACCGTTCTTATTTCCACAAAATTCTAGTTTATTATCTCCAAAAGAACAGTAACACCCCAATTCTATTTATTTCTCAAGCAAGCAGCCACAGACATGTTTGTTTTATTTATCCGTTTCAGTGTTTGTTTGTTTTTCTACCAAAACAACACGCATTTGATGACATTTATTTTTGTTGTTGCTCTCTTTAAGTAAAGTTTCCGAGTTATTGAAGAGGAATATTTTTGTAGCCGAGTGGAGTATTTGACCCCCGTCTCTCGGCCACCACCTTGAGAATACAGCCCAACCTGCACTGTTATTTTCATGTATCCCTCGTAAGAGGGACATAAAAATATTTGCCCTGAAAGGATGGGAAGCTTGTTGATAGTAAACCGGTTTGCCGGCTACTAGTAACACAAAGTCTGCAAAGTCGCTACAACTGACTTGCATAAAATGCCTGCTGACATTGTAGTCCTGCCCACGATTGTTGCCTTGTCCTGCATAACCCAATGGCCACCCTAAAGGATTCTGCACAGCAGGAGCCACCCAAGGCTAGATTAACCAACAAATGGAAGGAAGATAACCTCTCTCCAAAGCGTAAACCAGTCGCCTCTCATTCCGCCACAGATCTCGCAGCTCAAATCGAACCATGTCCTCATGGTTCCCAGTTCGCAACAGGTACCTCTGAAACCGACACTAACTACGCATAGTCAACCTCCATTCACTGATTTAACAGTGAAAAAACTGTCTTCAACAGTTACCACGGTCCAGCATCATCCTGTTCCCGGTCGTTGTGCACCACCTGTAGCCGAGCGGAGTATTTGACTCCCGTCTCTCGTCCACTACCGTAAGAACACGGCCCGACCCGAAGTGTTATTTTCATTTATCCTTTGTAACAGGGACATACAAATTGCTGTTGCCTTGCAAGGCGGGGGAAGCTTGTTGATAGTAAACCGGTTTGCTGGCTACTTGTGCCACGACACTCTCTGCAAAGTCATTGCCACTGACTTGCATAAAATGCCTGCTGACAATGTAGCCCTGCTCATCACCAAAAGTAGAAGATGAATGATCAGCCGGGGAGAACAAATGTCGTGTCGCCTTGTCCTGCATAACCCAATGGCCACTCCAAAGGATTCTGCACAGCAGGAGCCACCCAAGGCTAGTCTAATCAACAAATGGAAGGTAGACAACCTCTCTCCCAAACTTGAACCAGGCGCCTCCCATTTCGACACATTTTAAAAGGAAAACTTCCTTTTGGCACAGAGTGATCAGTTCCTATTATTAAATTATGGTTCTTGGATTGTTCAATAAGCTACATTTAAACACATTTAACAAAGTTTATTTTAGTTTGATAGCAACTAGCCCAAACCAGAAAAAAACCAAATTGCTTGCACTATTGTCTGTCTTTCGGCAAACTATACTAATACATTTATCATTTTATGATACGATTAAGTTTGAGTTTCTGAACGGCTTCAATACTAATATATTTTTGCATATCTACATTGTAAACTGGGTTGATTCACTTTAATAAATTATGGGTTGCTAAACTCTAAAGTAAATTCATACCCGACTCAAGGCGTCGATGCGTTGTTTATCCCACATTGCGATGGCACCAAATATGAAAGCGACAGTGCCCACCAAGAACTGTGACAGGCTCGACAAAAAGAAACACGTCACGTCCCAGTTGATGCACAGAACGCATCTCTGCTGCAAAACATAACAGTGTCCATATGAAACATCTTGAGGAGCTTGTAGCTAAGAACTGAAGGTTCTAGAAACGAATTAATGCTCCGCTGCACTTCAAGAAGGTTGACAAATAGTATGAATTTAGCTGAACAAATTACCATTAGCAATAAGAAACAAAGGTCATCACTAAGAACTCAAGACAATGGTCACATTGAACGTTTTGTCACAAACGAGAATCAGAAGAGACGCGGGCTGCTTGCAATTGCAAATGAGGACATTCATGTCAGATTATATATAGTTTCCATGTATTCTTACAGCTAGCTGAAACTAGTGAATTTTGTTTTTACCAAATTGGAAGATGATCCTTTGTACATCTTCACGAAGCATGTAGTGATTTAACTTAAGAAAATAAAAAAAAAGATTCTGATGAAGTAAACGAGAAGAGTAGCTACTAGGGCAGTGGAAATGGCGAACAAATAACACGAGGAAGAAGTGGGAAGGAGGTGGGGGAGGGAGAGTGAAGCAAGGAGGAGATAAAAGTATTTTATTCTTCCTACCCTGGGTGGCGGTGAACGGCTTCTTCTCTCCACAGATCGTCTGGGTCGTCGCTTCCTAGGTGGAATAAAACCAAAGGGCAAGGTCTCAAGTCCGACTGGTTTGGGCGGTTCATCGGGAGGCTGGGGAGGTGGCGGTCTTTCAGGCTCTGGAGGCTTCGTGGTGGGCGAGTCACCGCCTCCTGAAGTGTCTGACAAGTTGCCGCGATGACATAATGCAGCTCCATTGGTAGGTGAGGTGGTAAAGGAAGATCCTTGCAAAAAGTCATGCGCTGAAGGGGGAAGAACTTCTTTCATTTGAATAGGCGGTTGAATCTGGCTCAAAGTGGATACTGTCGATCGTCCTCGAACCAAATCGTGGGGCGAAAGGGGAAGAACGTCTTTCATTCGCACAGGAGGTTGGATCTGGTTCAGGGTGGATACTGACGATCGTTGGTCGATCTCCTTTAAAACAGTGATGGCAGACGATTGCTGATCTTCTGAAGCCGTGGCAGACAATTTCACACTGCCTGACCTTTCATCTCCATATCCACACGAAGGTCCTAACCAAGCCTGTCCAGGCCAGCAGAATCTCTGATCGTGAGGTGGCGACTGCGCGCGGGCTGGTGGGGCTGTAGGAACGAGGGGCGTCAGCAAAGGGTACAAGTTGTGGCTGCTGTGTGAAGCTGTTGTTGGTGTATTTTGCTCCTGCAATGGAGGACAGAGGTGATCAGTGGGCCAAGGCGGAGTGTTATTTCTGTCCCATGGAACGTGTCTTCCAGAAATCAGCCACATGGGTTCTGGGACTCCAGCGCTTGCAGATTTGGATATGGGCAGCTGTGGACCTTCTGTGGCCATGTGACTCACGAAGCTTGAACGGTTGCCTAGACCCGTGACTTCAGTTGTTAAAGGCGAGTCAGCGTTTCTTGAATAGAAGGTATTGCTGCCATGCCGAACGAGGTGGTGACTTTCCATCTGCTGAGGTGGAATATGAGTGGCATGAACCGATCCCTGACTTGACATTGGGTTAAGGCTTGCAAGCATCGTTTGGGTTGGCAGTGAAGAGATTTGAACTTGCGGATAACTAACGCCGTTGCTCGTAAGAGCCAGATTTCCTTTTGGGGTTACATTCGCTATCGGATGGGATGGATTGATTTCGCCAAGAGCCATTGATGAAGAGGCCCAACAGAAGAGCAAATGTCTAAAAAGCGATTTGATAACAAGATGATCCTTGGTCTAATCTGTTAGTCTATCTGCCGGTAGAAAAACATTTGCACGGAATTTAGTCCCGTCAAACGTCTCATCACAATTTAATAATTCGATGACAAGGCAAGCTCACGTTTTACTGTAAAGGCAGCCATTTCTGCGACGTCACCAACGTTGCGTCATCACGTTCTTCCTGTGTACAGCCAATATTTCGTGAAACTTCTAGCTTCCGAGTGACAAAGCGTGGGAGATGTTTTTTACCTCACATTAAAAAAAAAAACTCTTCTTCTTTCACATAATGTACACCTTTTTTTTCTTGACAATGCTTGGTATGCACAAAACTTCAACTTTACGAAACCATTTGTTTGTTTCTGTGTTAATAATAATCACTTTTATCAGTCAGGAAAGTGCAGTCTAAGTTTAAAGTTTTTATTCTGTTGGTGTTCGAGCTACAGTGAGCTTTATTTGACATTTTTGTGCTTAACAAAATCTCATCCCCCCCCCCCTTCCCCCCGTTTCCCCCTCTTCCCCGACCCACACAGCGCTGCAGGCTTAATCATGCTTTTTGTGTGAAAATGATTATGCGCTAAATACATTTTCATTCATTCATTCATTTTAACATTTTATTGTATTATCTGCTGACTGCACTCGTGCTGCGGCCATTTGTACACATGTTAAGCATAAATCCATCTCTCTCTCTCTCTCTCTCTCTCTCTCTCTCTCTCTCTCTCTCTCTCTCTCTCTCTCTCTCTCTCTCTCTCTCTCTCTCTCTCTCTCTCTCTCTCTCTCTCTCTCTCTCTCTCTCTCTCTCTCTCTCTCTTTCATCTCTCATTATCTATGCTCTGGCTGCAGAGTCGGTCGTTCGGTCTCTGGACATCATGCGGACACCGAACAAACAGGACGGTATTGTCCATCCTCTACCCCTAGTCTGTTTGTTTTTTATCCTCTCTCGCACTTTCTCTTTTGCTCCGATTGTCGCCCCTTTTGCGCGATTAATCGAATCAAGTAGGGGAGGGACGGAGCAGGATACATTTTGCCAGGGGTAAAAATGGAAACATTATTCTTTTCATTTCGGTAACAGGGGTGAGAGTTATGAGTTAGGCTTAGGGCACGACAATGAAACGACGACAGGAAAATAGCAAAGTGGCAGAATAAGACTATCGCTTTTATATTACATTACATTACATTACATAATTGTTGCTTTAGGTCCAGCGGACTCTTCCGAGCCAAATCAGGACCGGACAACCCCCAATCCGCATAAAAGATCTGCTGAAACAACCCTAGTGGGAAAACTGAATGCCCTCCATCCGCCAGTCACTTTACAATAAAGACATCCCACGCAGGGGACGGCTGAGGCTTCATCCCAACTTATCGAACCCCCGTTTACAAAAACAAAATAGAATACAAACATCATTATAAATTATCAACAAAACACATACATATAAAATGCCTACGTTGCTAAATAATAACATCATAGGAAGCCCTAGTGACCACCTGGCAGAAAGCGTCCAATATTCCCAAGCTGATCCAACAGACCTCATACACAAAAAAGGAGTCTTGTTCAGGAAGAGTTTTCAAGAAAAAAGGTAGGAGACTGGTCTAGCGAAGAAGACGATAGTATAGCAGATTGATAGAAAAGAGCAGGAATGAGAAAGAGCAAATGAGAAAGACAGCGACAGTGAGAATTTAAAGCACTAAATTTCCAGAAAGTGGGGATACTATTTATACTGAAACCCCCGGCACCCCAACGGGGGCAACTTGCTGGGTAACAACATAAAATACTGAGAGAAAACACATTGATCAAGCAAGAGATTCAAGGAACCCTCTCCCTCCCCTCCTCCACCCCCCACCATAATTTGCACACTGAAGTTTCACAAGCATGGTCGGGTTATTTATATATAATATAGTAGAGGCGACATGGGCGTCAAACAATAAACCAAATAATTATAGTAGTTGTCAAAACAACAATTGCTTTTGCAATGCCAATGCGTACTTCATAATTGTATAAGTAATTATTGGTTCGATTTCCATGGGCTGCGTGCAACGTAATCACAGGAAGTCAAGTCTTGTCAATGAAAGCGAGATAATTAAAATCTCCTGCCACTCGCGTATTGAAATAACTAAACCCGGTTTCTCGCACGTTATACCCAGAAGACAATGTTGCACCACATCTTTTAAAGAGAATGTTTTTGTTTATAATCGTTGTCTCCTAACCTAAGATCCACTCTACACCCACACCTACCCACACACACCCTCCATCATCCCTCTCTCTCTAGCTCTCTTGCCCGCTCGCTCTCTTGCTCGGTCTCTCACTTCTTTTTGCACCTGATGCACCCCGGGTGGGGCTAGCTCATAATCGGGTGGTCACGGCCGTTACCCCGGGGCTGTTGAGGGTAGGGCAGTCTGCTCCGTGTACCCCGAACAATGTGCTCACGTGTGACTCGTCTTATGGGCTGGGATGCATCAATAAAGGATAAGACTTTGCACGCATGTACCAGAACCGCATTCGCCAGCATTTAGAAATGCGTGAAACATGTCAAAAACACAACACTTGAGAAAAAAATTGTTTTAGTAGTCGTTTTAATTGCTTCCAATTCCATCTATATATGCATTGCGCAACTAATGTTGTATGACTCGATCATAGCTGAGTACTAATTTAATTCAAGAGTTTTAGTATTGTAAGAAGTGGACAGTGAATTGATTGTTAGGCTATTGTGGCCATGCCAAACACACAAAATTCATGTAAATGTTTTACGTTGTTAAATTTTAAAAAAAATATATTATAGCTCACACAAATTTTGATGTTGATGTGATGGTGATTATGATGATGATGATGATGATGATGATGATGATGATGATGATGATGATGATGATGATGATGATGATGATGATGATGATGATGATGAAGAAGACGATGAAGATGACGCAGTGGTGGTGATGTTGCTGCTTTTGCTGTTGATGATGCTAATTACAAAATATTTTAAATCTTTGTTTATTGATTAAAATAATGAGAGGGGTTATTTGTTTTAAATGTCTATTATCATATAGTCTAGTAATCCACTTCATCTTATCATTTACCTTCGCAGGATAATACAATCGTGATCATTTACTCTACCAGTTATGCTGTTAGTAATAATTCACTACCACAGATGTCACGACCTACGAATGCGGTCCAACCACCACATTATTCCTCGCTCATGTTTCAATCCCCACAATCCCTGTCCTCCTTTTGTCAGGTGCTCTTTTTGATTGTCTCCCCTGACTGCGGGGTTGACCATACCATTGTGATACGATCATTGCCCACTGGGCGACCAGATGTTCTGTGATCGTCGGACTGCGTAGCAAAATTCTCCTAGATCTTTAATATTTTATGAATTAAAAGAGATTTGAGGAAGTTGGACTCTAATGTGCATCCCACCCCCTATCCCCACCCACCCAAAAAAAGCCTTTCCTAAAGAAAACTTATTTTTACAACCACCCCCCCCCATCCCCTCCTCCTCTATTCTTCATCTCTTCCTCCTCCTCCCCCCCCCCTCTTTACCTAATTGAGTTCTTCATACTCTGGCTTGTGTTCGGGGGGAGTGTTGTGTTTGGATAGGGAAGCGAAGGAAATGGTCTGAAAAGAAGTCTTCAATTGCTTCCATAGTACAGGCTACCTCCCCTAGTTCTGTTGTGTTATACGATACGTTGTGAATATGCACTGTGACGAACTTGTACAGAAAAAACTTGAGAGATAAGAGGTTTGGCGAAGATGGCTTTGCTTAGCTCTTGAAAGTAAATGATATATTCATAATTCAATTACTCTCTCTCTCTCTCTCTCTCTCTCTCTCTCTCTCTCTCTCTCTCTCTCTCTCTCTCTCTCTCTCTCTCTCTCTCTCTCTCTCTCTCATGAATGATAGTAATAATGGATGCTATATAAGCGTTTTTTCCCCCAAACCACTAATGTGTGATGGACCATATATTTAATTTACATGCTATTATTGATTTCTTCTTATTTAAAGGAAAACGATTATATTCTGTTTTTGTTGATTATTCTTGTCAATCGAGCTATGCTTTGGCAGAAATAGTTAAACTCTGGTGTAAAAGGAATGTTGTTAATAGTTATTCAAGACAGGCACAGTAAAGCAAAATCATGTGTATAGTGTAACTCACAGGCTTCTGATTATTTTGGTTGTTTCTCCGGGGTCCGTCAGGGTAAAATCTTTGTTGTTCTCAGTGCAACTGAATGATTGTAAATCATTTGTTCGTAATTCTGGGTCCTAACTTGACATTTAAATTTAGCATCACAGGAGGCAAAACTTGATCAGAGAGGTATTGATATTTTGTACAAGTTATTTATTTTACTATATGCAGATGAAATTAATTTGCTGAATCGCCTGAATGATGCTCTACAGACAGCCCTTGATTCATTGTATGATTATTGTCGGCTTTGGCATCTAAAAGTTAATGTAGCAAAAACAAAGGTTATGATTTTTTTCCAAAGATAAAGTAAGGAATGTACCAACTTTTATGTACAATGGTGAGCAAATTGAGGTTATGTATGACTTTCAGTATCTGGGAATAAAAGTTAACTACCTATACAATGAAAGCTTTACGCCAGCTCAGAAAAAACTTATATGACCGAGCCACCAAAGCGGTGTTTGCTTAACAAAGTAAAAAAAAAAACTTATTTACAAATTGAACTTTTTGATAAACGATTGTGTGGGTCCGAGGTATGGTGTCCATAGTTAAGTGACCTAGTAAACAAATTACAACTACCTTTTTATAAATATATCTTAAAGCCTGGGAACAGTACTCCGACAGGTATGGTTTTAGGAGAAGTAGGTCAGTTCTCTCTAGATATTTCAGCAAGAAGCCGTATGCTAAATTTTAGCTTTGGAAATTGTCTTCTGTTGTTTACAGATTTTGATGAAGGTGTATGAAATGAACTTGTATAAATCAGATTATTTAGAATGCGTCAAGAACACAGTGGACAAACTAGAGTTAGGAAATGTTTGGTATGATCAATCTCAGTTTCGATTCTCTCTGCTGAAGGATTTAAAGAGGAGATAAAGAAAAGGATGCAGGATCAATATGAACAGAACTGGCACTATGAAATTCATAGAAATGAATTATATTATAATTACTTTTCATCTAAAGAAAATGTTATTTGTGAGGAACATTTTACTTTTCTTCCCGACAATCTAGCTGCTGTTGTAATAAAATTAATAATCTTAAATCATAAGCTACCAGCTTATAAGGGAAGATTTTTTGGAATCCAGACATATGACACTGAGCGAAGCCATAAGGGCTGCTGAGGACAGAGAAAGATGGAGTATGATGGTTAAACGATCATCTGTGGTGCCCCTACGACCTCCGGGTTACGGGACAGGATAGGATAGGATAGGATAGACATATGACAGAATCTGTAATAAATGTAGTCTCAATGAATTAGGAGATGAGTTTCACTGTATCCTTATCTGTCCACATTTTGGTGATAATCGAAAAGAGCTGCTAAAAAGGTGTTTTTCTATATTCGATTCATTGCAATTAAATTTTGTAATTTACTTTCAACAAATCATAAGATTTTTCTGCTTAAACTGGCTAAGTTCATGAAATCCATAATGGATTGCTTCAGAACGGAACAAAAATGATGATGATAAAAGTACTACTACTACTACTACTACTACTACTACTACTACTACTACTACTACTACTACTACTACTACTACTACTACTACTACTACTACTACTAATAATAATAATAATAATTTAAATTAATGTAGACAAAGTAAACATGTATAACACCCCTATCCGATGTCAAGTGCTCCCCGATCCACGTTTATCCCCTACCCTCTAATATTGCGAGTAGGTGCGATTTGTGGGCATGTTGCCTGGAAACATGTATTGTACTTGTACTAATAAGAATTGTGTTTATTGCGAATGTTAAAATGCTAGAGTGTGAATGACTAACTTTTATTTGTATAATACATATGTACCTACTCGTTTGATATTACATTTTGATTGTTCACTATTTGTGTATTCAGAACATAAAAGAAACGATAATGATAAGAGTTATAATATTAATAATGACAGTAACAATAATACTACTTTAAACTTTAAATGTAGACAAAGTAAATATTATAACACTCCCATCAGATGTCAATTGCTCCCACCCCCCTCCCCTTCAAGTTGATCCCCTGTCCCTTACCCCTAATCTTGCGAGAGAGCGCGTGCGATTTGTGGTCCTGTTGCATGGAATCATGTGTGGCATGATACTAATAAATGCGTTTATTGCGAATGGTAAATGCTAGAGTGTGAATGACGACTAAGTTTTATTTTTGTTACATAATGTACAGACATGTTTGATATTACATTTCGTTTGTTCCACTATTTTTTATGTTTTTTTTTTTAAATTGTGTCCACGTGCCCCAAAGGGTTTTATGGAATAAAGAGTTTTGGACATTTTTTTTTTTTACTAATCAGGCTCCAAAGAGCGGCGATCTTTACAGGAGGCTCACATGTTTGACACACTGTCCCCAATACAGCAAACACACATCTATCATCACTTAAACATGTGGTGTAAAGACAGGACCTAGGGTGATAGCTATTAGAAGACGGACAGGACATCGAATTGTATTACATGTATTTATAATAATAATAATAATAATAATATAATAATAATACATGATGCTATGTACGCGCCTTTCCCCAAAGGCTCAAAGCGCGGCGATCTATACCAACATACACGCTCACCTGTCTCATTTACCCTCACACACACCAAATACACATAGGCTACATCACTCAAACAGGTGGTGTAAAGGCAGGGAGATCGCTATTAGAAGACGGAAGAAAATCGAATTTTTATTTTTGAAATTTTTATATTGACTGCATCCTATACCATTATTGAAGGGAGGGAGGAAACCGGAGTGCCCGGAGAAAACCCTCGGTGACCTCAATAGTCTCGTACCTAAGTCACATACGTTCGCCCCTTGCGGGAATCGAACCCGCGACCTTCGGCATAGGAAACCGGCGATTTATCCACTGCGCCACGAGGCCATTGACTGCATCCAGAACATAAGAGAGGGAGGAAGCCCTAATACACGGAGAAAACCCTTAATACCGTAGTCCTGTTCGCCCCTTGTCAAAATCGAACCCACGACCGTCAGCTAGGACCACCCTCCCCCCTCTGTCTCTCTGTCTCTGTCTCTGTCTCTGTCTCTCTCTCTCTCTCTCTCTCTCTCTCTCTCTCTCTCACTCTCACTCTCTCTCTCTCTCACTCTCACTCTCTCTCTCTCTCTCTCTCTCTCTCTCTCTCTCTCTCTATCTCTCTCTCTCTCTCTCTTTATAATTATATAGCATGGACTCTTTAACAACTTGTTTACGTTTGCGTTTGGTGCCTGTACTGTTGAACAGCAGCCTACTGCCAAGTATTTAACATTATACAATTATACTGTCTGTACGACTGTACAGGCTAATTTTACTGAAAATCACACGGAGTGCCTGTTTGCTTTTGGTCTCTTAGCCCAAAATCTAAGGCAACATACGTCACAGTAGACTTGAATGTCAATCGTCGTGACAGCTCTAATGCATTATGATTGCCTTTTGGTATAATTCATTTTACAGGTCGTCATAATGACGCTGTCAGGCTTGCATTCCTTCAGATTAAGTTTACACTCGGATTCTTACCCTCAACATTTATTTTAAATAATAATAATAATAATAATAATAATAATAATAATAATAATAATAATAATAATAATAATAATAATAATAATAATGATAATGATAATAATAATAATAATAATAATAATAATAATAATAATAATAATAATTAGAATAATAATAATAATAATAATAATAATAATAATAATAATAATAATAATAATAATAATAATAATAATAATTAGAATAATAATAATAATTAGAATAATAATTAGAAGAAGAAGAAGAAGAAGAAGAAGAAGAAGAAGAAGAAGAAGAAGAAGAAGAAGAAGAAGAAGAAGAAGAAGAAGAAGAAGAAAAAGAAGAAGAAGAAGAAGAAGAAAAGAAAAAAAAAAGAAGAAGAAGAAGAAGAAAAAGGAAGAAGAACAACAACAATGGATGCGATAATTATATTAGACATGGTCAGAACTCTTCCCGAACTAAAGTCTCGTTCATTTATTATTTCTTCTATAGCGCTCTTTTTCAGGTCAAGAGCTGCTCAGTGCTCACTCATGGCGTTGTCCAATACAGGATCTAACTCAGGCCATTTAAGCCGTCTAGGTAATCAGTGGTATCTCATCACCGCTTTCTTTCCTTCCTTCTTCTTATCTGTTCATTTCTCACTTACCTCTATACTTACATTTTTGCCAACACCACAACTAGATTGTAATACAAGACACTTCAGTAGTATAGAAATCAAACTGGACTGTATATGTCTGTCTGTCTGTCTATCTGTCTGTCTGCCTCTCTCTCTCTCTCTCTCTCTCTCTCTCTCTCTCTCTCTCTCTCTCTCTCTTTCTCTGACTGTAGATCGATGTGTGGCCACAGTTGGTTGATTTCCTCCCTGGATGAGGATTCAAACCTTGACCTCAAATGCACCGTCGCAGCCCAGCTACAGCTCTCTCTCTCTCTCTCTCTCTCTCTCTCTCTCTCTCTCTCTCACACACACACACACCAGCTACAGCTCTCTCTCTCTCTCACACACACACACCAACTACAGCTCCCTCTCTCTTTCTCACACACACCACACACACACACTACATGTTTCCGAGAGATTGCAAAATCAAATAATAGATGAAAGCTATATATCATGTGGAATAACCTTGAGGAAAAACAGTGTGAACGATTTCTTACTTTTTACCTTGAGTTTATAAGTATTGTGTTGATAATATACGTTTTTCTTTCTTTTTTATTTACAATGTGCTCCTTTGAGGGGAGATGGCGGAGGGGGGGGTGTGCGGGGGTGGGGGGGGGGTGAGGAAAAATAAAGAAAAAAAGATATGTTGATCGTCTTGGGTTGACTTGACAACCCTTCTGTTTAACACACAATTGCTACTCCCCCCCCGCTCCCCCCCGCTCCCCCCCCTTCACTTCAACCCTTCACCTACATACTTTCACCTTTCTCTCACACCCTTCCCATCTCTCCCACTCCTCTCCTCACACCATAAACTCCCCCACCCTTTCTTCACCCCCACCTCCATCCTCGCTCCATTCCTTCTAACTGAACGCTTAAAACACACGCACACACACAAACACACACCCACACACACACACACACACACACACACACACACACACACACACACACACATACCCTAATATCAGATGTCGGTTCCGCATTAGCGGACAATATGTAGCTCTCAGCCTGCTCTATGTTGGACATGATTGTTTGTGCGGAGCGTATGTAGGTATTCCGTGTCTCCTGAATGCAGGTTCATTTCTCACCCAGACTCTAGTACAGGGGAAGGAATTTGTCAGACGGGCGAGAATAAGCGTACGAGGGGACTATAATGGCGGATTACATGTACAAAGCATTCTGGTGTCATGTTTCCTTTGCAGATATTTTTTATTTTTTTTGTACCTGGTATTCTGAGTCCCCGCGGTAGTCGTGAATATTGTTTTACTAGAACAGCTTCAATCTCGCCTATAATTTTGCTTTGTCTTCCATCAAACCTTCCGGATCACCGAAAGGTTGATTTCAGTTGCAATCCTCCGCTAGTTCGGTCTTGCACTGCCGGGCAACCACCACCATCCTCTCCCCTACCCCCCTCCCTCCCCGCCCCTTTTACGAAAAAAAAACCGTGTAGCTCGGGGTAGATTTCTTTGTTTTCTGAGAAGAGATGTAAGCCCGAATAACTCTAGGTAACCAAACACAAAACAAAAAGACCAGTTACCTCCCATTTTCTGAAGAAAACAAATTGTCGCGAAATGCGTGTATCAAGAACATTTTTTAGTTTGTTTAAAAGTTTGCTGCGTTTCATTTCGTTTTTTTTACTGGTTTGTTTCCTTCGTTTTCTGAGATAAAGTTGTAGTGAAAGGTTGACATTCTGGGAGAACTGAATTTTTAAAATCCCTTTTCGTTCATCAGCTTTCTTGTTGTAGTTCGCTGTATGTTCATTTGAATAACGAAGTGATGATGATGATGATGATGATGATGATGATGATGATGATGATGATGATGATGATGATGATGATGATGATGATGATGATGATGATGACGATGACGATGAAGCAAACACTGCCTATGACGATGTAAGGCTAATAATATACGACCAGGTCGGTCACTAGTGAAGTTGATGATAACGCCAACAAAAAATAATAGGTCTGTTTACGGTAACATAGGAAAAAACACCAATAGGGTCAATAAATCGGCTTATTTATTTATTTATTTATTTATTTATTCATTTATTTATTTATTTGTTTATTTATTTATTTACTTATTTATTTATTTATTTATTTAAACTTGTTCCACCATGGGTGCGATTTTTTGTTTTTTTTTCTTCTTTTTTTTTTCTTCAGACGATACCCTCAAGAATGTTTAGGGTCGGGACAAAAAAATTAGGGTCGGTCGGAATACCTTAACAGAGATTTTTGGGGCTTAATTACGTAAAATATTGCTTGTCTGTTTCTGATTTAGGCATTGTATTATTTAATATTGGGTACGTAAAAGAGTGATTTTTTTTCTTCTCTTTAGACGATCTTCTAACAATATATTGCAACCTAGAATTGCTATGCATATTTTTATTTTTATTTTTTTTAAACTATTATTGAGGATTTGTATAGCGCACTTATCTCGCCGTACTTGACCAGACTCTAGGCGCTGGCTGATACAGGATCTAACTCAAACCGCCCGAGACGCCCACCCGCAGCCTTTGGGCGCATGGTCTGACGCCCGTACAACTAAGCACTATCTTGGCCAGCCAGGGATGGGGGAAAAGGACCAAGTGCATGCTGGGTGTGTTCTTGTTACCGACACTCACCCGTCTAGGACATGAGCGTCATGATCTTTAAAGTCCGTTATTATGGAATGTATGCGACACACAGACTAGACCTCGGTTTATACTCTCATCCGAAGGAGTAGGAAAACAGGAGTAAAGTGTCTTTCCCAGGGACACAACACAATGGCCCGGCCAGGGCTCGAACCCGGGACCTTCAGATCCGCAAGCCAAAGCACTACCATTAGACCTCTATTTTATTTTATATTTTATTTTGTATTCTATTCATTCATTCATTCATTCATTCATTCATTTGTGCTGGACGAGCTAACAAATTAATTTAGGTTTTGTAGCCCTTAATATAAGAAGAGCGTAGGTTATGTGTTTCTTAACCACTCCTCGTGCAAATAAACCTTCCCGCACCCCTTCCTTCAAGCCCCTTTTTCACCCCCTACCTCACAAAAAAGTCGTGTTTTTCCCAATTTTACCCCCAAAATGTATTGTTATTGCTGTTCAGTTTTTAAACGCACACATACACTGGCCCTGAGTTTTCAAGATCTGCACCAGGTTGTATCAGGTGTGGCATCCCCCTATCGCGTGGTATGGAAGTGGTGTATGGAGTAGAATGTTCTGTGATGGATGTTGAGAAAGACGAGAGCAGACGCGAGAGGAGATTCTTTGCCTTGTTCTTTCAAAAGTGATAAACTATGACTATGAAAGTTGAGCTGACTCAAGTAATTTGTTATAATACTGTGGTTTGTTTTTAGAAAGCACTGACATCCTGTAGCATTCGTATAAGCTAACGACAGGCTATTTTCAAATGTTCTTTGTTCCTGTAGAATTCCCGAAGAGTAGCTCTACTCGTTTAAACTGCAAGTGTTCGGTCCACCTATATATCCATGGTCAAACTGAAAACGAACGTCGTTTAGATAGATAGATAGATAGATAGATAGATAGATAGATAGATAGATAGATAGATAGATAGATAGATAGATAGATAGATAGATAGATAGATAGATAGATAGATAGATAGATAGATAGATAGATAGATAGATAGATAGATAGATAGATAGATAGATAGATAGATAGATAGATAGATAGATAGATAGATAGATAGATAGATAGATAGATAGATAGATAGATAGATAGATAGATAGATAGATAGATAGATAGATAGATAGATAGATAGATAGATAGATAGATAGATAGATAGATAGATAGATAGATAGATAGATAGATAGATAGATAGATAGATAGATAGATAGATAGATAGATAGATAGATAGATAGATAGATAGATAGATACAAATTTTATTTTATTAAAAACCTATTTTTTGCCTTATCTCAAGAATGATACCTATTACTAGAGAGATAGATAGATAGATAGATAGATAGATAGATAGATAGATAGATAGATAGATAGATAGATAGATAGATAGATAGATAGATAGATAGATAGATAGATAGATAGAGAGACAGAGAGATAGAGACATAGAGACATAGAGACATAGAGACATAGATAGAGACATTGATAGAGACATAGACAAATAAATAGAGAAATAGAGAGAGATAGAGAGAGAGAGATAGACAGAAAACCAGTCATCCAGATAGATAGATAGATAGATAGATTGATAGATAGATAGATAGATAGATAGATAGATAGATAGATAGATAGATAGATAGATATATAGATAGATAGATAGATAGATAGATAGATAGATAGATAGATAGATAGATAGATAGATAGATAGATAGATAGATAGATAGATAGATAGATAGATAGATAGATAGATAGATAGATAACAGATAACAGATAACAGATAACAGAACTTTATTTCGCCAGGTGACAAGCACGAGGAATACACTTTGATGTTGGCACACATATTTATACAAAACACAATAACAAAGCCAACCACACCTACGCGCAACCATCCACTTGCTGACACACTCATACAAGACTAGGAATAATACTGACTGGAATATAGTAGAAACAAAATGATCAAATCAAATAGAGAATAATACACACACATCCACACACACGTTATCTCTTGCTCTCTCAATTCTCTTCTCTTATCTTACACACTCTACATACATCTATAAATTCTCTCTCTATCACTTCCCCTACTCACTCTCTCTCTGACTCTCTCTTCCTCTCTTTCTTTCTGTCTTTCTTTCACACACTTCTCCCTCCCTCCCTCCCTCTTTCTCTCTCACTCTCTCTCTCTCTCTCTCTTTTTTTCTCTCTCTCTCTCTTATGCATAAGTCACTGAGATAGTCAGGGATCATCGGGTGCCAGACAAGGAGTTGAGGTTTGACACTGCTTGTGGAAAAAAACTGTTCTTGAAGCGGCAGGTACGGGTCTTCATAGTTCTGAGCCTTTTGCCAGAAGGAAGCAGCTCGAAGAGGTGGTATCCGGGGTGGGAGGCATCATCCACTATCTTTCTGGCTCTGCTCATCAGGCGTTTGGTATAGATGGAGGCCAGAGAGGGGAGATCGGTGTCAATGATCTTGCTGGCAGTGGAGACAATATGGTCTAGTTTTTCTTTCTGTTGTTGGGATGCACCCCCATACCACACACAGATGGAAAATGTTAGAACACTTTCTACCACAGAGCGGTAGAACTGGGTGAGGATTTCCTTCCTCAGGCCAAATTTTTTCAGCTGCCTGAGAAAGTACATCCTCTGCTGTGCTCGCTTGATGATGGAGTCGATATTGAGATCCCAGGTGAGGTCGCAGGAAATGAGTGAGCCCAGAAACTTGAATGACTCAACTGTCTCGATGGGCTGGCCGTTGATGAAGAGGGGGTCAATGGGAGTGGCGTTCCGACGAAAGTCGATCACCATCTCTTTGGTCTTGGAGGCGTTCAACTCGAGACTGTTGTAATTGCACCATGACACCAGCAGGTCGACTTCCTGCCTGTAGGCTGACTCATCTCCATTGGATATGATGCCCTCAACGGTGGTGTCATCGGCAAACTTTACGAGTTGAACTGACTCGTGATGGGAGGTGCAGTCGTTGGTGTACAGGCAGTATAGAAAAGGAGACAGGACACACCCCTGGGGTGCGCCTGTGCTCAGGGTCAGGAACTGCGAGATGTTGCTGCCTATTTTCACTGACTGGGGACGGTTGAGGAGGAAGCTCAGAATCCAGAAAGAGATGGAGGGGGAGAGGTTGAAGAGCTGAAGCTTGTCGAACAGGGTCTGGGGGACGATGGTGTTGAAAGCAGACGAGTAGTCTACGAAGAGGAGGCGGGCGTAGCGATTAGGGGTTTCTAGCTGCTGGAGGATGAAGTGAAGGGCCAGGGCGACGGCATCGTCGACAGACCGGTTAGCTTGGTAAGCAAACTGGCACGGGTCCAGTTTGCCCTTGGTAGCGGACTGGAGGTGCTTGAGTACCAGGCGCTCCAGCACTTTCATCACCAACGAGGTCAGGGCCACAGGGCGGTAGTCATTGAGGGAGCTAATTTGGGGTTTCTTGGGAACAGGTACGATGGTGGAGGTCTTGAAACAGCGGGGGACAGTGGACAAGAGAAGGGAGGAGTTAAAAATCTGGGTAAAAACTGGAGCCAGTTGGGAGGAGCAGTGTTTAAGAGTGGGGGCTGATACTCCGTCAGGACCACCTGCCTTTCTGCTGTTCTGCCTCTTGAAGAGAGACTCCACCTCCGACTCTGTGATGGTGAAAGGTGGAGGCTGGTGGGAAGCGGAATCAGGAGGGGAGACTGTGACAGGGATGGTGTTCTGTCTGTCGAATCTGGCATAGAACTCGTTCAGCTTATCTGGGAGCTGCTTGTCGTCAGCATCAGCTTGGCGTCCTTTCTTCTTGTAGTCAGTGATGGTTTGCAGACCTTGCCAAACTGCCCTGATGTTGTTGGACTGAAAGTGGGCCTCTAGCTTTTTCTTATAATCCCACTTTGCACGTCTGATGGCCTTTTCTAACTCATATTTGGCCCTTTTGTAGCTGATCTTGTTGCCGCTTCTATGAGCTTCTTCCTTTGCTCTCAGGCTTGACTTGAGGCTGTTGTTGAACCATGGCTTGTCATTTGGCCAAGATCTGACTTCTTTTGTTGGAATGCAGCCTTGTTCACAGAAACTAATGTAGGAAGTTACCACATCAGCTTGCTCATGGATGTCAGCACAGGAGGTGGTCAGTGCCTGCCAGTCCGTACAGTCAAAACACGCCTGTAGTTCCTGGATAGAGTCTTGATTCCAGCGCTTGACAGTACGGACCTGTGGTTTGCCTGACTTTAGTTTTTGGCGGTAGGAGGGAAGAAGGAACACCATCACGTGATCAGATCGGCCGAGTGGGGGGCGGGGTATAGAGCGGTAAGCGCCGCTAATTGTGCTGTAGCATAGGTCAAGGGTCGCTTTCTCTCTCGTTGCACATTTGACGTGTTGTTTAAACTTGGGCTGTTGTTTTCTCAAGTCAGCATGGTTGAAATCACCCAGAACGATAATGTGACAGTCAGGGTGTGAATTTTCAATGTTTGTGATCTGTTTGGAAAGTTCTTTGATGGCAGAAGTAGCGTGCGCTTTGTCAGGGACGTAGACGCCAACCAAAACAATGGAGGAAAACTCTCGTGGAAGGTAGAAGGGTCGACACTTTACAGTGAGAGTTTCAAGGTTGGGTGCACAGTGTTTGGATAAGATAGACACATCTGTACACCATCGGTCGTTGATCATAAAACAAATGCCGCCACCTGACTTTTTCTGTGAATCGTCAGGCGTGCGATCGGCGCGATGAAGCGAAAAGCCGTCGGGTTGTACTGCAGCGTCGGGAGTAGAGGGAGACAACCACGTTTCCGTGAAGCAAAATACCGAACAATCAGTAAAGTCTCTTTGAATGTTTATCAGGTAGCGCAACTCATCTTTTTTGTTGTCTAGGGATCTTACATTTGACAAACAGATGGCAGGGAGGGGAGGGCGTGAGGCGCGTTGGCGAAAACGAACGAGCACGCCAGCTCGTTTACCTCTCTTGCGTGTGCGGCGACCGGGCGAAGCTGCCACGTGGTTTTGATACGCGCCGGCGTGTGTATGAAGAATGTCGAATGGAAAAGTGAAAAGTTCTGGTCTGTACTCACAGTCCGCAAAATCACGGATGAAAAGTAGATGTTCTCTTGAATATTTTAGCACACATACAGTCCTTTCGAAGCAGATACACAACACTATCAGTCCTAAACACACAACCAACATCTTGTCGCCCTGTATCGGCGCCATCTTACCGGAACAAAACAGATAGATAGATAGATAGATATTTCACTTTATTAAAAGCATATTTTTTGGGCCTTATCTCAAGAATGATTGAACCAATTGTTTTCATTTTCACTACACAGATTAATACCTTAACCACCACTCAGCCTTTTTTTATTTCCTTGAACTTTGCTCTTTCTCAAAGGTCGAGGTTTCTGAAGTCATTTTCTATACACACACTGTTGGCGCTTATCTCCATATTATCCGAAACGATTTAGAACTTTTAAAATTAAACATTTGTGTGGGTGTATGTGTGTGTGTGTGTGCGTGTGTAGGTGTGTGTGTGTGTGTGTGTGTGTGTGTGTGCTTTCAGACAGTGGGCCATCGTATCCCATGCTGCATTAATCTTTTTTTTTTTTTCAAAAGAATAAAGCCGAATCCAATCATCGCCATTAAAATTTACGCTTTTGAAAATGCTGATTTTCACCAATTTGTGCGAGTGTCTAGAAATACATTTGAATAGCTTGCCATCTTGTTGTCTATCCGTTAGTTGGATGGAATGTATACAATATTAGAATATTGTTTTCGTACAGATATTATATGATTTGAGCAATACTTCTAATACACTTTATTTTCCGTGTTTCAGCTGAGTGTAGGAGATGTACTTGATTTTTTTGTCCAACTATGATGCACCTCGTGCGCTGTCGTGTCTGTCTGGGTCTTAGCACGTCAGTGGGTCCTGCGACCCCGAGACACGTGCGGAGATTAGTCTGGGCTTTCGCCCTGAGTTTTATGAATCATCCAGAGTAATAGCTCTGAGAGAAAGTGTAGAATATTCGAAGCTACGGATCTCATGTACATGTACATTATTGTTATAGATTTGCCCAGGCGAGCACTATGAGTATTAAGTCAAAATTCTGAAAGTCAGTTTCACTTCCGCTCAAAGCGATCTGAGATTACCCCTTCAGAGAATGAGTCTCAAAGAGCTGTTTAATGTATTGTGCAGAGTAATCCCAGAAGCCAATGGCACACACGTACTCACTGGGCATTACATTTCCAGAACTATCTGAGATAGGCACACTACATAATTATTGGAACGGTCATTGGCACACATCGCTGTCTTCGCCAATTAAGCATTGCATGCTCTGTGCTGTTCGCAGAGAGAGAGAGAGAGAGAGAGAGAGAGAGAGAGAGAGAGAGAGAGAGAGAGAGAGAGAGAGAGAGAGAGAGAGAGAGAGAGAGAGAGAGAGAGAGAGAGAGAGAGAGTGATAACTGGGAATCAGTTTAAATAGTAGCATTATTAAGCAATTGCAGCTCAGGTTGTACATTCTTAGTCTGAATGGACATCATTTTGGGCCAATAACTCGAAGTTAACCAAGCATGTCCTATATCGTACACTGAATGGTCATCAGAACAGCTACTGACACCAATTACTTCGTAGTCAGTACAGCCTTAATTACTCCGATTAACGACACAACTCTCTCGGGTAATTAGACATTGAACAGGCCTTATCGTTTCATTCAAAGAATCAATGCGCAGTCCGTACTTATTTAAATTTAAGGCCCATTCAACTCTATGATATTAGATAACATTATTTTTTTAATCAAATTACCGTAAAATCAACGTAATTACAATAAATTAATTCAAGCGAACAAAATTAAATGATATCTTCTATATTGTGTAACCAAGAACATCTTTTCTATTGTAAACGATGTGAATGTAGACTACGTTAAATTACTTAAATGAATATTTTAACAAATCTAACCCAGAAATGGTAGTTACTGCTTATTTATGACACGCATCTTTTTTTTTTTTTTTTTTTTTTTTTTTTTGAGTAAAGTTTACGTCCCCGGACACATTAAGCGCATAGGGGACGAATTAATTAATAAAATCAAGTCGCATCTCAACATAGAACCCTTTTTATACGTCGTCGGAACTGCTTCACTTAATTAGGGCATTGTATTGGTCTTTAAAAGAAGTCTTTGATACTCTGTGTAGTATTGTCTGAGCTCTTTCACATCGTACAGTACAATGTAATCGTATTGAGGATTTTATTGACTACCGTTGCTATTCGCATTGTGCAAGCACAGCTTCATCACGCAATATCACTGCATACGCGTACAGTACCAGGTTGTCAGAACAAAGTGTTTGGGTAATTCCAGAAGTCGTAAATGTATTATATTTGTAATCTCTGTTTTATGTTAAAGATTTGGAAGTAAGGTGTGAGGAGTTGTGGAGTTTAAAAAGAAAAGGAAAAAAAGAACAAGAGGTTTAGTCATTCTTACTCTTTTAAAACGTATTTTACGTTGTTTTTTTTGTTTTCTTGTACATGACGTTATTGTATTACTGGTGCATTGATTTTTATCTTTTTTAGAAATGCTTGTTCTCTCTTAACACTCACAGTCACATTGTCTTATTCAAATCGTTGTTCCACAGGGTCAGTTCTCGGCCCTGTTCTATTCACTCTTTACACATCTCCTCAGCCTCAGATCATCAAAACCCATGAAACTTTCCACCATTTCTATGCAAACGATACACAGCTCAAAAACAGTTAAACTCCTCAAAACCTTCCATCTATTCTGACCAAAACTTCTGACTGCTTTGAAAACACTTCTAACTGGATGAAAGACAACAAGCTCCAGCTCAATGCTAACAAAACTGAAGTTATGCTCACAGGTACCAAACACAACCTGTCTTCTTCCACTGTAGACACTGTCATTCTGGGCCAAACTATTGTTCCTATTTCATATTCTGTCAAAACCTTTGGCGTCATCCTTGGCAACACTCCTCCATGTCAGAATTCATCTGTAAAACCAGTCAAGCGTGCAACTTTCAGCTTAGTAGAATAGACCTTGTCCGCAAGCATCTGACCGCTGACGTTACAGCCAAACTCATTTCTATGGCGGCCTACTAGCGCCAAAACCTAATAATTACAATTATCATGTGATAATTGCAAATATCATGGGATAATTACAATTATCAAGAGATAATTACAATTATCATTGAAAATTACAAATATGTTCGTGTGATCATGTTTAATTTTCAGTTTTGGCTCTATCAATCCGCCTGGAAATGCGCCAAAACTGAAAATTGTAATTATCATATGATAATTACAATTTTCACTTGATAATTATAATTTTCACGTGATCATGCTTAATTCTGGTAAGGCGGCTTACTAGCGTCAAAACCTGCAAAACTTACATGCATCAGTGGTAATTGTAATTAACACGTGTTCTGTGTAATTCACAGAGATACAGATAATTCACAGTGTTAATTACTAATTTTCATTTTTGGCCACGCTTTACTAGGGCCAAAACCCCAGGCGTGCTGGTAACAGTGCCGCTGCCACGCATGCGCATCGAGCATCGGGCCGCGCATGCTCATCTTGATATTTATAATTTTCAGTGATAATTGTAATTATCGCTTGATAATTGTAATTATCTCTTGATAATTGTAATTATCTCATGATATTAGTAATTATCAGGTTTTGGCGCTAGGAAAGCATGGCAAATACTGATAATTATTAATTAACACTGTGGATTACCGATATCTCTGTAAATTACACAGAACACGTGATAATTTTAATTATCTCGTGATAATGGTAACTCTCGGTTTTGGCGCTAGTAGGCCGTCATACATTTCCTCTCTTGTCCTGTCACTCTAAGACTACTGTAGCTCTCTTCTGGCTGGACTTCCTTCATCTATTGTCATCTGCTCCAGCGTGTTCAGAACTCAGCTGTTCGTCTGGTTCTCAAAAAGAAAAATAAAAGGTCTTGTCATCTTACACCCCTCCTACATTCTCTCCACTGGCTTCCTGTATCTCAGAGGATTACCGACAAAATCTGTACTTTGTGTTACACTTGCGTCCATTGATTAGCCCCTTCCTACTTCACCAGGGACATTCACTTCTACAAGCCATCTAGAAATCTTCGTTCTTCTCTAGACACTCTCATGCTACAAACTCTCCTCTCCAGGCTGTCGATCCTTCTCAGTGCTTGCACCTTCCTCTCTCTCTCTCTCTCTCTCTCTCTCTCTCTCTCTGTCTGTCTCTCTCTCTCTCTCTCTCTCTCTCTCTCTCTCTCTCTCTCTCTCTCTCTTCGCAGCTCTCCGAACATAGCCACTTTGTTACACTCAGTTTGATGTTGGTGTTTTCTATCAGTATCTGATTCAGCCCCGATGCTTGAATTCCTGATAGGGTGTAACTCAGATTCGTTTATTCACACAGCCCGTCCAAACAGCATACAAGTCACAAAGTCGACGTATGAAGTTTTCCACTTTTATTCAGCACACATCAACAACTGCATACAATTCTCAATTCAACTCAACAACTTTCACAGCAACTTTCCAAATCACTATCAACAACTTTACTCTCAACAACAATTCGGCACACGATTAAATAACCTCTCTCTCTTCCGGAAGAATTTCGAACAATGTAGAAATGACGCACTGCCACCAATCGAATAAAAGATCGTCATCACTGACTTACGTCATTACACATTTCTTCTCCTTCCGGATCGTTCCTTCAAATTTCTACGATTATCCCGAATCTTCGATCGATAGTAAATAAGCCGATCCAGAAGATTCTACAACAATATCGACTAACGGAAATTATCAACGTTATACAAAGCCTTTCCTAACAACAATGCAAACTCAAATCAAAGGTAAATAAACTCTATTATTGAATACTTTGCAAATCGAAACGATTAGATCTATCGTACACGCTTCCGGCATACTTTCGTTCGCGTTTCAACGTAACATAACCCCCCACTCAAGAAGAAATTTACCCAATTTCTTTCAACAACGTTGAAACGTAATGCACAAACAAAGTTCAGAATTAAAACTTATTTCAGACTGTCTGAACACTGTCAATGTTCTCAGCTCATTCACACAGAGTCAATGGTTTTCATCTTCAAATCTGTCTGGATATTGTCAATGTTCACAGTTTATCTACACGGTCAATGTTTTTTACTCACACACTCTGCTGAGGAAGTCCGCACCAACATTGTCTGATCCTTTGATAGATTCTACTCGCATGTTAAAGTTCTGCAAGTACATAGCCCATCTCATGATGCGACTGTTCACAAACTTGGCAGAGTTCAAGTAAGTTAGCGGCTTGTGATCAGTCTGTAGCACGAACTTCACTCCTTGAAGGTACAGTTCGAACTTCCGGATTCCCCATATGATGGCAAGGCACTCTTTCTCCATGGTCGAGTAATTTTTCTCAGCCCTGGACAGCTTCTTGCTGGCGTAACTGACCGGAAATAGTTTCCCTTCGTGCTCTTGCATCAGTATGGCGCCGATGCCTTCGTCCGCTGCATCTGTCCTTAAGACGAATTCCTTGGAAGTATCGGGCAGTCGTAGCACCGGATCCTTCGAAAGGAGGTCGCGCACAGTCTGGTATGCCCTCTCCTGAGACGGTCCCCACTGCACTTGGTTTGGACAGCCTTTCCGCACCAGGTCCGACAAAGGTGCTGTGATGGCTGAGTAGTTCGGTACGAACTCCCTATAATACCCAGCCAATCCCAGGAAAGATCGTACTTGCTTCTTTGTTTGGGGACGTGGAGCGTTCAGAATTTTGGTGACGTTTTCTAGCAGAAGCCCCTTTTGTCCTTCTTTCAGCGAATGGCCGATAAAGTCGACGTTGTCAGTCCCCAGAATGCACTTACTGGGTCTCACGGTCAGGTTAGCTTCTGTTAGACGGTGAAACAGCTCCCTCAAGGTCTGCAGATGCTCTTCCCAGGTGCGGGTGTGGACTAGCAGGTCGTCCCAGTAACACACGACGTTGTCCATCCCTTTGAGCATCTTCCTCATTCCTCTCTTCAGGGTAGCTCCGCTGTTGACCATGCCAAAGGGCATCCTTAGGCACTCGTACGTCCCATCAGGAGTTATGAAAGCAGTCTTTGGTATGTCCTGTTGACGCACGGGGACTTGCCAATAACCCTTGCTGAGGTCAATCTTTGAGAAGATTCTACTCCCCGATAGTTGGCGGAAGAGGTCTGCTGCGGTAGGCATCGGCTCAGGGTCGAAGACGGTGATCTTATTAACCTTCCTGTAGTCGATGCATACTCTGTTGCTGCCGTCCTTCTTCTTCACGACCACAACAGGGGACGCGTAGGGGGAACTGGACTCCCTGATGATGCCCATCTTCAGCATCTCATCGATGTCTTTCTTCAAGGATTCACGGGCCTTGAAGGGGATCGGGAAGGGCTTGGATCGAACAGGGATATTCGAAGTGAGGTGGACTTCGTGTTCGACCAAAGTTGTAGAGCCAGGGACATCGCTGAAGTTGTGGGGAAACTCGCCCATAAGATCCTTGAGCTCCATCTTTTGACCTTCCGTCAAGCTTGGTCCTAGCTTAACATCATCGATGCCTTCTTTGCTGTGGAAGTCCAACAGTTCCTCGCTATCAAAGCTGTTGTCGATCTCAGCTGCTGTTGCCACATGCACAGTCTCTGATGGCCTTTCCACGTACAGCTTGAGGAGGTTGGCGTGGTATATCTTGGAATGCTGGCCGACCTTCACCTTGTAGTCGTTGATCCCCACCACGGTCTCCACTTCGTACGGGCCTTTCCACTGCATCAGCAACTTATTGTGATCAGTAGGTAGCAACACCAGCACTTTGTTGCCAGGTTTAAACTTCCTGTTCACAGCCCTACGATCATAATAGTGCTTTCCACAGTCCTGGGACCTCTTCAGGTTTTCTCTGGCTATCTCGAGAGTCCGCTCCAGCTTCTCCCGTAGCTCAAACACGTACTGGTAGCTGTTCTTCACCTCTGGGGTGTCCACTTCTTTCGTCCACAGTTCTTTCAGGATGTGCATCGGCCCTCGGATGGTTCTTCCGTACAGCAGCTCGAACGGAGAAAAGCCGGTGGACTCCTGCGGCACTTCTCTGTAGGCGAACAGTAAGGCGTTGATGTAACGATGCCATTGTCTGGGCTGCTCGCTGCACAGTTTCTTCAGGGTGGACTTCAACGTAGCATTGAACTTTTCGACAAGCCCGTTGCACATCGGATGGTAGGGTGTCGTAGTCAAATGCCGGATGCTCAGCAGTCTGTTCACCTCCTTCATGCAGTCGGAGACGAACTGCGTCCCGAGGTCTGTCAGGATCTCTTCAGGCACTCCAAGTCTACTGAACATGTCCACTAGCGCCTCTGCGACAGTTTCAGTGTCAATCTTCTTCAGAGGCACTGCTTCTGGGTACCGAGTCGCATAGTCCACTAAAGTCAGTACCCATCGATGACCTTCTTCACTCGGAGGTCTTATTTCGCCGATTAAGTCTAAGGCCACCCTCTTGAAAGGTCGGTCGATCAGAGGCATCCTCTGCATAGGCACTTTCGGGACCCTTCCTCGAGGTATGGTCTTCTGGCAAATGTCACATGATCGGCAGAAACGGCTGACGTCCGCATGAAGTCCTGGCCAGTAGAACACCGCCTGGATTCTGTCCGACGTCTTCTTGATGCCTAGGTGACCTCCCATAATTGAGTCATGCGCTACTTCCATCACCTGGCGCCTTAAGGGTAATGGTACCAGTACTTGACGTAGTGGTTTACCTCCGTTGACCCTCGGGTGCTGGAAGATTCTGTACAGGATCTTGGCCTTCACCTCAAAATAGACCGTGCCACTGCCCTTGGTCACGTGGTCTTGGCGGTTCCTGTACTTGTTTAAAGTGCTATCAGCTCCCTGGAGCTGGATAAGCTTATCTCTGTCCACGATGGCAGCTTTAGAGTTGTCGGCGACCTTCAGTGGCGTAGACGTCTTGTCTCTCTTGGCCTGGGCCCTGGTAGTAACGGCACCGACGATCTCTGGTCGGCAGGGCTGAGCCGGAGTAACCACATTGTCCCGTAGCAGCTCTGTAAGGTCTCCATCGGGAAACGGCAATGGATCCTCCTCCACAACTTCGACGCGTTGGATTGAGGCAGGACTCCACTCTGGATCGGGGTCGTCGGGTCGTCTCGCGCCGTCGATATTCCCGATCATCAAATCATACAGCGGCTTCTTCAGGCAAACCGCTTCGACTTCGCCTATGTAGAAAGGGGTGTTGACATGAATCTTCGCAACTGGCGCTCTCACACATTTGCTGTCGGCCATAAGTGTCCATTTTGAATCGCCAGTGAACTGTTCTTTAGCGATTAGGTCTTCTCTGACGATGACCCCACTGCAGCCAGAGTCTCTTAAAACAGTCACTTCATGATTTCCGACGCGTCCCTTGGAAACAGGCATGTTCTGTACGGTCACCGCTGCGCTGGCGACGACGGGGATGGATTTTCCGTTGGCAAGGAGAAGTTGGCCATCGGTCATGCACTCTTGCACGTCCGCAGGAGTAGCTGTGCGCTTGGTCTCACTCGGAAGAATGACGCTCCCGCCGCACACTTGATGGTCAGATCTACTGGTTTGCCGTTGATTGGAGAACCGCCTCTGCCGGTTGCCCGCCGCTGAATTGTCCGTACTGCTCCGCTGTCCGCTACTTTTGTTTTGAGGACAGTTAGCCGCTCTGTGGTCTGTAGCGTTGCAGGTGAAACAGCCCCTTGAATGCCCTTCCCTGGGAGGAGGCGTGGAGTCTGTCTGTCTCTGGCTCGTCTGGCTTCCCTGGATCTGGTTCACATGGTTTCCAGTCTTCTGAAAATGTTTCGTCGCGCTGGGTGGCCCCAGGGTTTTCCCATGAGCGATGAGATATCTTTCAGCAGCCTCAGTCACATCTTTAAGCGTCTGCAGCTTTTGTTCTTCTAAGTGGGTCGCTAAGTCCTTGTGACAGGCATTGAGAAATTGTTCCTTCACGATCAGGTCATGGAGACTGTCGTAAGACTTCGTTTCGCCTGATAACTCCACCCACTTGTGTAGATATGACGACAGGCGCTCCACAAACTGCTTTGGCGTCTCGTCTGACTTAGGCCGGCATTCACGGAAGCGTTTACGGTAGCCCTTCTCTGTAAAGTTGTAGCACTGCAACAGGGCCTCTTTCAAGACGTCGTAGTTTTTGGCGTCATCGTTCGACAGTCTGGTGTAAACTTCGAGAGCTTGCCCCGTCAGAAGTGCACTCAGTCGAATTGCCCAGTCTTGAGGTTGCCAGTTGGAGCTTTCGGCGAACCTTTCGAATCTCGCCAGATAACTGTCAATCTGGTCCTTCCCGTCGACGAAAGCTGGCAATTTTGGAGCCGTG
The DNA here is from genome assembly GCA_036898135.1 of Oncomelania hupensis. Lineage (NCBI taxonomy): Eukaryota > Metazoa > Mollusca > Gastropoda > Littorinimorpha > Pomatiopsidae > Oncomelania > Oncomelania hupensis. The sequence goes on from CM072512.1 coordinate 39,142,261, forward strand.
TTGTCACTGATAACTTGTGGCGCATGCTGTTGTTGCTGGATGCGCGCCAACTCTAGTTGGAATTGCCGATCAGCTTCTCTTTCCTCACGCCTGCGCTCATCTTCTCTTTCTTGCCGCTGCTGTTCAATTTCCAGACGCTTCAGTTCAAATTCTCTTTCTTCACGGCGACGCTGCTCTTCTACTTCTAGACGCTTCTGTTCTAATTCTATTTCTCTTTCTTCACGCCATATTCTCTCTTGAGACTTGACGTACTCCGTCAGCTGTTTTCCTTTTAGATTTAGTTCAACTCCTTTCTGCCAGAAATCAGCCATCTTAATGCTTTTCTGGAAAGTTCTTTTCCGGAAAGTTCTTTTCTGGAAAGCTCTTTTCTGGAAAGTTCTTTTCTGGAAAGTTCTTTTCTAGAAAGTTCTTGACTGTGCTGCACTCTTCTAGACTGTTCTAGACCAGCACGCTTTCTGCAGTAGCGCTGATGCTTGCCACTAGTCGCCTTCGTTGACGCAGGCCCCGCTGTCCTCGTCGTATGCGACGCTGCACCACGCTGGTGTTGATGTATACGCTCCTGTGCTGAAGTAGACTCGACGTCCGTACGTCGCTCTCTCTAATACTGGCGATGTAGCTCCGAGACTGTCCCTCGACGTAGTCTTACGGCAGCCACGTAGTCCCGCTCTGTTGTTCGCTCACGAAGCAACTCTTCGGCGACTACACGCCCTTGCAGTCAACCCGAACCTATCGGTGATGTAGTCCCAGTATGTTGGCCCCTCTCGACGCAACTCGTTGGCGGCTACCCTCGATGACTGCCTCTCGTAACGTTGACTCGCTTGTTGTAGCAGTTGAACCCTTGGCTATGGCGTGAATCGCGGCTTGACCCCCAAAATGTTACACTCAGTTTGATGTTGGTGTTTTCTATCAGTATCTGATTCAGCCCCGATGCTTGAATTCCTGATAGGGTGTAACTCAGATTCGTTTATTCACACAGCCCGTCCAAACAGCATACAAGTCACAAAGTCGACGTATGAAGTTTTCCACTTTTATTCAGCACACATCAACAACTGCATACAATTCTCAATTCAACTCAACAACTTTCACAGCAACTTTCCAAATCACTATCAACAACTTTACTCTCAACAACAATTCGGCACACGATTAAATAACCTCTCTCTCTTCCGGAAGAATTTCGAACAATGTAGAAATGACGCACTGCCACCAATCGAATAAAAGATCGTCATCACTGACTTACGTCATTACACATTTCTTCTCCTTCCGGATCGTTCCTTCAAATTTCTACGATTATCCCGAATCTTCGATCGATAGTAAATAAGCCGATCCAGAAGATTCTACAACAATATCGACTAACGGAAATTATCAACGTTATACAAAGCCTTTCCTAACAACAATGCAAACTCAAATCAAAGGTAAATAAACTCTATTATTGAATACTTTGCAAATCGAAACGATTAGATCTATCGTACACGCTTCCGGCATACTTTCGTTCGCGTTTCAACGTAACACACTTTCAAGTCCAACTTGAAAACTCATCTCTTCCTTAAAACTGTCTGATTTCGCCTCCCATCACCATCAATATTCCTTCTTTTCTGATTCAGACTACCGCCATCACACCGCATGCACCCAACCTCCTCACTCCTTAGCTGCTCTTCTCCTCCCTCTCTCTCCCTCGTCTTTTATAGTTTACTTGTAAATATTATGTTTCATGTTTGTATTATATCTTTTCATAATTTATTAGTGTCTCGTTTTTGTTTTACATCTTTTCGTATGCGTTTTGATGTTAACGTTAGGAAAAAATCCGTGAGAACTGCGCTTTGAACTGAATTTAGTAGTAGTAGTAGTAGTAGTAGTAGTAGTAGTAGTAGTAGTAGTAGTAGTAGTAGTAGTAGTAGTAGTAGTAGTATGGCAACCTTAACCATGGTCTCAACTTCGATCAAATTTTCTGTATTATTTCCTTTTATCTAGCACCTGGCACTTTCTTACTTGGTATTTTGATTTAAACTGTACAGTCTGAGTCAGTAGTCGTCGTAATCACCGGCCAGAAGCAGCATCATTATCACTCGGTCTATGAATTCTTACTCCATGCTGTCAAACTCGATCAACGCTATCTACTATTATAATATTTCTTCTGATTTAGCAGTCTTGAGCCTTCTCACAGATAAAAAAAAAAATTCGAATATATAATATTGTTTGAGTCGTCGTCACTGTTATATCCCTATTTTTGATGCGCAGGAATAATTGGGGCGAACATAAAAACTCGTTTCGTCGTAGATCTATTGGTTATTTAAAGTTATTTGATTCTACGGATGCAATGCGATTTAATTTGGATTTTTGATTGTTGTTTGGTATGAACTTGTGCGTGCCTGCGTGCGTGTATGTGCATTTATATAATGTGAGTGTATTTTGTAGGGGAGAGGGGGAGTGAGTGCAAGACTGTCTAAAATCACGAATTGTGTATAGAGTATAGATAAATGAAATAAATAAATGAATCGGCGTTGTCGACGTCATCATCATCATCATTGTAACAAGAGCCTCAGTTTTACTCAGCACATTGTAAGATTTTGCTTGTTTAATCATTTAGACTTAAAAGGTTGCTGTTAGTCTCTAGCAGACGACAGAAGTGATCATGCGTAACAGTTGTAGCCTGACGCCCGCTTAGGTAGTGACATCATCGCAACTGACGGTAGAGGGCTTCAAATTTTACAGCCACTCAGATTTCTTCATCCAATCAGATCACAGCACCGTTAGGTAGAACCAGTTCTGACTGGATAGGCCAAGGCTAGGTAGAAAGTGAGTCTTCGTTGAAACGCTGAGCAGTACACAGTACACTCAAGCAGAAATCTCTCCACTGATAGACCAGGGAAGCAGTACTTGTTGAATATCCGAATTCAATCAAGTTAGCCACGGCCTGACATTGTCAAACAGATAAATGAACATACTTCTGTTTCATCATGATGTATTTATATTATTGTTGAAATAATGTTTGTGGAATTTGCTATGCATAGAATTGAATTGTTAGTCCGACTTTGCCTGAACACGTGGAGAATCTGACCACGAGCACAACCGGCCGACGCCATGTTGTATTATTTACGGACCCACTGTTGTTTAACCTATATGTATGCCTGCAGACCTGTGGCTGTACCAGAGAATGTTTATTATATTAATTATTTCTCTATGTGTGTATATTTATATATGTATAGGAAATTAGAGTGGAGATTCCAGTGGACCACGGACTTAGCAGAATGTTCATCGCTTATATATAGAGATGTGTAGCTAATCACTGAGGGCTACTTCGGCCTTCAGTGAGACGCTCTGCACATACCTATTGTTCAGGGTTGTGCAGAATTTCGTCTCATATGTTACAGACGAGCAGGCGTTATATCGTGAGCCCAACTCGGCGAACAACAAAACCAAGTCGTCGCTGAATGTTGGCTGCCGAGGCATCTCCAGCATTGCGCGAAGATAGCCCACCAGTCTACCCACAGGGAGAAATCTCCAAGACAACACAGCGTGTCAAGGAATCAACCGCAACCTAGCTCTTCGGACACTGAGCTAAGTACACAACCTTCAATGCACCAAAAAACTCTGTATAAACATGACCACAGTAATCCACTCTTCAAGATCTGATCATTAGGGCAGAAAGTATCCAGTGCCCGATGATGAGAAAGTAGCTGCCTAGACCTATCAGCGAGCGAACCATTCGCATTGACATTTGAACTTTTAAGTTAGTTTCGTACATCGAAGATCATGTATAGATTAGACGGAATAAATGTGTGATTTTTACTGTTATCAAGTGGCTGGACTACATATGTTTCATAGCCATGTGAAAGCTAGTGTGACAGTGATCTTTTACCATTAATTTCTATCTATCTCTGTACCCCAGCCTTAACACAGACCGAGCTAAACGAATAAATTTATTAAGGTAATTCACAGGCTGATTCTCTAGCGGTCCCCATAGAAAAAGACAAGAGGGTTATAGCAGTCCATTGTGCAGAGCCCAGCAACAATAAAACCCCACGTCACAATCATCATCATCATCATCATCATCATCATCATCATCATCATCATCACCACCATCATCATCATCATCATCATCACCACCATCATCATCATCATCATCATTATCACCATCACCATCATTCCAATCAACATCATCATCGTCGTCGTCGTCGTCGTTAACGTCGTAGTCATCAGCATCAACTGAAGCAGCAACGTCGACCATCCATCTATCTGTTTACAACAATTATCATAATCATTGTTATTTGTCGTCGCTGTTTTTATTATTATTATCATCATCATCATCATCATCATCATCATCATCATCATCATCATCATCATCATCATCATCATCATCATCATCATCATCATCATCGCCTTCTTCTTCTTCTTCTTCTCAACACCACACTACCATCACCATGATTTTTCTCCATTTTCGTCGGAATCTCTTTGTCCTCTCATCTTGTTGTCTATAATTTTTCCATTTTCCATCAACTTCCACACAATGATCACTCCGTATTCCGAACAGACCATCGCGTGATCAAAAGACATAGATCTATTTCTACCGTAGCCTATATTCCCGCCCGTCTGAACTCTGCTAGCTTACCTTCCCGTGCGGATGTTCTCCGCCACTTTCGTGCGGTTGTTTTGTGCCACTTTCGTACGGATGTTCTGTACAGCTTCCGTGCGGATATTCTGTACATCTTCCGTGCGGATGCTTTTGCCTATTATTACCGTACAGAGGGGATAGCCGTCTGTGACTTGATTTTGCGCCGTGCTGATAGTTTCTGACTTTTTTGACACTGAACCGTAAATCACTGGGCTCAAAAATGATCTTTCTTCAAAAAAGTTTTTTTTGGTGGGTCGAGTTTAAATAAAATCCCTTTTTAATAACTTTAAAAAAAAATTCCAGCCTGACCTCAAATTATCAAAAGTTTACACCAGACAGTATATATATTAAAGAGTCTAATCATCCCAATTATCGCGGTGAAAACTCCGACAACTCCATGTGTGAGTGCCTGTGTAGGTATTCAAAGGGAGATTAGTCATTAACGCTCGAACACGACGTTTCGCATTCAAAATATCGCACATTTTGGACATACACACACACACATTCAGACACAAATAAAACACTACAAGTTTGGCAGCCTTTCTAGGTTTGGAGATTGCTACTGGCAGTCTCTAGGGGTCGCTGACTTTCATTTTCGTACGGAATAATAATTTCTATACGAAGTCCATCCAACAACGTACATCTTCCCCTTTGTTAAGGGTCCAGATCCCGACCTGAGACTGCCCGAAGTAACCTTTTGTAGTAAAGACAAGACATATACATCACATCTCACCTCCAGTGTAGTCGGAAACGGCTTTGTACAAACATATTTCAACTTTAATAAAACTAGTTTTAAAGACCACCCGGCAATACAGTCGAAGACGGAAAATTTTTGTAAACCTATCCTATCCTATCCTGTAACTCCGAAGTCGTTGAAGCACCACAGATGATCGTTTAACCAGTGTACTCTATCTTTCGCTATTCTCAGCAACCCTCATGGCTTTGTTCAGTGTCAAGCCAGTCCATTCTCGAATGTTGTCCTCCCACCTCTTTTTCCATCTCCCTCTTCCTCTGCCTCCTTGCACCGTGCCTTGCAGGCTGGTCTTTGCATGGCCTAATGATTTGGTGACGTGGCTATACCATCGGAGTTTTTGTTTCTTTACCACTGTGAGCATGTCATCGTGTTGTCCCATGGCTTGTGTAATGGTCTGTCGGACTTCGTCGTTGGTGATGTGCTCGGTATAGAAAATGCCCAGAAGTCTTCTGTAGCACCTCATCTCCATGCTTTGTATTCTTCTTTGTAGATCTGCTGTGAGGGTCCATGTTTCGCAAGCGTATAGGAAGATGGAGGTGACAAGGGAGCGCAGCAGCCTTTCCTGGGAGTGTAGACTGATGGTCCTGTCTTTCCAAATGGGCTTCAACCTTGTCATGGCAGCAGTTGATTGTGCGATCCAGGAGAGGACTTCCTTTCAGGAACCATTGTCTGATGCAATGGCTCCTAAATATTTGAAGCTATGCACTGTGTTGAGGGATTGCTCTTGGACTTTGTTGTCCGTGATGATCCCATTGGTGTTGTTGGTCACCATTTTGGTCTTCTCTGCACTCATTTCCATTCCAAAGGCTCTGGAGGTGGTGTCAAACCTCTGTACTCGCTTTTCAAGTTAGTGTTCCTCTCCAGCCAATCCATCAATGTCATTAGCCAAACGGAGGTTGGAGGTTGCTCTACACCTATGCTGACTATGCCTTCGTGATCTGCAAAGGCATCTGACATAATGCGGACTAGGAAGATGTTGAAGAGTGTTGAAGAGAGTAGGCATTCTTGGCGGACGCCAATTGTTGTTCTGAACCAGTTTCCGATGGCGCTGTTGTGGAGGACTGCACTGGTAGCCTTGTCATACAGGCTATTGATGACTTCAATCATTTTAAGGTTGATACACTCTCAAGGCTGCACACAGAGCTGCATGCCAGACTCGGTCAAACGCTTTCTTGAAGTCTATAAAAACATGATACAGGTGTTGTTGGTGCGGTAGGTATTTATCGCAGATTATTCCGAGGTTGAAAATCTGTTCAGTGGTACTTCGCCGTGCCCTGAATCTTGCTTGTTATTCAGCTATGATTTGTTCAGCTTGAGGTTTCAACCTGTTGAGTATTATTTTCAGGAGAACCTTGCTGGGACGGCTGATGAGACTGATGGTGCGGTAATTTTCACATTCCTGAAGGTTACCCTTTTTGGAAAGAGTGATATAAACCTAGTTCAACTTTAATTAAACCAGTTTTAAAGACCCGGCAATATAGCAGTAGACGGAAACGAATTGTGTGCACATATTTCTTTAATAAAACTAGTTTTATAGAATTAATGACCCGACTATAAGCTATATAACAGGGACATTGTCAGATTTCCAGACATACCTTACAAAGTTATTTCCAAAATGCTTAACCACCCCACCACGTACACCTCACCTCCCCAGAAAAAAAAAACAAATTCTAAAATTTAACTACTTGACTTTGACAATCTGGCATAGATTGGTGCTTTTTCCATAGATTTGGTGCAAGAATCTAAAGTACACAGACATCTGAATGTAGCTGTAAGGAAATCAAAAATGTAAAGTGTGTCCCTAAAGTCGCGATAAAAATTGCATGCGAGAAAAAAAAAAGTCCAATTCCCGCTATGAGATGACTATTTGATTTTATATTTCGCTTTGAGTGTGTGTGTGGGTGTGTGTGTATGCAAAAAATGGAAAAATGTCAAAATAATGTCAAAAGTGTCAAAATAATGTATGTAGAGTTTCATGACAGTCATCACAACGGCGTTTCTACACGGTTGGATGAGTGTGTGTGTGTGTGTGTGTGTGTGTGTGTGTGTGGGTGTGTGTGTGTGTGTGTGTGTGTGTGTGTGTGTGTGTGTGCGTGGGCATGATGGGCATGTAGAAACGACGTTACAGTGACACACTCATGGAACTCCACATGGTTTCTTTTGACTTTTTTGGAAGGCTGCCCTATTTTGACGTCAAAATAGGGTTCCGGTAGAGGTACAGCTGTTTTAGGCTTAGGGTTAGGTTAAGGGTTAGGGCTAGGGTTTGGGGTTAGGGTTAGGGATAGGTTCAAAAATTTGAAAATGTCAAAATAATGTCACGAAAATGAAAAGTGTGTCAAAATAATCCCTGTTTTTTTTTTCACAACAATCATCAGAATGTCGTTTTTACAAAAATGTGTGTGTGTGTGTGTGTGTGTGTGAGTACGTTTTTACCGACTACTGCGGACTTTTGTGCGAAACACTCCCACGTTCAGCGGACCTCAAACTTCAGCGGACGTCCGCTGAACTTTTCCTTTTGCGACAGTGTTTCTTATGAGCTTTCTAAGGACTTGTGCAAATTTGAGCGCGAAAAAAAAAAGTCCGCTCAAGTTTACGCTTGTGTGTATTCAAACGCCGATCTTGCCCCCTCTCTCTCCGTGGCGCGTTCACACACGGGGCTTTGCTAGTATGAAGTGTTTCGCGGGCAAATGCGCGCATGCGCAATGCTATTCTTTCATTGGTATTGACGTAAGCCATGTATTGACGTCATCAATTTGCAGAAACAACATGATTTCCCGACAGAAAGTGTGAGTATATAATTATATTCATGTTTCTTTGGGTGCTAACTGGAGCATAACTTACAATATTATTTTGTTTGACGATGCCAAAAGTTTGAGAATGGATAAACAGCATACATAGATGACATGTTAGATGCCTCTGGAGTCGGTTTTTGCTAGCTAGCCATAATGGCGCGTGAACGCAGGTTTTCGTGACCAAAGAAGTACTATTATTATAATTATTTTCAAAGAAGTGTATACAAAATAAACAAAGAAAGATGTTTTTGAATCTCTGGTGTGCTTCTAGATCTATTTGATAACTGAGGGGTGAGCAAAGTCATTTGCTTCCAATCTGAATCTTTGTACCATGAATGTTGATCTGTTTCCATAGCAGACGACAGATCTCGGCGCTGCGTATTATTAAAACTCCAGTAGTAGAGTTGAACATGATGTTAATTAACGAGCATTTCTCATACTATTAGTCTACATGGTCAGAAGAATTATTGAATTTTTAATTTCATTTATTTATTTTCTTATGATTTAGAGTTAGACTCATAATCATCGGATAATGACCCTCTTGGAGTCCGCACCTTGCCATCCCCATCCCGCCCCCACCTACCTTATCAGAATGACCCTTGGAGACAGCCCCCCTGCTACTCCCACCCCACCCCCACCTACCTCATCAGATATAACCCATGGAGGCAGCCCCCTACCCACCTCATCAGATATGACCCTTGGAGACAGACCCTGCCACTCACACCCACCCCCACCCACCCTGCAGACCAAACTGTTGACAAAACTGTAAACGTGCTTGACTGTGCTTTTTAGTTGTGCAAGCAGAAGAGCTTAATGTTGAATGGTATTTTACTTGCCTTTTTTCAGAACCTGTAACAAAACTAACATGGAGGACAAAGATAAGACATATTGTCATTGTCCACTGCAAGTGAAGTGTTTAACGTCCTTTTGAAAAAGTGAGTACTGGTTAGTGGTAAATGTTGGGCAGTGGATAATGGCTTTTAATTTCAGTGGCACCAAAAAGATAGTCCACATAGAAAGTGGACATGATAGGCTATGTACTGTCACTGTCAGGGTTTCTGATTTTATACTACTTTAGTTGAAGGGTTTCTCTCTCACCCCTACTTTGAAGCTGTAAATCAGTATTTCACTGAACAAGGTCTGGAAGAGCAGGGAAATTGATTTCTGCACAAAGATACAACTCTTTAGGGCTTTGGTGTTGTAAGTTCTGCTGTACGACTGTGAGAGCTGGACAATGACTGAAGTTGTCACACCTTGCAGATTGTGATGTGTGTACATCAAATGGATGAGTAACAGCTTATGGCTAACTGACCAGTGCACAGGAAACTGACGTATTGGATGCAGGAAGTGTTCAATGTTGATGTTTTAGAAGCCATGCTATTGATACATAGCTTTATTATGTTTTTAGATTATATATATTCTCACACCCACCTGTTTCTGCATTGTTTCAGGGGAATTATAAAGGCAAAGGGTCGTACTGGAGAAAGAGAGCGTGTTTTAAGGAGCAAAAGAAGTTCCCGTGATCCAGACATACCTGATTCAGACATCCTACCTGATCCAGACATCATAACTGACACTAGTAAGAGTGACAGTGAACAGTCCATTGGGCAATTGGCTGTATCTGATTTTCGCAGTGTGTAAGTGGTTTGTTAATATTTTCTAATGTTTATGATCATTTACAGTATTAACGCCTTTGAGTCCCCTGAGAGGCTGAGTGGGATGACTTTGTTGTGGTGACAACCTGGTGTGGAGTGCCTTCACTGTTACCGTTAAGGTTGTTTCTGCAGATCTTGTATACAGGGTGGGGGGGGATGAGGGGGGGGGGACTGCCTTGTAAAAATTACTTAGAAAAAGCCTTGAAAGAAACAAAATTGCACTCTCTAGGACAAGATTTTGGAGGAATATAAAGGATTATTGCAGGAATGCAATTATACAGTTATTAAAAAGTACCGCCTTGTCACAGTTGTGCCGAGTGTTTATTGTTTAATACAGATTGTTCTACTTTCCATTTGGGCCGCCACCTTCAGCATCTTGAAGATTCTGCAGCCAACAGTGTTACTATAGGGTTTGCAACAACAACAACAAAATGGTGTCTGTAGGAAAAACACGTTGCTGATCAGCAAAAGCTGGGAGGGGGGCAGGAAGTGAGGTTCAGTTGTGACGGAAACATTATGATTTGTGTGAATGGTGGAGGGCGGGGTGTTAATTTGAAAAAGTCGGCTAACTCAAATGATTATGCTTGAGAATCTTGAACTTTGCACTGACATATGAGTGTACTAAACACTTGCAGTTAATAAATTATCTGAGTGAAGTACAAATTTAGAAAAGGAAAGAAATATAAACATTCCCTATGGCTAATTGCTGCAATTTGTTTTTTTATAAATATGTCTTTTGTTTATTCTTATTACTGTTCTTCTCATTATCATATACATTTATACTAAACCTTTACTATCTCTTAACTGATAAAATGGATTGATTGATATGCACATAAATATATGTACCATCTAATCTATATATAACTAAGATAGTATTAGAGTTGTCACTGGCATGATTCCTCCCCCCCCCTCCCTGTGGGGGTGCCGGGGATTTCTGTATAAATAGTATGCCCATTGTGTGGAAATGTAGTGCTTTAAATTTCCACTGTTTCTGTTATTCTCATTTGTTTTTTCTGTTCCTAAAGCTGTTCTATCAATCTACTACCTCTCTTCTTCCCTAGACCAGTCCAGTCACCTACTCTTTTTCCTGAAATTTCTACCAAAAACTCCTCATTAGAGTACAGGCTCTGTTGGTTCAGCTTGGTGGTATTGGACGCTTCTGCCAAATGGTCACTAGGGCTTTCTATGAAATTATTATTTACCAATGTACGCATTCTATATGTATGTGCTTTGGTAATATTTTGTAATGATGTTTATATTCTATTTTGTTTTTGTAACCAGTGGTATGTTAAATTAGAGTATAGTCTCAGCGTCCCCTGCTTGGGAAGCCTTTATTGTAAAGTGACCGGCTGGTGGAGTGCCTTCAGTGTTACTGTTAGAGTTGTTTCTGCAGATCTTTTATGGGTGGGTGGGGGGGGGGGGGGGGGGTTCGGTGAGTCCTCTTTTGCACAAGTCGACGTCCTGATTCGGCTCTTTTCAGTCCGCTGGACCCTTATAAGCTATGATTAACTAACTAAATAACGGGCATGATTTTATCCTTTGTCATTCTCTCTGTCTCTTGTAAAAAGTACAAGTTGTTCCCCCTATTATGTATATATAATTTGATATTTTATATGATAAGCAGCCATTATCAGAAATGCCAACATCTTAGATCAAACTGACACAGTGACTGTGAAATCTTAGCTTGCAGATTGGAGATTGATTTGTTTACGTCAAATGGATGAGTAACTGACCATGATGATGCTCGTATCGCCGGCAGTTTCTAGTGTAAACAAACGTTGGTAGACTGTCGTGTTTTCTTAGGTTAACGAAGTATTTTCTTCAGGACATGCGTGTTCTGAGTATGTAGATCAGCAGCAATAAAGACAAGACTCGTCAAGAGCTAAAAAGTCGGTCTCACAAGAAATAGAGCCTTTAGTTTAATTTATTTACTCAGCAACACTGAGTCTGATGGCCTGTCATACGCAGATCACGAGCGCAATGAATGAATGAAATTGACCGTATCCATGCGTATCTTACGAGCAATCACCTTCTGCGCATGTCGAGTCTGACTACTTCCGTTACTTCACTTTCTTCTTCTTTGCCATGCATTGGCTGTCTATCCATCTAGTATATATATCAATGGTAGAACCCCATTGCCTGACTGCCAAGGGCAGGTAAACCCTAGTGTCGGGCAGGTCAGTTTGCTTAAAAAAGAAGAAAAAAGAAGTAATAATCAGATTTGGATCAGACTGTGATGTCAGATGAGTGAGGGAGACTGTCTCTTTACTTTTATTGACCCTGAGGTGTTTAATATTAACCACAAAGTATTGTTGCACTGTTTCAGGTGCTTGCCGAAAACCTGTTCACCATAAAAAGTGGTCTACAGAAGAGCAGGATGCTGTGAGGCGTTGTTTTGCCAAGTTCATTATGGAAAGAAAGTTGCCTGGTAAAAATGACATTGAAAAAGCCATCAAAGGGGAAATTGCACTCACTAAAAGAACATGGAGGAATATTAAAGACTATTGTAGAAATACAATTATAAAATTATAAAAACTACCAATATGTTACAGTTGTGCTGAGTTTTTATTGTTTTATACAGATTTTGTTTTCAAGGTCTTTTTAACTCGCGTGCGAAGCACACATGACAATGTAGTTATCCTCCGCCATCCATCTGCTCTATAACAGCTGTAGACTATTAAGTGGGGTCATTGATGATGACTGTCACTGTTGCAGTTTGTCATTTTAGTACAAGAGTGAAAAATCACAATAATAATATTAATATAATGTCATGTTGTATTATATTAATTTTATGATCAGGCATGGGAATTGTCCTCGGATCCGAGGATTTTGAGTTCACTCTCGTAAAAAAAAGAAATCCTCGTAAAAAATATTTGTAGGTCCATTTGCCAGTTTACATTTTCTAGAACCTCGCTTCATTTTAATCGCCACCATCTTGGAATTTTCGAATTGCTCGAGTTGTAGCATTTGTTTTGTGTTTAATGTGGCGATACATAATGTTTAAAATTGTTAACCGTGGTGATCCCTTCGAGGATGAAGGTGTCCGAGATAGGTGGAAGTGGGAATGGCTATCCAAAATGGTTAAAAAAAAACGAAAAAAACTAGTCATAGCGAAGAAGAGAAGAAGATATGACCGAGCGTTTGGGAACACATTTTTGAAAAAGATCAATGTTTTTTTGTTTTGAGAACAGCACAAAGTCTTCTGCCCCCCCCCCCCTTTCCCCTGCCATCAACAGGTGCACTCATCTTTTGCCAGTTTTTTTCCAGCGGTTTTTACATTTGGCAATTCCCATGCCTGATGATTCTGAGCATATTCACTGCAGTTTAGTTCAGTAAATTGAGATATTGGCTTTAGTTAACTGCATTGATCGTGTGTACCTTTGTTAAAAGGGTTTACACAAGATTTAATTTTTTGCAAGCACAAGGATTTATTTTTTTATTATTGTTTTTGTCACACAATGAAAAGCAGTGTTGTCATTGTGCAGTTTAGTTCAGTAAATGAGGTCCTGATTCGGCTCTTAGCAGTCCGCTGGACCCTATAAGCAATGAGTAACTAAGTTCAGTAAATTGACATATTTGCTGTAGTTAACTGCATTAGTCGTGCGTATCTTTGTTAAAAGGGTTTACAAAAAATTTCAGTTTTTGCAAGCACATGGAGTTTTTCATTTTTTATTATTGTTTTTGTCACACAGTGAAAAGCAGCGTCATTTGTAAGACCCCAAAATAGAGGTCCTGATTTAGCTCTTTGCAGTCCGCTGGACCCTGTAAGCAATAAGTAACTAACTAACTAAATAAGACCCCAAAATAATTTGGTCACTAGAATGAAGTATGTTTAAGTTTTGATGTGGGAGTTCTTGAACTTGCTCTGTATCATTAATTGTTTATTTGTCTTTTGAGAATTGACAATGGACTAGTATTGGAAAGGTTAGTTTCTGTCTCTCTCTCTTCTCTCTCTCTATCTTCTCTCTCTCTCTTTTCTATCTCTTCTCTCTTTCCCTCTCTCTTTCTCTGTCTCTCTGGTCTCTCACTCTCTGTCTCTGTCTCTCTCTCGTCAATGACTTCAGTTTACATTTCCTTCTATTTTGTATTGCATTTTGATTTTAATTTTGTGTTAATAACTAAAACACTAATAATAATGTCATGCCATATTAATATTAATTTACGGATTCTGAGCATAGTCAGCATCTTATTTTTCATAGTGAAATTTAGTACAGTAAGTTACTACATTTGCTGCAGTTAACTTAATTATTCATGTGTATCTTTGTTAAAGAAGGTGTCCCTGTGGGGATGCCTAGGACGTTTCTGTATAAATAGTATCCTCACTAGTGCTTTAAATTCCTTTATTAAATTCCCAGTTATTCTCATTTTCTTTCTCTTTCTTAATCTGTTCTATCAATCTACTATCCCTCTTCTTCGCTTGACCTGTCACCTACCTGTTTTCCTGAAAACTCCCCCCACCCCCCACCCCGTGGGGATGCCGGGGGTTTCAGTATAAATAGTGTTCCCACTTTCTGGAGATTTAGTGCTTTTAATTCCCACTGTTTCTGTCATTCTCATTTGTTATTTCTCTTCCGTAGTCTGTTCTATCAATCTTCTATTTCCCTTCTTCGCTAGACCAGTCACCTTCCTTTTTTCTTAAAACTCTCCCAAAACCCCTCATTTGTGTACTGGGTCTGTTGGGTCAGCTTGGTGGTATTGGATGCTTCTACCAAACGGTCACTAGGCTTTCTATGAAATTATTAGTTAGCAATGTGGGCATTTTATTTTTTATGTATGTGTTTTGTTACTATTTTATAATGATGTTTATATTCCATTTTGTTTTTGTAAACGGGGGCACAATAAATTAGAGTGCGCCTCAGCGTCCCCTGCGTGGGAATGTATTTATTGTAAAGTGACAAAAAAATGTAGGCATTTTATATGTATGTGTTTGTTACTATTTTGTAATGATGTTTGTATTCCACTTTGCTTTTTATAATCGGGGGTTCGATTAAGTTAGAGTATAACCTCAGCATCCCCTGCGTGGGAATTGACTGGCTGGTGGAGTGCCTTTAATGTTACCGTTAGGATTGTTTATAGATCTGTTATACGGATGCGTGGGGAGTGGGGGGGGGGGTTGGTTGGTGAGTCCTCTTTCACACAAGCTGAGGTCCTGATTCGGCTCTTCGCAGTCCGCTGGACTCTTATTAGCAATGACTAACTCCCTCTCTCAGTCTCTTTATCTCTATCTCTCTCTCTCGGAAATGACTTCACTCTCTCGTCAATGACCAGTTTAAATTCCCTTCTATTTTGTATTGCATTTTTTTGTTTTGTTTTGCATTTTAAGTTAACTTAAACAATAAACGCTCAAGCCTTATATATTGTGTTCATGTTGAATCTGTGTGTGCAATAGGTACTTTGTGGATACTAAAGTATATATTTGCACATGGCATGTAAGAATTTTTTTCTCTATATATTTTGTCATTATGACAGCTTATATTTCTATTATGTGTGGAGAAGTAGTCGTGCACTAAGCACATCCGTGCTTTCATAAGAGACCCGACAAATCATTATAATACAGAATAAAGGATTTATTCAGCCAAATGACAACATAATTTTATTGTGTATCCAGCAAAAAATCAGGTTATTACAAATAATTATATGTAATACACTATAACAATACACTAATTTATATCTTTATTGTCCAACTTTCACATTGCAATACATACAAGTGGAACATTTACTACGCCTGGACTCAAATCTTGGAATAATACCAATAATAAACAATAAGTGAAGTGTATCATGCATGCAGTTATCACATGCCCCACTCTCTTTGTCTCCCTCCCACTCTGTCACCTCATGTTTCATAACGCACACATACACGTCTGTACAGTCACACTGGCCATCTATGAACATCAATTGTAAAAATGAAGCTAAAACAACAATAGTAATAAAAGATTAGTAATGCACAAGACAATGGTAGGCACTTAACACCGAGAAGGGTACAGTAAACATAGCATAAAAAAACACGAATGAAGGCTGTACGTGTATGTACATAACGGGTAAATAAAAATAGCAGCACTGAAGGCACAATTTTTGGCAGCAATGTCAAGCAACTACAAAATAAACACAAGAAAACTAAAAATGTGTTTAGATTATATGTAGCCAATACAATACAACTTTATTCATCCCCAAGGGCAATTACATTATTATGTTTAATAATGTAATGAAGGCTCGCAACAATAACTCAGTTACAATAAATACATGCATTTATACATACATGCATAAACAGTGTAGAACACACCTCTGCCCATGAATAGATATCGTCCACCCCACCCCCCAAAAAACAACATATCCTTCCAATCACTGCATGTGAGTTGCTCTATTATTACAATCTCCAGCGTGTGTCCCCAGAAGGTATGAAAAAAAGTTCTTCAACGTGTGTGTCCTTGGAATGCTATAGAGAAGTTCTTAGACGTGTGTGTCCCCAGAAGGTATGGAAACAGTTCTTCAAGGTGTGTGTCCGCAGAATGGTGTAGAAAAGTTCTTCAACGTGTGTGTCCGCAGAATGGTGTAGAAATGTTCTTCAACGTGTGTGTCCGCAGAATGGTATGGAAAAGTTCTTCGACGTGTGTGTCCTCTGTAAGACCTAGAAAAGCTCGTTCATGAACCACAAGAGCTATCATTGTTTTTATTTGATAGTGTAATTCTCCTATAGCTCCTGACTCTACAAATATGTTTGGTTTTGTGCCAAGTCGCTTCCTTATAGGGGTCTGCAGAAGTGGGGTGTTAGACCACAGTCCGCTAAAGTATGAAAATACAAGACTGTGTGTGTGTGTGTGTGTATGTGTGTGTGTGAGAAAGAGAGAGAGAGAGAGAGAGAGAGAGAGAGAGAGAGAGAGAGAGAGAGAGAGAGAGAACATTATTCTAGCTACCCATTCTGAATACATTGTAAAAAATGACTGTGGACAACCTAGGTCTTAGGAACAATCCTTTTTGCAAGTGTAAATAAAAGTGTCTGCAGATGTTTCTTGTCTCACGAGACGACTACATCACGATTCCTCCCAAATCAGCGTTTTGCATCCCAGGCGTGGTGGTTGTTTAGTGGTGGTGTTAGTGTGTACTGTATGTGGTGTGTTCTTGTGTGTATTTGTGCGATATATTTGTGATTGTATGTGCATACGTAATTGCGTTGTCGTGGTGTGTGAGGGTGTACATGCTTAGACGTTAGTGTGCGTGCATGCCACGTTTGAACCACTGACCCCGGCCACCCACAGCCGTGACTCATTTTTCGCCTTCTTATCATCATCATCATCATCATCATCATCATCATCATCATCATCATCATCATCATCATCATCATCATCTTCTACTTCTTCTTCTTCTTCTTCTTCTTCTTCTTCTTCTTCTTCTTCTTCTTCTTCTTCTTCTTCTTCTTCACCTTTGCTTGAACTTGCACTTCTTCTGTAATGACCCAAGTGGAGAGTCCTCGAGGAAGAGCAGCAAATGGCCAGAGGAAGAGAAAGAGAGGTTGGGAGGGAGGGGGGGGGGAGTGTGGATGGAAAGGCTGCATTGTGCCAGTAAAGAAGCTGCATCAAGTAGTACTCCTATGTTCATGTTTGTATCTACTTTAAACGTTGATTATGTTGACACATATGGAGCGCTAGATCCTGAACCAGATGCAGGTCGCGAAACACCTTGTAATATGTTTGTTTGTTTGTTTGTTTGTTTGTTTGTTTATTTATTTATTTATTTATTGTTTAAACATTCCAATATAGGCTAGTGTTTTTTTTTTCAATTAAAAAAACCTCTCAAGGTGATATAGGCCTAATGTAGGCACCTTTTTTAATTTTGAGGTCGGAAACCAGATGTAAGCTGCTAAGCACTTTTATTTATTTATTTTAAAGTTTTATTTTATTTTATTTTATTTAATCGTTCTTGTGCAGCGCATTTCCAGTTCAAGAGGTACTCATGGCGCTGTAATACGTGCACTGTGCATGCACTGGGATTTTTTGTTTGTTTGTTGTCATTTTCGACCATTTTACGCCCAGCCATCCCCCTCACCCTCCCACCTCCTCCCGTCCATATAATAATTCTGTCTAAACATTTTTCTAATAGACCACATAATCACAACTTTCCGGCACCTCTCATAAAAACTCGTGGGTATCGCCATTATAAATTAAAACGAGGTTAGCATGAAACCAAGTTCCGGTCTAGCTTGTTTTGATTTTATCAAAGCTTGATGCGTGACTTTTAAATATGGCAAATTGCCGAAAACGACGATTGTTAGAGCCAGAAAACGAATGGGATAAGTATAAAAACGGTGGAGGAAGTACATGCTCAGTGAAAGGATGCAAAAAACAATCGTAGAGGCCTGTATTTGTGGCGACTTCGGAGGTGCGTCGATCATCGACAGAAAGTGAAACAGGACCTGAAGACTCTTGTAGTTTTCCATAGCTTCGCCGTCGCAACCTTCACAAAACACGAAGTAACTGACTATGTTAGACGAGCGTTGTGCCCAAGTGGGCTAAGGCGGGACTAACTTGCCTTGTCCACAAGCCAGAAACCAATGGCGCCTGACAGGTGTAGGTTCAAGCCAGCATCTGGGCGATATGTTTTTCCGAATATTTTTCAAAAATTCACAAATAATGTTAGGTAGGTAGGGTGTAGGCGCGCCACTGGCGATAGAAAGGGATAATAAACTGCAGCCAAAAAAATAAATATATGTGAGGGTACGATACAGGTGGCCAGTGACACATGTTATTATTCTTGAATATTTGGAAATAACTCACTAAAACACGAGGAGAAAAAAACCGGAAGTATGTTTTATTGAGGGGATTCCCGTTGGTGCATAGGATAGCAGAAAAGTGTGAATAACTCCAGAATATACCACATATAACTCTGATCAAAACAGAAGGTTCATAGCTTGAAACGTAGAAGAGACCAACAGGTCTCCTTTTGCGATCACAAGCGTATTTGTTTTATTATAACTCTTTTACTTGTCACTCTGAATTAGCGCAATATTCAACGAAGAGCGAATATGTTAAAGCAGCTAGGGACTTAGGGTCGAATATAAGCATACAATATTGTTTAATATAACCTATTTTTTGTACTGAATAAAATAAATAAATAACATTAAATCCTATTTTATCCTATCCTATCCTGTCCCGTAACCCGGAGGTCGTAGGGGCACCACAGATGATCGTTTAACCAGCATACTCCATCTTTCTCTGTCCTCAGCAGCCCTGATGGCTTCGCTCAGTGTCAAACCAGTCCATTCTCGAATGTTGTCCTCCCACCTCTTTTTCGGTCTCCCTCTTCTTCTACCTACTTGCACTGTGCCTTGCAGGATGGTCTTTGCAAGGCCTGATGATCTGGTGACGTGGCCAAACCATCGGAGTTTCCGTTTCTTCACCACTGTGAGCAGGTCATCGTGTTGTCCAATGGCTTGTGTGATGGTCTGTCGGATGTCGTCGTTGGTGATACGATGTGTATAGGAAATGCCCAAAAGTCCTCTGTAGCACCTCATCTCCATGCTTTGTATTCTTCGTTGTAGATCTGCTGTGAGGGTCCATGCTTCGCAAGCATATAGGAAGATGGAGATGACAAGGGAGCGCATCAGTCTTACTTTGGAATGTAGACTGATGGTCCCGTCTTTCCACATTCGCTTCAACCTTGTCAGGGCAGCAGTTGTTTGTGCGATCCTGGAGAGGACTTCCTGTCGGGACCCATTGTCTGATACAATGGCTCCTAAATATTTGAAGCTATGCACTGTGTTGAGGGATTGGCCTTGGACTTTGATGTCCGTGTTGATGCCATTGGTGTTGTTGGTCGTCATTTTGGTCTTTTCTGCACTTATTTCCATTCCATAAGCTCTGGAGGTGGTGTCAAGCCTCTGTACCAGCTGTTCAAGTTCTTGTTCCTCTACAGCCAATCCATCAATGTCATCAGCAAAACGAAGATTGGAAATTGTTCTACCCCTTATGCTGACTGTGCCTTCATGATCTGCAAGAGTATCTGACATGATGCGCTCTAGGAAGATGTTGAAGAGTGTTGGAGAGAGTAGGCATCCTTGACGCAAACCGATTGTTGTTCTGAACCAGTTCCCGATGGCGCTGTTGTGGAGGACTGCACTGGTAGCCTTGTCATACAGGCTTTTGATGACTTCAATTATTTTAGGGCTGATGTTGTACACTTTCATTGTTGCCCATAGAGCTGCATGCCACACTCGGTGAAACGCCTTCTTGAAGTCTATGAACACATGATATAGATTTTGTTGGTGCTGTAGGTATTTCTGACAGATTATTCTGAGGCTGAAAATCTGTTCAGTGGTACTTCGCCCTGCCCTGCCCTGAATCCTGCTTGTTCTTCGGCTATGATTTGTTTAGCTTGGGGTTCCAACCTGTTGAGTATTTTTTTCAGGAGGACCTTGCTGGGATGGCTGATGAGGCTGATGGTGCGGTAATTTTCACACTACTGAAGGTTACATTTTGATGACAAGCGACTGGGGCCATGGTATAGGCCACTCCCCACTCTGCCAGATCTTGTTACAGATAATGGTAAGGGCATCAGTCAGCGCTTCTCCTCCTGCTTGTAGCAGTTCCGCGGGTATGTGAAATAAAATTAAAAACAACGAAAAATAAACAAAACCAAAAAAAAATCAACAGTCATAAGGTTAAAGGTAACAATAAACTGTATTTGAATGTTAGTGGATTTTTTCCCTATTTCCTCTCAATAAAAAAATAATAATTTTAATCACGAAGGCTTTGCTTTAAAAAAAATCCAACGTGACAATATTATGTTTGGAGGGTGCAGTTTGCACACTCTTATTTAAGAACGCTTAAAATGAATTACGCTAGACCTAATTAAAAACATAACATCTTCACCCTACAGCTGTTACTGGTGCTACTGCAATTCGCAAACGACGCCATCACAAGGCGTATGCCGTTTAGCAAAGAGTCTCGAGATGCTAAAGCCCCAGACCTGGTCGAACAGAACTGAAACATCGGTTAAAACTTAAAACATAAAACGTAAGAATTTTTTTTTCGTTCTACCCAAATCAGTACATTGGAAAATTTGATGATATACAATATACATTATTATTATCTTTCTTTCACTGTAATTAAGAACAAATAGGTTACATTTATATCTAAACGCCTTGAAAAATGAACTGCCCCAGTTGTTAGTAAAGGTTCGCTGCCACACGCTCTGATATTTTTTGTACACTTCATCGTCCCTTTTTATCAGGAAATCCTGGAAGACACACTCCCTGTTCCTCCCTCCCCCCTGGGGAAGGCAAAGTCGCACCCTGTGGCGCGCCCAAACCAAACCTAAATAAAAATTTTTATTTTTATTTTATTTTACCTTATTGTCCCTTTTTCCATAGGGAAATTCTGGGCCACTTCCCCTGGGGAAATCTTAGTCGCAGCCTGTGGCGCACCCAAACCCAAAAAACCTAACATTAGTTGTGATTTTAAAATTTTGCTGGGGGAGCAAACCGGAGTACCCGGAGAAAACCCCCGAGACGTTGCCCGAGTCGAAAGTAAATAATATTCGGAGAAACATAACGCCCAGATGCTGGATCGAACCCACACCTGTCAGGCGCCATTGGTTTCTGGCCTGTGGACAAGGCAAGTTAGTCCCGCCTTAGCCCACTTGGCCACAACGCTCGCAACTTATACCTAATATTAGTTTTTGTGTTGTTTTTTTTTGTGTGTTTTTTTTTTTTTTGGCCGGGGTAGCAAACAGGAGTACCAGGAGAAAACCCCAGAGACGTAGCCCGAATGGAAAGTAAATAATATTCCGAGAAACATAACGCCCAGAGGCAGGATGACCTATCTATCGCCCGTGAAATCTTCACTGGGACCACTGAACTGTTAGTTCTATTGTCTACAAACTCCTGTTGTTCCGAACACTCGGCGTGTCTAAAAAGCGATGGCGCGCGATGCTAACACTACAACAGTGAAAGGTTTTTAAAAAAGAAAATCGAAGAAACACGCGAGTTTCCAATACAAAGAGTTTTCTTAGAGATTACGGTTGAGTTTTACCGGCTCTTTCCAAATCTTTGCATGGAAAACGGACAACACAACGTGCTTTATTGTTTGGGGAGTAAGCTTCCAACTTCTGTGTCGGCCCGCTTTTGTTGAAGAATTATATTTTGGTTCTCGGGTGATTGCTTGTCTGCACGCCATGGTTCCGTGATATACCTTCTACAAGAAAGCAACAGGAGAGAGGAGAAGAAGGGCGATGAAAGAAAAAGAAGACGAAGAGGAATGAAGAAGAAGAAGGAGGAGGAGTGGAGGAGGAGAAAAAGAAGGAGGAGGATGAGAAGAAGAAGAAGAAGAAGAAGAAGAAGAAGAAGAAGAAGAAGAAGAAGAAGAAATATTTGTATTATGTGCGATGAAACTAAATGTGTAGTTCCAGTATTTGCTGATTACATAGATTCTGGTGGAAGGTCCAGTAGGAAGAGTAGTATTTATAAAAACAAATTGCTTATTAGCCTCACATAGGCTACATGGAAAAACTTGAAAGAAGAGGTTGGAGGTAGGGGATGGGGGAGCGTGTGTGTGTGTGTGTGTGTGTGTGTATGTGTGTGTGTAGAAGCTAGGAAGAGAAGGCGAGAGACGTAAAAATAAAGAGAATAGATCTGTTGTACACACACAAAATCTATATGAACCGACTACACATACATTTCCACAATGATTGTGTAATTGGCAATTTTTTCTATGTTCCGTTATTTTATTACATAATGTGTGCGAATGCATGAGAATGCGCCTTGAATCACTCTTTTTGTGTGAGATATATGGTTTTAATTTCGTAACTTTTCTCTCACCAGTACTGTTATCACGATTTCCAAAATATATACCACAGTACTCAATCTTCATAACGTTGTACAAAAGCCACAAAGGAGGTTGTAGTGGTCTGCGCTTGATTTTTTTTCACAGGAGCAGTAAGCCCGCTGACACAGGAAAATTGATTGGAAAGGAAGTGACGCTTTACAGCGAGCCGACCAATCGCCAAACGAGATTATGACTCAAATCCTCTTTGCTGCTATTTCCGCTCGTGTGCGAAACCATGGCTGCCCAATTTCCTCTTAGACATTGTATACGAAACTAACACAAACTGGACTTATCAGAAACTACCCACGCTCCTGCTATTCTCCTCCCCAAACTTCATCTTCCAAACTATCTCCTGTAATCAGACTTGTATCCTTGTTTGTTGAAAATAAAATAATAGAGGATCGTCCATTATACTTAGCTATAAGGAGATGCAAGCTTGTACGATGGAATTTTATGATTGAATCAGCAGAATAAAGTCTCTCTAGTAGTAGCTTCAACCCCCCCCCCCCCCCTCTCTCTCTCTCTCTCTCTCTCTCTTTCTTTCTCTCTCTCTCTGTGAGAGAGAGAGAGAGAGAGAGAGAAGGAGAAAAGGGATATGGTCGATCGTGACATTTATTTCTTTTCTCATTTCTTCCTTTCTTTCTTAAAGCTAGTCCAGTTGTTTACTACTTTCGTTTGTTTTCAGGACTTCGACAAGTATTCACTCATCAGTACTACTCTAAAACTTGTAAAAGACTTTTTAGAGGATTAGCTAGAAACGAATACTAGATTTAAAAAAAAAAAGAAAAAAAAAGAACATTATATGGAAGACAATGTCCATTTCCATAATAGCAAATGCTGTTCGTCGATTAAAACAATACAGCACACACACACACACACACACACACACACACACACACCCACACACACACACACACACACACACACACACACACATACAAACACACACCTACAAACACACTCACAAACACAATTCATGGACGACAATGTAAAATGTCTAAATAGCAAATGTCGTTTAACGATAATTCAAGCAATGCAATAACCTTTTTACACTTCTCAAGCACAAAAAAACCAACACGCGCGTGTTTCCGTTTCTTCCCTATTCAGTGTTTGTGTGTCTGTTCAATTTGAATGGACGCATTCATCACGTCGTGTCTCTGTTTAATGTTGCATAACAGCAAATCTGGTTAGGGAGGGCAGCAGACGATAACGATTGCACGTGACCGAGTGAGGGATTGTGGGTAGCAGACGATTTGGTATCGGTTGCCATCCTGACAAGATCACCCGTGATCCAGTCGCATATCCCGTAGACCTTTGACCCTTGCATGGCTATGGATGATTAGTTTGGGATTGGGTGGATGAAGCAGGAGGGCATTACGTGATTTGGGGTCTCCTATAGCTCAGTACTAGGTCCCAGTGGTCCCTCAATAGCGCAGTGGTTTACAGTGGTTTCCCTACTGCACAGTGGTTTACAGTGGTTTCCCTACTGCACAGTGGTTTACAGTGGTTTCCCTTCTTCGCAGTAGTTTCCAGTGATTTCTTTATAGCACGTTGGACAACGTCAATTTACCAATTTTTAATTTTGTTTTACTTTTAAAAAAATAAAATTTCTGGGTTCTTTTTTTTTATTTATTTTTTTTTTAAATTTCAGAGACCACCATTCCAAAACTTGGTAAACAAATCAATTGTACAAACATGATGTGCTGTTACAGTTCAACAGAAAACCTGAACAGAAAAACCTCGTGATGTTATAACTGCACAACAGAAAACTTTAACATAAATAATTTGCTCCATTATAGGGTCATCACATTGATTGATTGAATGATCTATAACTTCTGACGAGTCCTTCTATTGAGCAAAATAATAAAGGTGCATAAGCTGTCTCAAAGCATGTAGTTTTTTTTTAAAATTATTCTTTAGGTTTTATTATTATTTTTTTTTAAAATATATATATATATATATTAATCTAATTTTCTCAAGGTTAATTCACGTTCAAACAAAAATGAAATGCCAATTGGCGTATTATATCTGAAACATTTTTTTTAAATTTATTTATTATTAAAAGTACTATAGTTCTATTCCAGGACGTCAACGAGGTTTGAACCACTGTTTGTACAGGCTCCAAAGTTATCGCCTGCCATTTGAGTACACTGCGTACACCACTGAGTCAACTTGATAATTAGTGGCCAAACGGTTCACACAAATAAGTGCATAATTATAAACACATGCAAGGTTATCACCACCGTTCTAAGGAGCGCTACTCTGTATCGGGATTGCATATATGCCTGATCTTGTCCCTCTTATTGATATAGGCACTTTGGTATAGGTTCTTCTTGACTAATTATCGTATCCTTTGGCATCACTGACTCCGCTCACTCCTGGTTTCTTTCCTACCTCTCCGACAGACGGCAGTCCGTTATCATCGATGGCATATCCTCTGACCCAGTTAGGCTCTCCTGCGGAGTTTCTCAGGGATCTGTCCTGGGTCCGGTCCTTTTTACACTCTACACCTCTCCTCTGACCAACATCATCCAGTCTCATCACATAAACCACCACTTCTATGCTGACGACTCACAACTACAAGACAAAGACAAACCTGACAACATTCAGGCACTCCTGACTCGCACGGCCGACTGCTGTGAAGACGTGAAGGACTGGATGACAGCAAACAAACTTAAACTGAACGACGACAAAACGGAAGCCATGCTGGTAGGCACACGCCAGAAACTCCCTCAGCTCCCCTCCTCTCTCCATCTTCAGCTTGACGGTACCTCTATCCCTCTCTCCGACTCTGCCAAGAACCTTGGCGTTATCCTTGACTCTTCTCTCTCAATGACTAGCTTTGTCTCTGCAACCGCCAGGGCCTGCTACTTCCACCTCCGTCGAATCAGTCAGATTAGAAAATACCTCACCACTGAAGCTGCCACCAAACTTGCTGTCTCCCTCATCCTGTCTCGCATCGACTATTGCAACTCCCTTCTTTCCGGCCTTCCCCGCTCCACCACTCTCCCTCTCCAACGCGTTCAAAACAATACTGCCCGCCTCGTCCTCAGAAAGAAGAAATCTGACCACGTCACTCCCTTGCTCAAAGCCCTACACTGGCTTCCCATCTCCCAACGCATTCAATACAAGACCTTGTCTCTCTGCTACAAGTCCCTCAACAACTCCGCTCCTCTCTATCTCTCTGACTTACTTCACCCATACATTCCCTCTCGCTCTCTTCGCTCTGCCTCCGACCCTCTCCGCCTCCGCATTCCTCGCTCCAAACTCAGCACGTTCGGGTCCCGCTCCTTCTCTGTCTACGGCCCATCCATCTGGAATACCCTTCCACTCTCTCTCCGTCAGAAACCCTCCCCCACCTCCTTCCAGTCTGCCCTCAAAACTTACCTTTTCAAGCAGTTCTAACACCATGACCTCACTACGCACCCCATCGCCAGCTGTCTCTTGCATGGTCTGTTTGTGGTATGAGTATATTTGAGTGAATGTATTTTTTGCGTAATTGTTACATGTGTCATTGTCTAAAGCGTGCACATGCGTGCGTGAGTTGTGAGTGCGCGCTTAGAGTTATAATTATTATAAGATAAGCGCATTATAAATACAGTAATTATTATTATTATTATTATTATTATTATTATTAATTATTATTATTATAGTATCAGGGGACACGCTGAAAAGTCTACCTTTGCGCCATGGAGGAACCACCGTGCAGTGAGAAAACCCAGCGGTTCCTCGACAGCGCAGTGGTTTACAATAGTTCCTCAATAGAGCAGTGAATGACATAATAATAATAATAATAATAATAATAATAATAATAATAATAATAATAATAATAATAATAATAATAATGGACATTTATATAGCGCTATTACTTGTCTTTTTTATAGACAAGCGCATAGCGCTTTACATGAAGAGAAAGAAACAAACATGAAACAACTTACAATATTGCAATAAAAATTATACAATGAGAACAAAAATAAAACCCCAGACACAAAATAAAATTAAAAAAAACCACATAAAGTTAACTTTCTGCAAACAGTATAGATCTTTATGAATATTGTATACGGAAACACTGAAATGTCTACCTCTGCGCAATGGAAGAACTATAGTGCTGTGTAAGAGAAACCAAATCGTGTCGTGTGGAAGGAATGAGGGAGTGAAGGAGGATTGGCATACAGCGTAGCTATGACTTGCCTAGCACCTGAGACAAACATAAGCCTCCACTAGTCTCAGCTAAGTAGCGTGGGAGATTGGCTGGAGCAAGTATGGTCGGATGTTGTTGTTTGTAGATTATAGTCACACGACACTTTCGCATATAGGTGACTACTGGACCGATTTATACTGACACCAGCGGGCCAGTTGTTGGTAAAGGGGAAAATAATATGATCACACGTTGACCAATCCGGGATTCGAACCAGCGACCTTTCGGTTACTAGCAAGACGCTCTTACCAACTGAGCTACCCGGCCCCGCGGCCATATGGTCGGAGCATGGATTCTTCAATTTGTACTTCCATGAAACGGAGAGTTTTAGCTATCCTATCCTATCCTATCCCATAACTCGGAGGTCGTAGGGGCACCACAGATGATCGTTTAACCAGCGTACTCCCATCTTTCCCTGTCCTCAGCAACCCCGATTGTTTCGCTCAGTGTCAGAGTTTTAACTAGTGCTGAGAATGACTTGTCGTAAAGAGAGAGAGCCGAGGACAATACACTGTTATGCGTTGTTGTTGTGCTCGTAAATCGTGTGGAAAAATGGATTGTATAATGAGTCTAAAATCTTAATCCATAATAATAATAATAATAATAATAATAATAATAATAATAATAATAATAATAATAATAACAACAACAACAACAACAACAACAACAACAACAACAACAATAAAAACACTACTACTACTACTACTACTACTACTACTACTACTACTACTACTACTACTACTACTACTACTACTACTACTACTACACTGTACTACTACTACTACTATTATTATTTTTTTAATATTTATTATTATTATTATTATTATTATTATTATTATTATTATTATTATTATTATTATTATTATTATTATTATTATTATTATTATTATTATTATTATTATTATTATCATTATTATTATTATTATTATTATTATTATTATTATTATTATTATTATTATTATAAAAGTTTCAAACAGTTTATGTATCGGTTTGTCTGTTTGTCCCTCTCTTTCTCTCTCTGTCTCTTTGTCTATCTTTCTCTCTTTAACACACATATACATACACTCCTGCGCGCGCGGCGCGAAAACAAACACACACACACACACACACACACACAAACACACACACACACACACCCACACACATACTTCTATCCATAACTCTCCCACTTCTCTCCTCTACTCATTGACACAACCTTCATAGTAGCAATACCACTCCTTGGCCCAACCTTCTCTCCCTCTCACTAAATCGATAACAGTGAATTAGCCCGAAGATACCCATTCCCAATCACTCATTGAAAATTCTCCTCAGCACCCTGCTTGAGCCCCGAGCCAGTTGGTGATGATAGGGACCCATAATCACATCAGTCTGAGCCCTGTCAGGGCCTCAAAAGCAGTTGCTCATGCGGTAAGGCGAGTACCTCCGACCGCCCACAGCGAAACTAACCAACCAGTGATATTATTGGACGTTAAGTTGGACAACTGCGGTCAGAACATTCTAGCAAAAGCCCAATCACCCGATTCCAATAGAAAACGCCAAGTAAGTTTTGTTATGGAGAGACTCTTTAAGGACAGATCCAAGTGCTCAAACTACTTCAGAATAACTTGATATTGCAGCTCTATTATAATTACGATCTAGGGCTTTATTGTTCACAACGAACAATGATACGTGGTGAAGAAACAGAAACTCCGATGGAATGGCCACGTCACCAGAGCATCAGGCCAAAGAGGTAAAAGAAGAGGGAGATAGAAAGAGAGGTGGGAGGACAACAAACGAGAATGGACTGGCTTGAGCGAAGTCATGAGGGTTGCTGATGACAGAGAAAGATGGAGTACGCTGGTTTAACGATCATCTGTGGTGCCCCAAAGACTTTCGAGTTACGGGGTAATTCGTGTTCAGAATGCTCATCACAAGTATCTTCAAACCCAATAAAGAAGCCATCAAATAGTAATAATGTACAAATAACAGTGGGGGTGGGGTTTGAATAGGGGGGAGGAGGGAAAGGAATATGCACATGTGTGTCTTCCCGTTCAATCGTGATTCCTAATACACACACACAAATTTAATAAAACATGCTTTTGAGCCTGGCAACTAAATTGCTTTGTTAATTTCTCAAGTAATTGTTAGTTTTGTAGGTTCACGTATTTAATTCTAATAAAAGTCTAATCTAACAAACTAGCAAAAAACAATAGGTCAGAGTTAGCCCTGAGTAGCTTTGATTTCACCAGAAAATCTAACCAACCAAACATGGAGTGTCATCGTGTTGAGCATGACAGTCCCGCTTCAACAACGTCTTATATAGGGAACAATTTGGTACATCCTATTCTCATTCTCATAGAAAAGCTAACTAACCATGTATTATTAAAGGTTTCCGTATCAACCGGAAGGTAGATTTCAGTTGCAATCCTAGATAGAATTACTAGTTCGGCCTTGTACTGCCATGCAACCACCACCCCCCTTTCCCGAATAAAAGTTTGTAGCTCGGGGTAGCTTTAATAGTATTCTAAGACGAGCTGTCTGCCTGTATAACTCTAGGTAACTTAAAAGACACTAAAAAGACAAGTTCCCCTCCCCCCCCCCCCCATCCCACCATTTTCGAAGACGGGTCTATTGTGCAAAAGGAAAATCCCAAAATCTGGGGTCATTTTAGGAGCATGTACGTCGATTCCCGCATCGTTTTGCGCATTCATAATTATATTATTACGCAGAGATACGGAATACATTTTTTACGGCAAATTTTGATATTTAGCTTTAGATTACAGTTAGTTAGAATTTGGATTAGGGTTAGGGCTAGTGTTAGGGTTAACTGTAACCCTAGGCCTAGATTAGGCCTATTTCACCAGCAGATTTTAGGCATTTTTACCCTCGGGAACACAAACAGAGTTAAAGTTCCCGTTTAAAGTGGTTTTTTTTCTTCTTCTACGTAACTAACCATTGATATTCAACTGCAATTTGATTAACAACATATTATACAGTTGAATGTAAAAGTATTTTATGTGTATGACGCACTTGATCAAATCAATTCTCGCACGAGCGCTAACCAACCAGTGATTCCTGGACAGTAAGTTGAACCAAATTTGCCGGGCGTTTGTAGTTTGGATGCAAGTCAGGAATGGTCTGGTAATTGTCTTAACGTCTTTACCGCCAAAGTATCTCCGACTCAACTGCAATGGAACCTTAACAAAGAATTCATGATAATGCCATGATTCCGAGAGATTTAATTTACCCATTTGGTGTCGGAGAGTTTTAATCGCAAACACGTTTATGAAGTCGGTCCTGGAAAGCTTTAAGCTTCAGTTATTTTATTTATTTTATTTTATTTTATTTCATTTCATTTTATTTATTTATTGCTTGATTTTAGTTGTCTTTGGAATTTAAATAATTCTATCTTAATTTATTTGATTTTTATTTTATTTTATTCGTAATGGTAGGCGTTTGTCCGACGATGGATTTTTATTGAACGTCATTTTTTCCAAACGAGCGTGATAGTATGATAACAGAAACCGAAACAGGGGGAAACACAAACAAGAATCGACAACAATAGTTCGGCTTTCTATATGTAACACTTCCAATTAAATGATATGTCACGTTGAAAATATCTCTACGGATTTTAACAAAACTCTCATAGCCATGAAAGAATGTCTTACGTTTTAAAAAGCTCTGTAGCTCAAAGGAGCAGGTCATTATCAGAACTCTAACCTCAAAGTTCCTTCAGATAAAATGCGGAGTTACCTCCCCTTCCTTGACACTATGATGTGTTTTAGTGTAGTTTATCACACCATAAAAGACGGTGATGTCTTTTGGAGTTAAATTTGAGTTCGGAGTTGCACTTTGAGATTTTTTAGTAGCTGTTTTAGAGGCTAGTTAAATGAGGTTATATGTTCCTGAAAATAATATTATCAATGTCAAGATGTTCTTTGAAATTTGTGCCAGGTTCCTTATAGTTGATTTGATGTCATTTGGTTTGGTTTGGAAGAACGTTATCGTTGTCGTGTCTGTCATCGTCATAACCATCATCCGACGCAGCAGCATTATCATCTTAATCATCATCTTAATCATCA
>CM072512.1:39178144-39185644 GCA_036898135.1 Oncomelania hupensis
ATGGTTTAGATGTTTTGTAGTGTATAATATAAACAGAACGTACATTTTGTATTTGTGAACTTCATAGGTGCATTCTTCTTCCTACTTTTAATAATAATAATAATACAGGATGCTATATACGCGCCTTACCCCAAATCAATCAGGCTCAAAGCGCGGCGATCTATACCAACATACACGCTCACTTGTCTCATCCACCCTCACACACACCAAATACACATCCATCATTCAAACAAGTGGTGTAAAGGCAGGGAGATCGCTATTAGAAGACGGAAAGAATTCGAATTTTTATTTTTGAAATTTTTATATTGACTGCGTCCTGTACTATTATTGAAGGGAGGGAGGAAACCGGAGTGCCCGGAGAAAACCCTCAATAGTCTCGTACCTAAGTCACATACGTTCGCCCCTTGCGGGAATCGAACCCGCGACCTTCGGCATAGGAAACCGGCGACTTATCCACTGCGCCACGAGGCCACCCCGTTTTTTCCCACTTTTCTCATAAATATAAACAAAACAATGAATTGTCTCGCATACGTCCCAACCAAACAGCGACCTTTTCCCCCATAAACAATAATCCTAAGAAAGAATTAACATTCTCATAAATAATAACCAAACAAAGAGTTCTTTTCGCGTAAATAATAACCAAAACGAAGACTTCACATTGCCATAAATAGTAACCAAACAAAGATTTCTTTTCGCATAAATAAGAATCAAACAATGACAATGCATTGAGTTTACCTTTGCAAACTCAGCTGATTTATAGCTTCCATTATTCGCTTTGTTATTGTGAAAACTTTGTTAAAGTTCATTCCGGTATAGAGTCGGTTAAGATTCATGTACAGGGGCCATTGGTTTTAAGCCAAGAGGAAAGCCTTTTCATGTACGGCTTGAACTAAAATATATTTGTTTGAGCTAAGCTCAAAGAATTCTTGCTCGTCCATAAAACTGCTGATTTATGGAATGGGTTAATGATAAGTAAACTCAATATTCACAAACAAAGAAATACAATAAATCGTTTCATAATACAATAGTCGGGTTCTAAAATCTGAAAAAAAAAAACCAAAAAACATTACAATAACAACTATGATATAATTTTGCGTATTAGAGTTAAAGATTCGTTCCATCCTTGCTTGCATTGAAAAAAATAAAACTTATGAAGCATAGAAAACGCTTTGTTAAAGAACTCCAAATAACATAAAAAGGAGACAGAATTTGTTTTCGAAAATACCTTAGCTGGTTTTATAATCTGAAAAGAATAACGATGATGTATTACTTTTTTGTTGTTGTTGCTATTATTGCACGACAGGCAAATAAACATTGACGGGGGGGGGGGGGGAGGGGGGGAAGGGAACATGAATTTCTTGTGCGTTAGTAGGCTCTATCTTTACGTGCATGATTGCTCACGAATACATTCCTTGGAATTTGTCATAACATATTCGATCGAGGAATCAGAAGTTTTGATTACAATTACAAGACGACGCAAGCTGGCTGCATTCTGGCGCAATGAATAATTGCTGAACTCCGACCAGTAAACATTATGTGAGTTGTTGATGTTGTTGTTGTTATTATTATTATTATTATTATTATTATTATTATTATTATTATTATTATTATTATTATTATTATTATTATTATTGTAGTAGTAGTAGTAGTAGTAGTAGTAGTAGTAGTAGTAGTAGTAGTAGTAGTAGTAGTAGTAATATGAGCTGCCTTGAAACAGAAGAAAGTTTGTATTATAGCTTACAGAGGTGCACGGAAGTGCTAAGTAAACGTGCAAAAGACGTAAAACTTTATGACTTTACCTTATAGCGTCACAAACCAGAAAAATCTCCGTGAGAAATAAATTCCACTAACAAGCTTTTTTGCTTTAGCCACAGATTTGGACAGCGCACTAATTCAAAGCATTATAATGGACCTTCGATAGCAAAGCGGTAGATAACACACACAACCGTGTATTCTATTTTATCTATGTTATGCAAGGCTGTTTGCTATCGAATATCCATTATACGCACTCACGTTGTGTGATGCGCGGCCTTGATGGTTGGTTGTTTTATTAACGTCTTTTTTCATCAAGATGATATGACACACACATTCAAGCTCACGCATTTAAACAGGCACACATGTACACACACATAAGAATACGCACTATCTCCATCTCTCTCTCTCACGTACACTCAAATATAATTTATAACCGCAATGAGACATAAGTAACAATGTCAGTTAAATAAAACGAGCGACTGGAGAATTAATTAAAGGTTTTGCCAAACCCACATTTAAATCATTGTTGATGTTTTTAACTGATGTTATAGTATTCACTTCAGGGCGCAAAATGGGAGGAATGTGAATACAATCAATTAACAAGCTATATGTTTTAGAGTTGAGGGTTCGTCACAAATGCATTGTACATTTGTACAAAGTTTGATTTTCATCGAATTTAATAATACTCTATTTGCCACAGATGAAATTGATCTGGCAATTCCACGAAGTTGGTTATAGTTTGTATTGAACTGAAGTTTCTTTACAATATTGTTTTCGGTATTGATTTGAATTTCTATAGAAGACAATTTTATTTTAACTGACAGAGAATTAATATTTAAAGCATCTAATTTTGCAGCATGATCAGCCCAATCATTAAATCATTAAATAAAAATTCACAATGAGATGGCATCCAGTAAAAGGGTCTTTCGAAAGTATAGTTATTTTTTAAAGGAATAAATTCCGTAGTTTTTGTGCCTATTAATAGCAAGTTCTAGCCAACATTTTTGGAGCTAAAAATAGCATTTACCAAAGCCGGAGAAAGACAGAACCCGCAAAAAAATTGCTCGTAAGGGTTTTTGTTTTAGCATGATACAATAGACCCTACTTTTCCCCAGACACCAAAGACGCATTCTTTAAGCCGCGTGGTTCACTCAAGGGTAACACCGTTAAAACAGGGGAAATAACTCCATGTCAGACCCGAAATGGAAAATGTAAACTTTAGCAGTTGGTTTGAGCAACAAAAGTCCACTTTATCATTGTGCAATGTAATAACAATGCAAAATTTAGGGTAAACCAGTTTTTGCTAAAGGTAAACAAAACCTTGGAATTGGGGCCTTTTAAGATGGTACTTTTCTAGTGCCCAAAGCGTGCCCTAAAGGTATGTTTGCGTTGTGCGCTAGGTACTGTTAAGGGGACACTAAATACGATTGGAATGAACACACGTTATTTTTCCTACCGCCTTACGATATGATCTGTACTTTCGATCTCTCGATCCATTAATCCAGCACCGCTGTTATTTTCTGCCGTATCGTTCTTTTCTCTTGTTTCACAGGGAGGTAGGCTTTTTCCTTGATCGTGTTTAATTCCTAGCAAGTTCCTATATAGGTTGTAGCGGATTTATTGCATTGTCGTGTTGCATTGAAACACAAATCCTTGCCCCACACTCTCCTCTCCCCCCCTCCCTCCACCTCCACGCCAACCGTCGTTGACACATACGCTTTCCGCTGCCCTTGCCCTGTCCTGTAATCCACCGATTTCTCCGTAAATATGCCACCCTTGAATACGCCTTTGGCACAGTCGTGACCGAAACCTTGCACGGTGTTGTTGCCCGAATGTTTTCTTCTTCTTGTTGTTTTTCTTGTTCTTCTTGTTGTTTTTCTTGTTCTTGTTCTCTGTCTTTTTGTTCTTGTGTTTCTTCTTCTTCTTCTTCTTCTTCTTCTTCTTCTTCTTCTTCTTCTTCTTCTTCTTCTTCTTCTTCTTCTTCTTCTTCTTCTTCTTTTTTTTTCTTTTCTTTCTTTCTATCTTTCTTTCTTTCTTTCTTTCTTTCTGTCTTTCTTCTTCTTCTTCTTCTTCTTCTTCTTCTTCTTCTTCTTCTTCTTCTTCTTTTTTTTTTCTTTTCTTTCTTTCTATCTTTCTTTCTTTCTTTCTTTCTTTCTTTCTTTCTTTCTTTCTGTCTTTCTTCTTCTTCTTCTTCTTCTTCTTCTTCTTCTTCTTCTTCTTCTTCTTCTTCTTCTTCTTCTTCTTCTTCTTCACTCTGTGTCTCTCTCTTTCTCTTTTTCCCACTGTCTCTGTCTGTCGGTTTGTTTGTCTGTCTGTCTGTTTGTCTCTCTCTCTCTCTCTCTCTCTCTCTCTCTCTCTCTCTCTCTCTCTCTCTCTCTCTCTCTCATCAATATACTCCTTCGGATGAGAGTATAAACCGAGGTCTAGTCTGTGTTTCGCATACATTCCATCATAACGGACTTTAAAGATCCTGACGCTCATGTCCTAGACGGGTGAGTGCCGGTAACAAGAACACACCCAGCATGCACTTGGTCCTTCTCCCCCATCCCTGGCTGCCCAGGATTGTGCTCAGTTGTCCGGGCGTCATACCATGCGCCAAAGGCTGCGGGTGGGCGTCTCGGACGGTTTGAGTTAGATCCTGTATCGGCCAGCGCCTTGATCCTTAGGCTAAGGCGCCTTATTATTATTATTATTATTATTATCATCTGGGTGCCTGGTGGGGTTTAGCGTCTCGCAGTATGTAGTAGATATTTGTCTGATTGTCATTCTCTGGATTTTACAATAATGTCAGTGTCCTTTTATTGTGCAGTATTAGGCAGCTGGCACATCGCCTGCAGGTCAGGTTTCCTGGTTCTGCTTCCGACATCAAATCTCATGCTACCGGAATTTGTGCAGGCAATTTGCTGATGTACTGTACACCGGCTAATGTATGGCAATATGTGTGGCACCAGGGAACGCGAAAGAACGATAATGACAGAAGGAGGGAAGGGAAGAACGGGGGAGTGGGCGAGGGAGAGCGAGAGAAAGTTGGGGTAAAAGAGAAAGAGAGTGAGAGTGAGAGAGAGAAATAGGAAGTGAGAGAAGCAGAGACAGAAAAAGAAAAAGGGAGAGAGGGAGAGAGAGAGTTTGTGTGTGTATGTGTGTGCGTGCGTGCGAACTTACTTCATGTTATTTATTACAAACTAGAAGAAAAACGTGACTTATGTGCGTGCCAGTGTGCGTGAGTGAGTGTGTACGTGGGTATGTGTGAGTGCGCGCGAACGCTTATGTGTATGCATCTGTCTATCTGTCTGTCTGTGGTGTAGAATGGTAACAAGTCTTCTTTTGGTTTTGATCACAAAACTTCATCGACAGTCCTTTCAACACTAGACGTTTTGGTCAATATTGCTGTGTTCTTTTTTCTACATCCTTGGCAGAAAACTGGCGTACATTGGTCTTTGATCTAGTAATGAACATCAAAAGGAACTTTACTGTCTGACGTTCTTTGAAGATTTGATTTCAAAAGTTGAGCTATCAAGAGCGGAACTGATAGGAGGCCAACCCTGAAAGTCTAGGGACTTTTATTTTGAATATTTATATTGCTAAAACACAGTTTGTTGTATTTCATCTTTACCTCCTGGGTTAAAAAGATTTTTAGACTTAACATAATATTGTGGTACTCACTTCTTCTTCTTCTTCTTCTTCTTCTTCTTCTTCTTCTTCTTCTTCTTCTTCTTCTTCTTATCTTCTCTCTCTTTTTGTCTCTGTCTCTCTGTCTCTCTGTCTCTCTCTCTCTCTCTCTCTCTCTCTCTCTCTCTCTCTCTCTCTCTCTCTCTCTCCCTGCGTTTGTTTGTGGTTGTAGGCTTGTGTCTTTCATTCTGTTCTTTTTATTTGTCTATTCTGATTCATTTTCTTGCCTCGGGCTCAATCTTCTTTTTTCCTGTTCTTTCTCTGTTATCTGATTCTTCTTTTTTTTTCCACGATTTCATTGTAGCGGTATTCGAAGCAAGCAAGAAAATTTGTCTCAATGAAAAAAGGGACGCTATTTGTGTGGAACGAGATGTAATCAGATTGATTTTCCTTTGCAATCTCTTTCCAATTCGTATTGGCAACGGAGAAAAGAGGTTTTGTCTTGTGGCAGTTGTAGTTTGGGCTAGCCTAGCAGAGATCGAATCCCCACTAACTGACGGTTGATGTTTCTTTCAGAAAGCAAGTTAAGCAGGCTCCTGAGAAGACTTACATGACGCCACAGCAACACGCTAAAGTGTCCGGGTCGTTAATAAATGGAGTGTTCTTATAATCCAGCAAAGAAAGTGTTGTTTTTTTTTAAAATTAGGTCGAATCCGTGCTGCCCTTGCGATTTATATTCGATGGACTTGGATAACACCACTGACTCCACGTAAGAGAGAGAGAGAGAGAGAGAGAGAGAGAGAGAGAGAGAGAGAGAGAGAGAGAGAGAGAGAGAGAGAGAGAGCGTATGTGTGTGTGTGTTTCGAGTGTGTTTGCATGTGTGTATATGAGAATATGTCTGTCTGTCCGCACGCGAAAGTGTTCTTTTCTACTTCCTATCTATAAAAACACGCCTTTTCTCATTTTTGTAACTTGATTTGTATCATTGCCGCGGCATCCGGACTCGAAAAACTAAGTTCGTGGCGATTTGAATGAGAGCTCAAATTGGGTGGAAGCAGAATGAAGGCTGCTAGCTAGAGCAGCCGCAGCAGCAGCAGCCACCGAAGGCCCCCATTGTTACGAAACTAGAAGAGCAAATTCACATCTTACGATGATGCAGCATCTCTGCTCAGGATTGCATTGTTACGGAATTAGGAATGCGGTAATATCACATCTCATTGGAATAGCCTTATCACCATCACTCAGACCACAGTAATTGAAAACGTGTATAAAAGAGACCATGCAGATTTTTATATTATAAAAGCATTCGTTTTATTTCAGAACATTGCGGACAAATAATACGAACAAAGCATCTTCCTCATAAAATATCAATAGCATATGCTTAACGCACAAGGCTTAACAGATTCCCATTAAGATGTTTTTACATTTAAAGTAATTTCTTACAAGTTTAACAGTTTGGTAGAACATGAATTACATTGATACCTGCTGTTTTAGCCAACACCATTGCAAACACCGCGAAAATGGTAATTTAGGTTGTGACGGTGGGTCTATTGTTGCTGGGCTCTGCACAATTGAAGGCTATTACCCACTCGTCTTTCGTCTGTGGGGATCGGCTTGTTAGTCGACCGGTGACTAATCTTAATACATTTATAAGTTTAGCTCGGTCTGTGTTAGGATGGGGTTACAGAGATAGGGAGAAAATTGTAAAAGATTCACTGACACACTAGCTCTCACACGGCTATGAAACATAGGTTGTCCAGCCACTTGTTAACAGTAAATATCACACATTTATTTTCTCTACTCTATACAAAATCTTCTTATCACTATACTAACTTAAATGTCCAAATATCACTTCGAATAGTTCGCTCCTTGATAGGTCTATGCAGCTACTGTCTCATAATTGGGCTAATAGTGCTTTCTGTCCAACTGTTTAGTTTTCTGGAAGAGTGGACTGTTGATGTCCTTCTAGAGCAGTTTTGGTGCACGGTTTCTATTGACTTAACTCTCTTGTAGATGAACGGTGTTGTGGTGGTGTCTTCTCCTGGTTGGCAGACTGTTGGGCTATCGTAGCTCAGTGCTAGATGCTCCACTGCAGGCCGAATGTCAGGGTGGACTCTTAGTGGTCTTCCTCCTACC
>CM072512.1:39190644-39320644 GCA_036898135.1 Oncomelania hupensis
TAGGTGAATGTTTATAGCGTGTTTGTATGTATGTGTTTGTTTGTGTATGTATGTGTGTGTGTGTTTGTGTGTGTGTTTGCGTGTGTGAGCGTGTGTGCGTCTATGTCTGTGAGTGGCAAATACAAGTAAATCGTGATTTTGTTGCCTTGCTTCTGCATATTTTCTAGACAGAATATGGATTTATTATTTTTATTATTTTATTTATATTTTTTATGTTATCAGTTTTTTAGAGTTCATTGCCTAGTCTTATTGCGAATTATTTTCATTAGGTATTAAAGCTAAAGATACAAAAATATATTTAGGATGTTGTAATTGTCATTTCTCTCATGCCATTCATCGTAACATGACATGCTAAAGAACTTAATGAACTGTATACAACCACTCAACGAAGCGACGAAGAACAGAGACCACACGCACATGGTTTGGTACTATTCCTTTAATTATTTCTTTTCTCAGTTCTATAGCCAGTAATCTATTAATCAAGGCTCTGTGTGATTTAGTACATGTTCATGTCCAGGCGTTGATATATGATGATACTCTTTGGCTCGATTTCTTTGATTCTTTCAATAAGCAGTTCTATATGAGTATATATGTCAGAGCATCGGGATAATGAAGTATTTGTTGGCGAACCAACACATGTATTTAATTTGACTCCCCATATGTCCAAGTGGCCCTTGTATTATTTTGAGTAGTATAGATAGATAGATAGATAGATAGATAGATAGATAGATAGATAGATAGATAGATAGATAGATAGATAGATAGATAGATAGATAGATAAGATAGATAAGATAAGATAAGATAAGATAAGATAAGATAAGATAAGATAAGATAAGATAAGATAAGATAAGATAAGATAAGATAAGATAAGATAAGATAAGATAAGATAAGATTAGATAAGATAAGATAAGATAAGATAAGATAAGATAAGATAAGATAAGATTAGATAGATGGATGGATGGATGGATGGATAGATGGATAGATAGATCAAACTCTCTCTCTCTCTCTCTCTCTCTCTCTCTCTCTCTCTCTCTCTCTCTCTCTCTCTCTCTCTCTCTATATATATATATATATATATATATATATATATATATATATATATATATATATATATTCTTTGTCGGTAGTTTAGTAGGCAACTATTCTCTTGATTTTATCACTTTTCCTTTCTATTAAGTTTTTTTTTTTAATATTTTTTTTTAAAGAAGCTTTAGGCTGTACATTGACTTTAGGTCTATCGATTTCTATACTGGTCTGTGCTAACTTTATATATACTACTGTCCAGAAGGAGAGTAAAAAGACCTTTAAACACAAAATCTCGCTAAAACTAATTGTCTAGCCACACAAATCATTGGAAAAGGGCAAGCCAGAGAAGAAAAAAAAAACACTACTAAAATGTCTCCGATCTTTTCAACATGTTTTTTTTTTTTATACGTTTCTAACTTTCTGTATTTTTTCCTTGTTTAGAAGAAGAGGTGTGGGAATATAGGAGGGTGCGCGTAGGTTATTTGCAGGGACAGGGTGGGCGGGTGGGGAGGTGAGGGATATGATAAATAAGGGGGTTGGTGGGAGGTGGGTGGGGATGGTTGGGTGACATGGTAGGTGAAGGCCAGGAAAAATAGAGTAGACGAGCACCATGGTGGAAATTGATCTTAACTACATAAAAGTTTCTTGTTTTTAAAGTCTCTTTTATTACTTTCAGTTATTTGTCTTCTTGCTGGGGATAGTGGGTGGGGTGGAGAGAAACGTTTCAAAAGGTTGGAGAGTGATTGAGTCTTTAAAAATAAAGATTGAGGAGGGCAGAGATGGAGAACTTACACATCTAGAATGAACCTGTCGTCTACTACTACTACTACTACTACTACTACTACTACTACTACTACTACTACTACTACTACTACTAGTAGTACTGCTACTGCTACTACTACTACTGATGATGATGATGATGATGATGATGATGATGATGATGATGATGATGATGATGATGATGATGATGATGATGATGATGATGACGACGACGACGACACAGTCGTTACGCATTCTGATTCTCTTCTTCGTTTATCAAAGACGGTGATCTTTCTTTACATGTTCATCGAAGATGCGCGTAGAAGGAAAGGGCAGAAAAACATTGTGGAATTATTATAACTACACACGAGTGCCTAGAGAGAAATGGAAGAAACTAACCGTTCTCTCCTTTAGGCATTCCAGCCTTCGTCTGTTTCGGGTGGACGGCTTTCCTGGCTGGCATTCAGCTTTTGTGTCTCAAGTGGACTCTACCCCGAAGTGACCAAATCATTATTTGCTATTAGCTTTCCGTATGTGTACCGTCAAGGACTTTGACTGTATTAAGTTGGTGTTTGGTAGATATGTAATGGTTACAATTAGCTTGAGAGAGCAAAGCGCACAATTTTTCGAGTGCACTTTAGCTCATTTGGAAAGTAACATTTTTAAGTTACAGTTAAATGCCACCAAAAAAAATGAAATAAAAAAAAAAAGATGCAAAGTAATATTTCTTGTATAACGCACTTGTCGGATCAAAGCGCTGGTTTAATCAGTATTGACATTTCCATCACCCAAAACGCCAAAAGTGCTTCCCCCTTCTTGACCACGGATGCAGTCACCCAGTAGAACGATTGGATGTTGATTTAAACATGTCATCTTGCTCGTTTATGTTTGTTGACAAGAAATACTTTTTTATTTTATTTTTTTTATAGCAGAAGCCTTTGGTTTCATTGTCTGAAGCAGGCATGGCTCCATCGCCACAGCTCGATCTCTTAGCTCAAACACTAGCTGACAAGAAAGAAAGATTAGCAGAAGACTTAATAGATATAATTTTATTGTCTGAAGCAGTCAGAGCTCGATCGCCGCAGCTCGATCTCTTACCTCAAACACTGGCTAACAAGAAAAAAAAAAGAATGCGACGGTCTCTAATTAGACATCAGCATAGAAGTTTGTTGGAGCCTCACATGACGTTTTGTTTCTAAACAAGAAAGACTGAATTACTTTATTTCATCGCGTTTCAGCCTCAAGCAGACTAAACGATCAAAGCTCGTCTACTTTAAAGTGTGTCTGAGGTTGTTTTTATTTCCCAAAACGTTTATGCTAAGGGAGATCAGATATTTACTGCTATTAGCAGCTAAGGGTCTCTGGAATGGTGGTACACAAAATTTAGATTTAATTTCCGCCAGTACAAGAACACGAGAAATGTATGAATATAATAAGCTACTAGTGTGGTCTCTTAGTGTGAGTTCTACAACTTAAGCAAATATGTTGGAAAATATCTATTAGCAGATAGTCGCCTCTTAGCGTAAATTATATTCCTGACCTCAGATACACTTTAAGCTCTGACTGACAGAAAAGAAAAGAAGAAAGAGATAGTTTTATAATAAACTACTGTGCTGTCTTCAGATGGGGTAATTTTTGACTGATCTTCAAAATGGTCATGTTCATTCTTGACAGTTTCAGGCGTGCGTTATTAGAACGTGGTAGAATTACCGCAGTTGGGCGACAACAGGACTGAACCAAGATCAAAAGGAACCATCTCGAAAGTGTTAACTGACCTCTGCAGGCAATGACAGTCCGTGACTATCACGTCGTACTATATCGCTGGCATCATAAGGAATTTATATTTGAAGAGAATTGAGAGAATTGGCGATGAGATTGCGTTGTGTGCGCGCGCGTTTGCGTTTGCGTGCGTATGTATGTGTGTGTGCGTGCTGTGGAGGGGAAGGGGGTTGGCGTGTTTGTGTGGGTTTGTCCGTGTGTGTGTGCTTGTGTGTGTATGTGTGTGTGTTGTTAAAAAAACTTGTTTGATTATTTTGATGTCTCTTAATGCTCAGTGAAAGAATGATATTGCTTGTCGTTGAGGTTTGGGGGTGTTGTATTTAAAAAAAAATTTAATCGCATTAC
The DNA here is from genome assembly GCA_036898135.1 of Oncomelania hupensis. Lineage (NCBI taxonomy): Eukaryota > Metazoa > Mollusca > Gastropoda > Littorinimorpha > Pomatiopsidae > Oncomelania > Oncomelania hupensis. The sequence goes on from CM072512.1 coordinate 39,194,554, forward strand.
CATAAACAAAATCCAATGTAGTTGATTCACTGGGCAACATGTGTACAACATGTAGTTTTCGTCGTCGTTATCTTGCGATTTTATGTTTGTGTGTGTGTGTACATGTGTGTGCGTGTGTGTGTATGAGAGCGTGCGTTCGGACGCGTTTGTATGTGTGTATGCGTGTGCGTGCGACCAAGCTTGACACACTGGTGCTGAGTGCCTTTGGGGCACATACATCCCCATTGTGTTTTCATACTAATTATTTAAATTAATGTCCTCAAAAGAGCAACTGAACAATATGATGCCACACCGAGAGGCATGCCTTCACGATTGCTTGTAAACTAATTCGAGGATGCTTGCGCCATGCAAAGGGACCATGATAGAGGATATACCTTGGTTCGACCGACTCGATCAAACTGAGTGCGGTGTGAATGATGATGATGATGATGATGATGATGATGATGATGATGATGATGATGATGAAGGATAATGATTGTGGTGGCTGTGGTGGTGATACTCTGATGCTGTTCCTATTCGTGGTTGTGGTGAATTTGATTATGTGTGTAGACATTCAATTATATTATTTATATGACTTTTTTGTTGAAAAAATGGAACCAGTACGAAAACACGCACACACACACACACACACACACACACACACACACACACACACATATGTGTATTCATGTTTAAATGGGGTCCTTTGACCTAATTCGCCGCCTAAGAGGCAAATTTCTTCAAAAAAGACACCTTTTTGCCAGAAGTTTGACCTAATTCCTCGCTCCTAAGAGACGAAGTAGGTCAAGTTTCTTGAAAAAAGCACCCTTTTCGCAAAAAGTTTGACCTAATTCCTCGCCTATAAGGGACAAAGTAGGTCAAGTTTGTTCAAAAACACAGCTAGGATAAGGAACTTTCCTCGACGATTAGGGTAAGGCAGTGCCTCGACGATTAGGGTAAGGCACTGCCTCGACGATTAGGGTAAGGCAGTGCCTCGAAAAGGGTTAGGGTCAGGGCTAGTTGCAGCGCTGCAACTAGCCCTGACCCTAACCCTTTTCTGGAATGGGTGCCTTACCCTAATCGTCGAGGCACTGCCTTACCCTAATCGTCGAGGCACTGCCTTACCCTAATCGTCGAGGAAATTTCTGTCTAAATAGTTGACCTAGTTCGTCTCCTAGGAGCGACGAAATAGGTCGAACTTTCTTCAAAATTTTTCCGAAAATTGACTGGATTTTCTCCGTCCCGGATAGTGCACTCCTCTGTACTTAAAACACTCCCATGCACTACAACTGCACTCCCATGCACTAAAAGAGCACTCCCGCGCACTTTGGAAAAAGTGGGGCCCTGGAAAAAAGTGGGGTCCGAGCAAAAGACCCCATTTATGACTAAAAAAACAAAGTCGAGTTCCCACTTTGACATAAATACACGTTCACACACACACACACACACACACACATGCACGCACAAGCAGATAAAAATGAAAAGATAAGATTAGATAGATAGATAGATAGATAGATAGATAGATAGATAGATAGATAGATAGATAGATAGATAGATAGATAGATAGATAGATAGATTAGATTAGATTAGATTAGATTAGATTAGATTAGATTAGATTAGATTAGATTAGATTAGATTAGATAGATAGATAGATAGATAGATAGATAGATAGATAGATAGATAGATAGATAGATAGATAGATAGATAGATAGATAGATAGATAAAAACAAACATACAAATGACTCTCTCAAAACACTAAAATTTTAAATAAAGTCAGTTGCGCAATTGTTATTTATTATAATGAAATCAACCACAAACACATCCAAAAGAAGCTGAAAATAAAACTGTCAAAATTAACTTCGTGAACACAAACAAAATTTCGAAAATCCTAACACACATAAACTGTGCTTTTCTACAAATAATCTCCATTTAAACAAAAATTCCACTGAATAATGTTCTAATTATACATACACGTTTACTTTTAACTGTGTCCAGTCATTTCACAGTAAAACATTTTCTAGCGTGACAATACCACAAGCAACGTTCAATCTTTCAGTTAGTTTCCTACCGCTAGTACATTTTGTGCTATTCCATTTTCACAACTATTTCTTCAATATCCTATTAGTTTGTTCTTTTTTCCACAAAAAAGGATTGGTGGCTGGTGCTTCTATAGCGCACTTTTCAGCTCAAAAATGGGCGCAAGGCGCTAGCTAAAGACGCTTGCTACCGAGATCATGGCGCAGCAAGCAAAAAAAAACCAAAACAAAACCACGTTAGCTGACATTTGGTTAGAAATCGCATTCGCTCGATGCACACTCCCAGTAATTAATTCGCTTGTACACTGTGTGAAAAGTCACATTAGCTGAACAAGGAATACACCATTGAGTACTGTGACTTCGATAGGCCTACTATATAGTGTCAACATATAAACACATCGCCACACACACACCAAATACTGTTTTTGCACACTCTTTTCCATTGAACAAACATAACGTTAAACCTGCATACTATTTTTTTTTCATTGCAAATATACCGTTTTTCGAACTGTAACACATTAAGCAGAACACAGTTTACCACATTAACACAATTCTCACTAGCGCTCATAAGAAGCTGTTACCATTCACACAAACCTGTACAATCACATAATGGCTTTATAACACAAAATACACCAATAATTATCAAATCATCACATTGTATGATGATTTGATAACTATTTGTGTATATTTGAATACTTCAGTCGTTTGTTTACATGGCGGGGAATTTGTCCGTGGTTGAAATTCATGTTTTCATTTTACGGAATGTCGTAATATAGGCATGTCATGCAAAATGACATCGAGAAATCACCTTACTTAGTTGTTAACAAATACGTAAGTACCTTATTAACAATACACTAAATAGAAAAACCTAATAAGAAATTCATAAAGGACAGAACTTCACAAGGTAAATGAATGTCTGGTCAAGTTAAAATTTGCACGTTCTGAATGTAATAAACATAACCATGGAAAATAAAACCCTAAATTTTTTTTATGTTAAGTACTTTTGTCATAGGACGCCAACTTCAATGATAATACAATGTTCACATAATTTAGGTATCTCTATGTCGTTTTGGTAATATTAATAAATAGTGTGTTACTCCAGCTAGAGAGTTTTCAATTACATCAGTAAATTTAAGTATTATGAAGTGTATGTAATATGTAAGTGTCAGCAATATATAATGTAGTTCTTCAAAATGTAATGTCTTTACCACAGTGATATTAGCAGATATAATTTAATCATTTCGTATTGAGTGAGTCTTATTTGTTATTACATTTCCTTGTCGAAAAATAAAATTGTAATTAGTTATAATTAATAACCTAATATTATTTTAGTAAAATCGATTTAACTTGTAAAATACAAAATGTCGTGTACCTAATAAAATCATGTTTTAAATTTTACGAGTCAGATTATTTGTTAACTAATAATTTAATAAAACAGTATTAGTACTACTTAACAATTAATATGACTCGTATGTCACACCTTTAATTTTACAAAACACGCTTCGTTTTTTCAAACTGGGTATGCGTCCACATACAATATAAAATAATGCACCCGATCCACGGTATAAAACTTTAATTTAGATTTCATATGTTTATATTTATAAACATTAACAGTTCAATATAACCTATTAAAACAAAACCCACATGAAAACAATATAAGATATTAATATTATATTGCGAGAAATTTGGTAACAAACGCTATCATGTAATTTGAAGTAACGTTCAGTATATATACCTCATAAAACATCTAACATTGTATACAACTTTGTTGTAAAAAAAAGCAACCTGTAATTTCAACATATTTATTAAAATTAACAAAAATGCAGACTACTGCTGTATGCACACTTTTATAGTTTAACTTAAGCACACACACAAACAGAAAAAAACGGCCTAATTTAAATTTGCACAGATATAGTTCCTAGTACTGACCAGTTCATTTCAAGCAGGAAAAATAGTGTCTGTATAATGCTGCTTGTTCTCAAGCTTAGATACATTGTTCTCAAGCTCAGATAAATTATAATGATTTTATTTATTTATTTAATAAATAAATGCAGTCGAAAATAAACATTCTAAATTGCGTAGATACCGTTCAAACAGCACCTAAAAGCTACCTTATCATCACACATGCGCAAGCATTAGGCCTACATGTATGTAGATTGATTAGAATAAATACTGTCAATGAACATGATGAATGAACAATGACGATCAGCTGTTCCTATAGATAAAGTCGTGGTGCTTAGTTGATTTTAGGGAGCAACGCTTGAGTGCAAATTGCAAAGTTCTAGTACAGTCTGAGTCTGGAAATCTTATTAAACGTAGAATGTATGTCTGCAGAAAGTAGCTTAGACTACATTTTCTGCTATTGTTGCATCTTTTTTTAAATAGTCTATACTTTGGACTGACTGCCTATACTGTCTGCTGTTTGGCTTTGTAATTTTCCTCTGGTTAATTTGCTAGAGGTTGGAATTCAAATGTTTGGTGGGTTTTGTTTCGACAGCCTCAGGCGAACACAGTTTGTGTTATGACCTTCTTATACATTTATAATTTAGCGAAGAAACAAGCTGTCACGTTACAATAGCAATGCGATCGGAAATATAGTACCCGATATCATGACTCTCGGTATACATTTTTAAATATGCTTGCTTGTTTATGTTTCAAAACGCAAACTATACGGTATACCGAAAGTTGTTACATGCCAGCCAGCTATATCAAGAAATCAACAGACATTGTGCGTTCTTAACACAACAATAAAGACATGACTAAACAACAAGCCCAAAACAAACCGAGAGTTTGGCCATTATACTTTTATAGTCTCATTTGTAACAGTTTGATCTGAGCGTGCGCACAGTTATATTTTATGTAACACAGTTACCGTTCAATTCGTTCCCTTCAGATTTGTATGCATACTGTTCAAAACGTTACACGAACAGTAATTATTCATTAATGGCTTTTAAGTACAATGCAGTTTTGCAAATTAAAAAAAAAAAACTAGCGTAGTACCTGCTATGAAATCAAAACACAGTTCGCCACATCAAAAGAACAGATCTTTTGGGTGGTGTGTAGACTATAGATTTCTTTGTTGAGTAAAGCAATATGCTGTCCATTTAAGTTTTCCAACACTGTTGTTGCACACACCATGTAACACTCTCACACGCGTTAAGGTCTCATAACATGCAGAAAAGTGGAAAGAGACACACACATAAATGTGGAACAGACAGATGCTGTTTACTACATTCAGCACATATATGTGCTGAGTGCATTCGCAAAATCTGAAATTCCAGAACAGCTTGACTTTGGCGGATCAGAGTATTTTGAAGTCTTCACATAAGATGCGTCATATTTATGTCTTTACGCCATAAAAATCACAATCCGTCACGAATGCGTACGCCGTTCCAACAAAATAAGCTTACATTAACTTTTAACTAAGTCATGCACCAACTGCGTCACATTATCACGAGCAGTAATGTCAGATCAGACCACAGAAAATCCAAATACGTCAGGATTGTCCAAGTCATTATGTGGCGAGTGCACTTGCGCCATGCACGACATAGTTTGTGGTTGTGGATGCTGATGCTGATGATGTTGTTGCTGCTGCTGCGGTTGCCCCCTGTGTATCCTGGGGCTAGGTCCTCTTCCCCGCGGGCCTATACCTGGGGGCGAGGCCAGGTCCTGCAAGTACTTCCACTCCAGATGCGGCGCTGAGGCAATGTTCAAATCCACCGCGCTCGTCTTGAGGCAAGTGTCATCAGCACTGTGCATGTGTGGGTGATTGAGTTGGTGTAAATGATACTGGTGATGAGGGCTGGTGAAGGGCAGAGGGTGGTGTTTGGGGCTGTTGAGGGGAAACGGCAGGTGGTGGTGTTGGGGGCTGGACGTAGGAAGTGGCTGGTGGGTGTAGTGGTGAGACCAGAGGGCGGACGGAGTGAGATGGATGCCAGGTTCTGTCTCGCTCTCTGGCGATGAAGTGGCGGCTTTCTGATAGAAACCCCTCCCATTGTGGCGACCCGCCGAACGGGACCTCTTCATCACAGGGGGCTCTGTGTGGGACGTCCCACCAACCCCGCCCTGTGCAAAATGTCCCGATCTACCACTGCGGAAACCAGAGTCCTCAGAGTCTGTGGAATGAGAAGAGTGAGAGGCCTGCGACTGTGGCCTGTCCTGTGAACCTCCACCCCCACCATTCCCATCGTGGTTAACACCACCACCACTACCACCACCACCGCTACCGCTAGTGTTACTGTGGCTGCTAGCACCGCCGGGAGAGTCACAGGCCGGTTCCGACAAGCCGCTGTCCAACCTACTGTGGTAGGCCAGCTGGTGATGATGACCAGAACTGCCCAGATTCAGCTCGCCTGACGGGCTGAACTGGACAGGGCCTCTCACGGCAGCCACACAAGGGGCGTCTAAGTGAGCGTCTGCGGAAGGGCTGAACTGCATCAACTGCATGCCCTGGTCCATAGAGTTGTTGCCGCTACTTCCACCACCGTAAGCACCACCGTTGTTGTCGAAATGCAGACGGAGATGATGCAGACCCGCTGCCGTCATGGTGTTGAGATGAGTGGTACCGGTGTTGTTGCCGGTATTGGCTTCTGCTGACGGACTGCGGCTCATGTCGTAGGCCGCGTTGTCTTCTCCCCTAATGTCATCATCCAGCGGTGACGCAGGTCCTGCCGTGCCGTATGATGTTGGCGTCGTGTCTCTCAGGAATAGCGGAGGCGGCGGTGGTCTGCAACAAAAACAGAGGAAAATTATTATAACGAACGTGTAGCTGTATGCTCTATTCAGGCCATCCACACATCGTCGTAACAAGATTCGGTCTAGAGGGCAATGTAAGTTAGATCTAAATTTAATGTTTTGTACACGCTTGTCACCCATTTATGTCAAGAAATTGGAGTCGTTTCTCATCCTCATCATCAGCATAATCATCATCACCATCATCATCATCATCATCATTAAAAAACGGCATTATGTTCTGAACTATATTGTCAATTTGATGACGACTGCTTTGAAAGAAAAAGCACGCAACGTCAGGCAACATTAACGAAAGGCACACTCATTTTAACACACCTAGAAAACAACTAGATATGCCAATGCACTAATATACCACATTATCACATGGCATAATTATACCTGTTAGGGATGCCCAACTTTCTCATGGTGCCGTGAGGATCATAAGGCTTGGTGAGTATCAATTTGCGTGCACTCTGCTTACGCCAGCAGATGACGAAGAACACGAACAGTGCCAACGTCACCACAGTGGGAACAATGATGCCTGCGTAGAAAAGGTATCTCAGCTCCATATTGGTAGAATCTGGATGAACACCGCGTAGAGAAGACCAGAAGGTTTGAATAAGGTGTGAGTGTTTCCTCCTTTCACCGCCAAATCACAGGCGAAGAATCGGTAGTAAAGTTGCTGTAGTTAGTACGGATGCTGAGTTTCTCGTTAATGTGTGTCAGCACCATTATGACCATGACTTTGTTTTGTTGCAGGGCGGAGATTTGGACTGCTGTAAGGTTGATCAAAATCGATACAGGTACCGGTGAAGTTGATGCCTTGTGGATGAATCACGGCCCTTGTTTCGGCTGTAGTGAAGCTGTGGACATTTCTTGTTGTATTCCTGAAATCACACAAAAATGGTACATAATTAGTACAATTGTCCATAGAATGGATGCCATTTTCGACATTAAAAATATTAATAAATTAATAAATTTCATCGACTACAAATAATTCACCAACAATAACAGCCAATTGGATTTATCTACCTCAGAGTGTCACAATAGAATAAAATAACGACACACTTTAATGTGCACATTGTGCAGTACTACGTTAACGTGCAAGGAACATGGAGAAACCAAGAATAGACAAATAACAGGCTAAACACGCCAACCAAAAGAATAGGCGTGAGACCCTAACATTTGAAGCAATCTCGCCTGCAAAATTATTTCCTAACAGCTTCTGCCTAGCTGAAAATAAAATTTATCACGGACACCTAACCCACATAGGTCATCCCTTTGTAACTCTCTTAATTATTATCTTTGCCTTTGTCAAGGTTGCCTTCGTCATTGAAAATATCAGTGTGGCAGAAAAAGAAAACATGTACATTTTTTTTAATGCATGCTGGATACAAACAGAAAAGCAACAAAGCTGGTTTCAGGTGGAACAAATTCTTCTTCTTCTTCTCTAGTACTACTAAATAAAATAAACTATTTGTAGACTGATACCCAGATAAATAAAAGAGCACTTTGGCCCAAGAGCAGACAATTAGAGCACATTATTGCTTAGTTCCTTGGCGACACCAGTACTTATTTCGCTTGACTGATCATCGGCCTTTCATTATCTTGCAGTATGTGTCATGCGGAAAACTCTACGTACAGGGTCATTTGCTTTGTAACGCAATACTTTCAATTGTGTCGACATGCGTTTTCATGGGAAAGTTTTTATGTTTTTATTTTCCCCACAGAAATGATGAGACACACACAGATATTAAATCATTAGTACTTAAAATATTTCTTTGGAAATATATTCTTTTATCATTAAATATTTGTGTAAAAGAATACAGATAAAGAAATAATTCACTTGGTTTGAGCTGAGAGTCGAGTTCATTGCGAATCTAGAGTGGCCTTTGATGTTTTTCAAAGTTTATAATTATGATTGCAAATATTGCATAGTTTCAAAGAAATAACACAGAAAAAACGACTCTTAGTACACGACTTTAACATTACCAAAGAACATTACAATCTAAAACATAATAGTCTTTATTTTGGCACTGTTTCTTTTGACAGAGAGAAAAAACCCAGAAGAGGCGGTCTGGTGTTCGTGCGAAACTGCCATTACGGTAAATTGGCAGCCTGCAGTATGCATGTTTACCCCTGTGATCAGTCAACCAGTATCTAACTACCCTTGCCTAATATAAATAGATCTCCTTTATTCCCAAATTAAACTTGGGGTCTGTATGCTCGGATTCATTGTGGTTGCGCCTCTCCATCCAGCCGCTCATCCAAGCTGCTGTTTATACTCCTCCTCCTCCACTATTTTCCCCTCCTCCAACCACCAAATTCCTCTTCCCACTTCTTTTGTCTTCGGCTTTCTCGTCTTCAAGCTCGTTTTCAAATTGTCAATAATATTGTCAATGATATGTGTTCCGTTTCTACCCCATACCCGCTCTTCATTTTTCTTTGTACCTTTTCTACACAAACACGTACACACACGCACACACATACTTTAAAACACAACAACACCACAGTCTGGATTCTAAAAATCATTGTAAGGGAAATGTTAAGACCGACACTGAATCAATATCAGAATCTACCCACACTTCTTCGCGTAATGATACTAGATGTCGCACGGCGTAGCTGAGAGTCACCGAGGCTTACATTTTGCCTGAGCTAGTGAGAGGTACTCGGCAAGTCACACCTATGCTGTGTGACTGAAGGCGGCTGAAAGAAAACTCAAATTCAACATGGAACTGACGAGCAAGCCATGGGTGTCTATGGTAAGCTTACTATTAACAAAGATATTTCTATATAAACAGAACACACTGGACTAGACCGAGAATCGAATCGAACCCACGCGAATATAACATGTTTACTGCCTGAAAAAAAAACTGCGAACAAGTGCCGCAGCTGACACCATTCTACTCCAACGCTAAATAGCCCAAGCTTGTGTAGAAATTGCCTACTCACTTCACAATCAAGTCCAGTGGGAATACATTTTCTTTAACGACCTAGATCGATACATGAACTATACACTGCACTTTAAATTATACTTTACGACACGTGCTCAACGCAGCAGGCTGAAGAGTCCAGCATACACAAACTAGTTTTGCTGAAGTCCGGATCGAACCCCACACGTCGCCGAAGATTGCAGATCGGTTGATAGCTTGAGCACTTGGACCACAAGTCATATCATTGCGCCACATCCAAATACGCTTAATTACTCTTACTCAGTGCAGAGAAGCAGCAAAGTAAAAAAACAAAACAAAAAAAACTAGATCGATACATTTGTCAGAAAGATTAGTTAAGAGGTGAGAATGTGGGGGAGAAAACCACAGAAGAGTGTGGTGCCAGCTTGTTGTGTTAAACTCATAAAAGATTCACACTAGCACGGAAATGCACTCTTTTGTATTACCCTGTTAGCACGTCCTGTTGCAACATTATCTATTTTGAGACAAAAGACATGGAATCGCGGATTAAGTACGACTAGGGTGTTGATGTGCAGTAAGTTGCAGATCGAAATGAGGGAAATAATAAGGGAGGAGGGGGTTGAGGGAGAGGGAGAGAGAGAGATGAAGTCGGAGGAGTGGTGGTGGTAGGATTTTATTTTCAAACTGCCTATTCCGAAAGGGCCTATAGTCTAATTTTTTCTTTCTCAAAGTGCCAATAACCCACTTGAATATAAGGGGTGAGGAGTTTTAGTCTGCCTACTTCACCGCGAGCGAGCGAGCGAGAGAGAGAGAGAGAGAGAGAGAGAGAGAAAAGGGGCGGGGGGGGGGGGGGACAGAGACCCAAACAGGCGGACGGACCGACAGACTAAATGATATAGACAGATAAAGACAAGAGATTTAATGTTCGATTTCTCAGGGTATGTGCAATACCGTGGATTTGGGTAGGTGCTTGGAGAAAATAAAAATATATATATATATATATATCTTAGATTAGAAGCGAATTTGGTCTGACTCTCACTGTCTAAAAAAAATAAAATAAAAATAACAAAAAAAAAAACTTGAATTACTTCCCTGCCCTCAAGATGCACGTGGATGGATCAATTTCCTATACATTTCTCATTCTTTTCCCGCCCCGAACCGCAGGATAATCCTCTCTCCGCGTGTACACCTAATTCCTTTTTCGTTTTTCCCATTCTATCATCCATTTTAAAGTTTATGAGCTTCGCCACTTCTATTCCTGCTCTTTTATCCTCAAATCCCCAGACCCACACACACCGTAGCTGATGACTGGCCGAGTACCTCTAGCTAGTGAAGAGGCAAACGAAAGCCTCAGCAAGTCTCTGCTACCTTTCCCCAGGCCTTACCCTAGTATCATGTTCACTGAACCACGCTCTCCTTTACCTTGTTCACCCGCTCTAGCTCTAGCTCTCGCTAACTCCGAAACCCGCGTCCTTTTTACGATCTTCAGGTGCAGAGCCATCCACCCTCTCTAGCCCTTAACCCAAACCTAAACCCAGCCACACCCCGATATTTTTTAAAGCGCTACAACCACAATATTTATAATTCCGCTGACCGTCAGCCCAAATTAGCTTTTGATTTTTACCCTCAGTAGTACCACCTCTTAAATCCTGTGGAAGCTTTCCCCTTTCACCCTCCTCCCCTCACTCCCTTACCTTCTAACAATTATCTACTGTTCGTACTGATCTGTAGTCCCGAATCTTAGCTACATCGCGCTCATTGATTGTGCTTTGTGAGTGGCCTCGCTCCAATGAATCCTTTCCCTTTGCCCATTCTTTCTGTATAGCTGTATTTGCTTTGGCTACTCCGCCTTGTAATATGAAGCACAAAACCCCACCACTGTCTCTAGCCAAAACTGTTATCGACTTCTTAACTATTCAGCCGCAAAGAAAAAAAAAAAAGGAGTACTCGCCATGTTGTAATCTCCCTCTCCCCAGTCCGATTTCTTTGTCTGGCCCGCTAACCCGAGCGAGCAAGATTGAAAATAAGTTCGACTGGCCGTTTTAAAGAAGCATAATATTAACTGACATGTTTCAGTTTCGGAGCATCAGGGGCTACCTAAGTTTGCGACACACACACACACACACACACACACACACACACACACACACACACACACACCCACACACACAACTCTATGAAAAAAAAAACACCACAAAGTGTATAGAGTTGTTTAATTTTGTCAGATTTTACTTGTGTGTGTGTTAAGAAGGCAAATTCAAACAATATTATATTGCATAGTTCTGCATTAATAGATATATTCCGTGTAATGTACACGTCCTCAGTTAGTAAAATTGTGTAGTCATTTTAATTTTAATGGTTGCAGTTCGAATTTGGACCCAGTCGCTTGTAATCACTCTTCCCAAAAAGTGTAACCTTCATAAGTGTGATAACTACCGCACCACCAGCCTCATCAGCCATTCCAGCAAAGTCCTCCTGAAAATAATTCTCAACAGGTTGAAACTCCAAGCTGAACAAATCATAGGTGAAGAACAAGCAGGATTCATTGCAGGGCGAAGTACCACTGAGCAGATTTTTAACCTCAGAATAATCTGTGAGAAATACCTACAGCACAAACAATATCTATATCATGTGTTTGTAGACTACAAGAAAACGTTTGACCGAGTCTGGCATGCAGCTCTGTGGGCAACCATTGGAGTCAGACCGAGTGTACAAAAAAAAAAAGAAAGAAAGAGATTTCTCTTATATAGCGCACTTATAAGCTCAGAGAGCTTCTCAAAGCGCTGGCCACTACTATCCAGCAATCACAAAATAGTTTGCTGAAGTCAGGATTCGAACCCACGTCGCCCGAGACGCGCGTATACAAGTCGAGCGCTCTGACGACTGAACTATCCCTGCCGCCGTGCTACAGCACCAGCCCTAACATGTTTAAAGTCATTAAAAGCCTGTATGACAAGGCTTCCAATGCAGCCCTCCATAACAGCGCCATCGGGAACTGGTTCAGAACAACAATCGGCTGCGTCAAGGATGCCTACTCTCTCTAACACTCCTCAACATCTTCCTGTAGTGCATAATGTTAGATGCCCTTGCAGATCAGAAAGGCACAGTTCGCATAGGGGGTAGAGCAATCTCCAACGACTTTTGAGTTACGGGATAGAATAGCTATATATACATACCCAAAAAAAAAAATAAAAAAAATATATATATATATATATATATATATATATATATATATATATATATATATATATATATATATATATATATATATATATATATATAGATAGATAGATAGATAGATAGATAGATAGATAGAATATGATAGGATAGGATAGGATAGGATAGGGTAAGATAGGATAGCTCGAATTTAAATTGTTAGATTTGATAGCATGTTTGTGTGTCCATGTGAGAATAACGTTGTCTAAAATCATATGTAATTAAAGAGACGTTAAAATAACATTTTGAATTGAACTGATTTTCAAGCAATTAGTGCTAGGAACTGGTTGAGTAAATTGTCAGATTTCTCAGTATAAACAGAATATATAATTTAAATGCACAGTTACTGAGTAATTTATTGGTTTCACTTTGTACATTTAACAACTACGAACCAATCTTACAAAGACAAATCTTGGTTAGTCTTTTTTTTTAAAATGTCTTTGACTCCGAGCGTCAGTACGCGCGGCTTCATGAATATACCTCGAACGTAACAATATTGGTTATTCTTATCAGCGGTATGATAGAGCTTAAGCAATTATTTCCCCTCAAAACGTCCTTCGTGCATACCATTCTATATTAGCCAATAGTTAACCCAACTTCCCCTTTTCCAAACATGTATACCATTACCAGTGCTTGCCAAAGATATACTCGCGAAGCCTCAGCTACTCTGTGTCACCAGACTTTTGTCAAAAACACAAATTGAACCTGACAACACCAACAGGGAAGGACGGGAGTCTCATGCAGCTGGACTGTTTTTACTGGCTGATGGGGCTAACATGTGTAGATTATAGATTATTGATGTGTACGTAACGGAACATGTCCAACATCGTCTCTTGAATCCCACTGATGCCTACAAAGTTATAGTCACGTCAAGTCAAGTCAAGTCAAGTCAACAATTTTTATTGTAATAAAAGTGGAGGGGATCTGTTCAAAGATTACAAATAATAATTAAAATAAAAGATAAACACGCACAGTAAAGTAGCTTTGTAGTTTTCCTAAACATACTGAGATCAGAAAAATTTTTTCTAAAATTAACCAAATTAGGATTGTCGCTAAATCAATCTATGGCGAAGAACAAACGTACAAAATTGCAAGATACAAGGAAACTGTATTATCCTCACTCTGACTCTGAGAAACTAAAACAAATTTCACACACATAAGGTGATGATAGTGTCCAAGGTCTCTTCTTTATAAAACACAGTTTTTAAATCTAACTTCTTAGTACATCTACGTATCTAAAATCGAGAATCTTTAGAACAAACGTGTAAGGTTGGATTGTTTTGTTTTTTTTTTTGTTTTGTTTTTGTCGCTGTTCAAAAAATAATAAAATAAAAAATGGCGGTAGGGAAGATATTTTTAAAAAAAAGAAGTAAATTCCTCTTTTTATATTTTTTAAACATCTGGAGTGTCCCTTATTGTTGGTTTTTTCTTCATGTCGGGTACAAACGAAATTTTAGCTAATTCCTTTTATAGTTTTTGTTTTTAAACCTGGGTTATTTTTTTTGTTCTTGCTTTTTCCTTATTGCTGTCCACAAAACAAATTATTTTCCTTTTTATGAATATAATAAGCCAAGACATGGCGTTATTGTGTTGAAAAATAGCAAAGACATTAATTTGAAAAGCATGAACAGCGCAACAGGAAGTTCATATTTACTGAACTTAACGCACCCGCACCCGCACACCCCACTCTACACTCTCTCGCACGTTCTTCCTCTCAACCTCCCTCTTCCCCCCCCCCCTATCCGCCCCCTCTCTGAAAACGCTGAGCAATATATATGCGATTTCGCGATACAGCAGGAATGAAAGCGCATCTCCTTTCTGGTTGAGGATGCAAAAGAGATTTCCGGAGATAAATCCCAACATTTTTTGTTTTTACATTATATTAAAAACTACTTCTACTCCCCACTCCAGCCTATAAACACACCCAGTTCTTCTGTGTGGTAAATGATGCACAAAAGTGCATTATTGGAACGAAAACATTCTTTTACTTCTGCAACTTGAGAAGCTTTTACTGTTAAGAAAGACCAGTACAAAACGGTTGAAAGAAATAAAACACACCAGATTAAAATATTTTCTATTAGAACGCAAAAAAGCATTACCTTCTACGAGAAACTTAAAAAGTATCCGTCCACTTTGGTCACGGAAGCCAAAAGAGTATTAAGGACGTAAATCCTTTTCCTCCAATTCACACCCTATTTTAAGCCGCGGGAGCTGAACTTTGCGAGTGATTTACGCGAAATCTTTGGCTGCACTGCATCGATTAGCAACAAAACTTCCCCCCTCCACCTAAAGGCAAAATAGGTATTTTCTTTCTACACTTATGCAAGCGTGATGTATATTCTCTTGAGGATAAATTCCTTACATCTTGAGCACAAATCCCACACACACAAAACCTGAAGATATTGCTTCTGAAGAGAACGATAAGCCTATCCACCAGTACATCAGTTTACGTATTTTCTTTTGAACTCCATTTACGGGAAGTGCTGAAATACAGCTTCTTAAAAGATCATAATTATATTTTTTAATATACATTTAATTATAATGTCTAAAAGATTATAATATTCATGAATAAATTCTTAGATTCTACGTATGAGGTAAAAGAGAAGCCGAAGATATAGAATAATATTTTTATAGGAGGTCTATGAATATCTTCTATGAATATTTTATTAACCCTAACGGTATGTTTAGAGTTCAGTTCAGTTCAGTGGGTAGATTACCGTCCCCGGACACAGTAGCGTATAGGGGACTTCATGTTTAGAATAAGAACTGCAGCCTATTTATTCATATTATGAGTTCCCAAAATTCAGGAAGAAAAACCCCCACAAATTTGATAGTCTGCATTAACACGATATAGTAAATTCTTTGAAGCCAGAGCCATGTAAGTATAATTATGTCCTAACATCTGGTGTAGAAATGCTGAAACAGCAAACTTAGATTACACCTACAGCTTTCATTCAGCATACTAAAACTCTACAAGTAAATAAAGAACTATAGAAAAACATATCTACACTATATAATGACTGGGTCAATGGATGAACCTTGCACTAATGTTTTTGACAAATGACAAATTCAGACTCACCTCGAGAGCGACTAAACACAGACTCCCCTCGTCCCGCCCCACTCCTTTGTTTCCCCTTCCTCTCTCTCTCTCTCTCTCTCTCTCTCTCTCTCTCTCTCTCCCTCCCTCCCTCCCCCCTTCCACCCACATAAACGCATACATTGTGGAAATACGACCTTTCAGTCAACAGGTGCCATGATTACTACATGACAGAATAATGACTGGCGCGACAATAAAATAGCCTATGCATGGTAATAATGATTGTGCTAAACATGTGGATTAACAACAGACCCAATTATTAAACCATGGCCGGCATTATTTAGTAAATAGTTCCAGACAGTACAACGTGTATACATACACCTATATATGCTCCCGTTGTGCATTTACAAATCTGCAAATGTGAGAGTTTATTTGTTAAACGATTTTAGTGAATTATTACTTGATTTTCCCGAATTATAATAGGCTGAAAAATCTAATTAATAAAACTACTAACAAGATCTATTATTCAGTTCCATCAATTTGTTTTCACAAATACATTTTCTGTCTCAAATCATCCAAAATCATGACACTTTCCATAATTTCTACGCAAACGATACACAGCTCAAAAACAGTGACACTCTCAAAACCTTCTATATATTCTGACCAAAACGTCTGACTGTTTTGAAAATATTTCTCACTGTATGACCTGCAACAAGCTTTAGTTCAACGCTAAGAAACCCGAGGTAATGCTCACATGCACCAAACACAACCTTTCTTCCCCGGTAGACACTGTCACTCTTGGCCAAACCACTATTCCTATGTCATATGTTGTCAAAAAACTTGGTGTCATACTTGACAACACCCATTCCATTTCCGGATTCATCTGCAAAACCTGCAACTTTCAGCTCCGCAGAATAGTCTAGGCCTACGGGATAGTGTGCCTGAAGTTTACATAAAAGTCGTACACAAATTTTGCCCATATCTCCAAAATCTGCCATAGCTATGGACGGTCTTGGTCTTAAACCAGCTTGTCCGCAAGCATCTGACCCCTGACGCTACAGCCAAACTAATTTCCTCTCTTGTTCTGTCACGCTTAGACTATTGTAAATCTCTTCTGGCTGGATTTCCTTCCTCTTCTGTTCATCTGCTCCAACGTGTTCAGAACTCAGTCTGGTTCTCAAAAGGACTAAATCTGATCATATCACACCCCTCCTACATTCTCTCCACTGGCTTCCTGTATATGAGAGGATTACCTACAAAATCTATACATCTTGTTACAAGTGCGTCCATGGATTAGCCATTTCCTACCTCGCCTAGAACATTCACTTCTACAAGCCATCTAAAAATATTCGTTCTTTCTCTGATACCCTCATGCTACAAATATCCCACTACAAATTCTATTCTGCAGACTGTCGATCCTTCTCAGTGCTTGGTCCTTCAACATGGAACTCTCTTCCTCTTTCTTCGCAGCTCTCCGAACATAGCCACTTTCAAGTCCAACTTGAAAACTCACCTCTTCCTTAAAAAATGTCTCGTCTCCCATCAACACCATCACCATTTTCTGTATAAGAATACCGCCGTCACACCGCACACCCCCAGCCCCCTCACTCCTTAGCTGTTCTCCACCTCCTCTTCCACCCTTCGTCTTTATAATTTACTTGTAAATATTTTTTTGCATGTTTGTATTATGTTTTTGCATAATATATTAGTGAATTGTTTTTGTTTAACTTATTTTCGTATGTATTTCGATGTTAATGTTAGGTATAAATGCGTGAGAACTGCGCTTTGAACTGATGTCATTAGGAAAAAGCGCTATATAAATACTGTAAAAAATATTTTTAAGTCCGTTTCAATTTAGTTTGTATGCTTTAGCTTTTAAGAACATGAATAATACCTGGGACTAGATCTAAGTCTGAACTTAGTAGTAGTAGTAGTAGTAGTAGTAGTAGTAGTAGTAGTAGTAGTAGTAGTAGTAGTAGTAGTAGTAGTAGTAGTAGTAGTAGTAATGCACCCCAACAAATGTACACAATTATCTTGAACAAAGACGGACTCATACTGAGGCCAACGATACTCTCTGATACGCTGGGACATTTACTATCTAACACTAACTTAACATACCTCTGTATAATAGCGGAGGCAATATTTCAAACTTATGCTGTCACCCGTAACAGATCGGCTGCAATGAAACCAATAGATATGCGACCAACGATACATAATTTGTGAAATCAAGTGGGAGTTGTACCAAGTTATTGCGTGACTGCAGCGCATACACACACAACAAATCCCCATAAGCAATTCCTGAGTGGCAAAAAGCAATATCTTCAAATACAATATGAGTACTTTGGGATCTTTTGAGAATTTGTTGTACAGATATACTATGCTGCATATCCCTAAGTGGCAAGGCGGAATAAAATCATATACACAATTAATAGATTTGAATCTTTTGGGACTACTGCGGTAGGCTATACTCCGCTGTGCGGCAACTATCAATATTTTTATATACAAAATGACTAAAGTTGGATTATTTAGCGTTTGCTTGATATTAACATTCCATAATTCACACCCCTTCACACACTCACACAATACACAAATCCGTAAGGGGCAAAAATAAATATCTCACCATCCAAAATGAATCGCATTGAATCCTTTGGGCGTTGGGAAGTAGAGCTCTTGTATTTAACTTTTATGCATCTTGACAATGTCGCAGTTGGGGGTTTCCAAGGGAAAGGACTACAATTGTTTTTATAGCGTAACTATCTAACCCAGCAATTTTATTGATGAACAAGGAAATAAAATTGGCTTAATGCGATACAACTAATATCAATACTGCAGGACAGAAAGCACACTAATGTGTCTTAAAGTACCTCAATGTTTATTTTACATTTGCCGAAATAAGTTCAGACTAAAATTCGCATTATTATTACAATAAACAAGGATAAAGTGGGCTTTCGTTGCTCAATCCAACAGCTAAAGTTTGATTTTTCTATTTCTGTTCTGACAGGAAGTGATTTTTATTTATTTGTTATTTATTATTATTATTGAGGATTTTTATAGCGCATTTATCTCGCCGTACTTGACCAGGCGCTGGCCGATACAGGATCTAACTCAAACCGCCCGAGACGCCCACCCGCAGCCTTTGGGCGCATGGTCTGACGCCCGGACAACTGAGCACTATCCTTGTCAGCCAGGGATGGGGGAGAAGGACCAAGTGCATGCTGGGTGTGTTCTTGTTACCAGCACTCGCACGTCTAGGACATGAGCGTCAGGGTCTTTAAAGTCCGTTATGATGGAATGTATGCGACACACAGACTAGACCTCGGTTTATACTCTCATCCGAAGGAGTAGGAAACGGGAGTAAAGTGTCTTTCCCAGGGACACAACACAATGGCCCGGACAGGGCTCGAACCCGTGACCTTCAGATCCGCAAGCCAAAGTACTACCATTAGACCACCGTGCCTCCATTTCCCCTGTTGAACGGTACACCAATACACTCTACGATCTACTCGATGATATTTTTAGCGCTAGAAAAGTAGCTAGCGATGCTATTATAATAGGCACACAAACTATGGAATTTGTTGTTTTAAAAAGTAACGATACTTTCAAAAGGATTCTTTTTTAATATTGTTAAGCCAGAGCAACATTCACTGTGAATGTTAAACGAATCTGTCAAAGGTCAAAGTTTTTCCCTTTAAACTGCAAGAGTTTGCAGTTGGAGTTTGCATGAAAAGTGGATTACAACTGGTTTTTAATATATATATAATAAAAGCTAGAAATTAATTGTGTCTTATACTGCAAGCCCACGCATAAGTGTAACAATGCCAATATGATTGAAATATTCCGGCAAAATATACTATACAGTGATGGACCGCTGTCAAGCACGAGAACACTGGTCCAGCTAACCTTCTCATGCATGTAATACCCACAAAGGCTTAGCTCAGAGATGGAATCGCATACCCAAGATCTTAGAAAACAGTAAGCTTAAATACTAAGATAGCAGCAAAAGCACGTAAGCTTTAGACCTAGATTATGGAATCATATACCCCCAAACTAATATAGTACATACTATGCCTGCAGCTAGAGCCAAAACAACCATAATTGCTAGACCGTTGTCTAATTCAATGTGACAGAAGGTATTATGGATGTTGGCAAAGACCATGCTTCTGTTTGCGTTAGGTAAGATCAGGCTTGATCGGGTTATTTGTTTTGGCAGTGGTTGTCTGTTACCCGTGTTAGGGTAGGTAAGATCATGGTTGATACCATAGTAACTATGTATGAGAGATCAAACATGCACATGTTATTTTAGCATTATTCTGTAATACTGCGCAAAGAACTAAAAGTAGGCTATTATTGTAACTCTTCACAGTTAAAAGTGAAAACGCAGTTATTATCGTCTGCAACAATCTTCCAAATCCATGCACTGTAGACTTTTGTTTCTCATCATTCGTGCTAGTCAAAAAGCAAACTTCGGTCTTAAATTATAAAACTAATGGGGATCAATAAAGATAACATGATCTAAAGGAGATAAAACGCTCAAGATTAAAATATTCTCTCTCGGGCTTTAAGTTATTATATAAAGCTCAGAGCAAACATTTCTCTAAAGTAATAGATCTAATAAGAGACAGAGTTCACAAGATTGAAGGAAATGAAACGCGCCAGATTAAATATTTTCTGAGGTATGCAAACAAATCCTCGGCAAGGTGCTTGGGCTCAACTAATTCAGTGTATTTCAATTATATTATTGTATGAACAAAACCAACAATAACAACAACAAAGACCCGTGACATAGCCTGGTGTACACATAGAAGTGTGTGTGTATTTCGTTTTGAAAATGTCAGCAGAAGTGCATTTGGCTGTACATTAAAAAAAAAAAAAACTTTAAGTAGGAGAACAAGAATCAGTGCTTGTATTATAGTAAACTAAACTTTATAAGCAAATTACTTAAGAAGTAGATTTTTGTTTTGTTTTGTTTGTTTTTTTCACTATACACTTTTTACGCGTCTCTTCTTACATTAATATTTCCGCCGCATTTCATGGTTATTGCTTTAGGTCCGGTGGACTCTTCCGAGCCAAATCAGGACCAGATTTCCGCCGCAAGGAGAAGACAAGTTAACTCTGTAGAATAAACCCATAATTGTAAGGGTTCATATTATTGTTAAGAGCAAAAACAGCTAGACAATAACCAACAGAAGATGAATAAGGGAAAAAAGATGGGGAAAAAAACCCACAACGTTTTACCACAGATTTTTGACATTAGTATTTCTGCCAAAAGGCGACCAAAACCCAGTTACGACTGGTGAAACTGTACACAAAACCTGTTTTATAACTTTTATCTATTTTAAGTGCCTGTGACCATTGCAGGCTTGTAGACTAGTAGTTTACGCGCGTCTTTTGGACTAAACGCACGGCAAACACATTTTGTTGCCTTTCCTTGTACATTGTTCATCCCCTTCACACCACATGACAATAAAGTAGCCCTATGATGTTTTGTATATTTATTTGTTTTTTATGTTGTATGGCCAGGAAATAATTAAAAAAAAAACAGTGAATAGCGTAGCGAAGACATAACAACCTCGTGCCCGCATATAAAAGTGTGTAGCGTGGTCCGCCGGCATCTCGCAGTCGCGCTGTTGCTAACTGTTTCCTTTCTTGAGGGATGCGGGATTATATAGGGATAGTTTTAAAGCCCAGTAACAGCTATTTTATGCTTTTACACCAGTTTCGCTCCCCTTTTTTAATAACGGTTAGAGATGTCAGGTTTTGACGCTATTTTTGTTCCCCATCTGTATTGCCGAAAGGTTTTTGATTTGTTATGTTTGCCCGGCGACGGATGTTGTTGTGACAAAGCTGTATATATATACTGCTGTTGAATATACACGTATCTTCATGGAAGAAGCTGGTGTTTTTTTTTAAAAACTTTATTGTCTGCCAAATACAGTAGAGACTAACAGAACATGTTAACTTTTCTTTTAAACGCTTTTGAATAAATGCATCCATGAACTCTCTTGAAAGATTGATTCTACTTCTTAAGTTATTTGCTTATGAAGCACAGCTTACTACAAGCACTGATCCTTGTTCTCCTACTTAAATTTTTTAATGTACATCTGAATGCACCCTTGTTGACATTTTTAAAACGGAAAACAAACAAATTAACAAGAGCAA
This sequence comes from Oncomelania hupensis, assembly GCA_036898135.1. Classification (NCBI taxonomy): domain Eukaryota; kingdom Metazoa; phylum Mollusca; class Gastropoda; order Littorinimorpha; family Pomatiopsidae; genus Oncomelania; species Oncomelania hupensis. The sequence continues at coordinate 39,216,624 of CM072512.1, forward strand.
GTAAACATCGCTAAGAGTTTATTTTATTTTTTAAAATTCAGTTATTAGTGAGTTCCCCTGATAAAAACTTTACACTCATTAACGTCATTGTCATGTTGCTGCTTTTACTCAACATCTTTCTTCTTCTTCTTCTTCTTCTTCTTCTTCTTCTTCTTCTTCTTCCCAACAGAAATCCTAGGAGAGCTTTAATAAAATTAATCTCCAGTTCGAAAGAAGCATGCAACATTATCGTTCATTGTTCTATCAGCGGAGCATCAGGCTTCGCAATTTCCTTTGTTTTTGTGTTGTGTTGCAGCACTGCATGCTTCGCCATTGTGTTTTAGTCCATTGGGTGATTTTTGATGCAGCCCGGAAAGAGCATCACGGTCAATTTAGCAAAGTGCACGATGGGCCATGAATCAAATCAATCAACAGATTAACCCCCACCCATTCCCTCTCTTTTTCCTTAAAAAAAACTTTTTGGAAGAAAAGACTGTGTTGCAGAACGCAATTTATCGAGACAAAACACATGACCCCCCCCCCCTTCTCTCTCTCTCTCTCTCTCTCTTTTTTTTATCTCACTCTCTCATATATTGTCTCCCTCTTTTGTCCACATCCGCAATAAATACAAATCCTTGCCTTTGATGTATAAATGGATTTGAAAAATAAATTTACTTCAATCTTTGTTTAATATTGCATAATAATTACGCTGTGCAATATGTCCTACAATCAATACTCGTTTACTCTTTTCCGAGAAATTCGATCCCCCCCCAAAAAAACATTAAGCAACAGACACACACAACGTAGGTGTGACTTGAGTACCTCTTGCTAGTGACAGGCAAAACTAAGCCTCGGAGAGTCTCGGCTCCGCAGTGCACGTTCTTTACAGGAATCCATATGAAGCATAGTGTTGTGTATTTATCCACTCAAAGAGGGGGAGGGGAGGAGTGGGTATGGAATGGAGTGGGTTAGGGAGGGGAGAAATAAAACTATATAATAAATAAGTTTTAACAAAGCAGCAACCTTTTGATGTGAAACTTTCATTGAGGCGCTGAGTAATCAAATCCATTCCAAAACAAAAAAGAAATGGAAGGTTAAAAAAAAAGGGTCTAAAACCGATTTAAGTCAACGAAAAGGTGTTAAACTAAAGAACCTAAAATCGATAATTCTGAACTTCCCCCGAACCCGACTTTAAAACTTGAAATCGAACAGTAACAATGTTTCAAAACAGGGATAAATACTCTTTGATCTTGCGTCGATTCTTGTAAGGCGAAAATAAATCCTGTGGTTTTTAATAATAATAATAATAATAATAATAATAATAATAATAATAATAATAATAATAATAATAATAATAATAATAATAATAATAATAGTTCAGTAAAGGCCAATCGTCGGATGTTGAATTATTGGAACCTTGTAAGCGGTTTAAAATAACCCAAAACTGTTAGTGTTTAGCCATTGCTTGCGGGTTTTTTTGTTCTGATGTTTTCAATCCTGAAATAATAAACACTTATACTTTCAATTTCTATCCTATCCCATAAATCCAAGGTCGTTGGGGCACCACAGCTGATCGTTTAACCAGCGTACTCCACCTCTCTCTGTTCTCAACAAAACCCTCATGGCTTCCCTTAGTTCAAGCCAGTTTATTCTCGAATGTTGTCCTCCCACATTTTTTATGTCTCCCTCTTCTTCTGCTCCCTTGCACCGTGTCATGCAGGATGGTCTTTGCAAGACCTGATGTTCTGGTGACGGGGCCATACCATCGGAGTTTCCGTTTTATCACCACTGTGAGCATGTTATCATGTTGTCCAATGGCTTGTGTGATGCAAGAGTTCGTCGTTGGTGATGTGCTGGGTATAGGAAATACCCAGAAGTCTTCTGTGGAACCTCATTTCCATGCTTTGTATTTTTTGTAATAGGTCTGCTGTGAGGGTGCATTTTTCGCAAGCGTATAGGAAGATTGAGATGACAAGGTAGCGCTCCAAGGACTTTCAATTTCTTTTGTGTAAATACCATGTAATTCAAGTTAGTTTGGGATGGGCGTGATAACACAATATAAATATAAAAATGATTCAGCAACACAACAAATGTAATTTAACGAAAATTCAATAAGAGCGTGGGTTAGGAATTTCAAATCTAAATCTCCTTAATTAAAATCTAAATAGTTAAGTCTTATTCATAAAGGCGAACAAATTGGCTTTGTTGATTAAATCCAGTAAGTTCGCAATATTAAGATATTTTATCTGATGATATTCGAGTCCTTGGACGTCAAAATTTTAATTAAGATCAGCCCATTTAAATATAAATGAATAGATGTAAATCGATAACTGAGCAAATGTTAATGAAATCAGCAAAAACGTAACATCGCCTAATGATAAAACATTAACAAAATAAACGAAATTAATAATTTTGATACTTAAGTTGGGACATTGTCGATTTAATAATGAATATGATTTTTTCCTGCACTGGCCTACGAGAAATGTAAAATTGTATAGAATGCTATTTCCATGAATTTTTAATACTATTCCAAATGACCATAGCACAGGGCATACAACGATAATAACGATGGAACTTAGGTATGGAAATTCCCATATAAATTATAGTCTATGTCCATGGAAGTTCTAGAAAAATTGTACTAATATTTCACCAACCAGTAGGCAGCAATACAGATTTTGTAAATTAAATCTATCAACATCCAGTAGTAATCTGTCTCATTTAAATTCACATTTAAGACAAGTGATAAAAACCACACGGTAGTAATTAAATTACTAGATTTGTAGATATTGAAATCTTTCATAACTAACATGTCCCACATGAACGTACATTTAAAGCACAGACTCAAATTTTAAAACAAAAAGTACCTACAACAAAACAACAAATAAACATAAACAAAACAAATTCGCTGCAATCTTTTATACATACAATCAGTGTTACGTCTACATCTATCCTGTATACAATCTGTCATTTCTAGCTGCTATCCTGTATATTTAGGCTACATACAAGACCATATTATATCAAACCTACTATCAATAATAATCTTCCAGCCGCAATTCTCCTCAGGGTAATGAATTCACTGACCAGGGCTGACACTGGCAGTTATACCCAAATCCTCCATAATCAAATCAACGTTGGAGGACAAGAATAAAGAGAATATGTAAATACATCACATCTAGCACAGACTGTCCATCCCTTCACAATTTATACAGAAACACCGCGGGGAGAAGAAGAAACAACCTAAAATACTCTGAGCATAAATCCTACACAGACCGTGGCCGTCTCCTATTTAATTTATGTAATCAATCTTATATAGCGCTTTTCCAGCTCAAGGGCTTCTCAAGGCGCTGGTCGATTAACAACAATAGAATTAACAACCATAAATAATCATTTATAAATTAGCAGTGACTTTCATAAACAAAAGCAACTATAATGTACATATCCATTCCATGACACAGTGACTTTCATAGGTAAAAGCAATCAACATTATCACTGTTCTTCATCAACTCAAGAGACTATCTTTCGATAGGCAAAAACAATACATGTCTTAATGGCCCCGAGGGGTGCGTTATATACATGGACATTAAAGAGGACTGAAAACGCAGAACGAGAAGTCCTTAAAACCACTCAAAGTACTAACGAGGTACACATCTATAATTATGAACCTATCCTATCCTATCCCGTAACTCAAAGGTCGTTGGGGCACCACAGATGATCGTTTAACCAGCGTACTCTCTCTTTCTCTGTTCTCAGCAACCCTCATGGCTTCGTTCAGTTTCAAGCCAGTCCATTCTCGAATGTTGTCCTCCCACATTTTTTGTCTCCCTCTTCTTCTGCCTCATTGCACCGTACCTTGCAGGATGATCTTTGCAAGACCTGATGCTCTGGTGACGTGGCCATACCAACGGAGTTTACGTTTTTTTCACCACTGTGAGCATGTCATCGTGTTGTCCAATGGCTTGTGTGATGGTATGTCGGACTTCGTCGTTGGTGATGTGCTGGGTATAGGAAATGCCCAGAAGTCTTCTGTAGTAATTTATGAACCAGACTCGGCCAATTTGTGATGCCACAAAACCGATTCAAAGATTTCAGTAAAAGTTGTGGACAAACTGGATGGGGTTATAGAATGAATGTCCTTGGCCATTGATCACTAAAGAGCGTGTGGCTTAAACAACACACTGAGCTGAGTGACTGCGCCTGAGGGCACAGAGGGTGATGAAGGGTAAACGCGAAGGAAGGAGTGGAGAAAAGTGAAGGGAGAAGGAAGGAGTGAAAGGTGTGGTTGTGCATTGTGATAGTCATGCGGTCGGAGGGAGTGGACATACAGTAGCCACGTGGAAATGAGTACGCTACGGTTCGTCCGTTTTCATATCCGTTCCTGTTCACCACGTTCCCTGCAGTCTCTCTCTTCCCACCTTCTTCTTCTTTCTTTCTTTCTTTCTTTCTTTCTTTCTTCAAGTTCTTTATGTTTACTTGCTTGCTTACGTCGTCAACCCCCCTACCCCGCTCGACCTCTTCTTATTTCTTGTTGGTTTACCAGTTTCTCTCTTTCCTCCATCACTTCCTTGCAATTCCTTTATGTGTGTGTGTGTGTATGTACGAGTGTGTGTATGTGTGTGTGTGTGTGCAAAACTTGTTTCTTCTTTCCTTTCCGTTGTAAAATTGTAATAATGGTTCGAAGATAATTATTTTATATACATTTTTTTTCTTTTTATTGTTCTAAATAGTATCACCACTTTCTGGAAATTTAGTGCTTTAAATTCCCACTGTCGCTGTCTTCCTCATTTACTCTTTCCCATTCCTGCTCTGTCCTATCACTCTGCTATACTATTTTCTTCTTCGCTAGATCAATGACCTACCTTTTTTCTTGAAAACTCTTCCTGGACAAGACTCCTTGTTTGTGTATGGTGTCTGTTGGATCAGCTTGGGAGTGTTGGACGCTTTCTGCCGGGTGGTCACTAGGGCTTCCTATGATGTTATTATTTAGCAATATAGGCATTTTATATGTATATGTTTTGTTGATAATTTATAATGATGTTTGTATTCTATTTTGTTTTTGTAACCGGGGGTTCGAGTAGTTGGGGTAAAGCCTCAGCCGTCCCCTGCGTGGGATGTCTTTATTGTAAAGTGACTGGCCGGTGGAGGGCATTCAATTTTCCCACTAGGGTTGTTTCAGCAGATCTTTTATGCGGATCGGGGGTTGTCCGGTCCTGATTTGGCTCGAAGGAGTCCGCTGGACCTAAAGCAATAATCAATCAATCAATCAATTGTTTTTGCATTTTTCATTCACTTTTTCTTTTCGGGAATTCTGGCACCCTCTCTCTCACTCGCTCTCTTTCAACCCCCCCATCCCCTACTTCCTTACCCATAATCTACATTTAGCCACCCTCTCTTTCCTCCTCCCCTACCCCCCACCCCTCATTTCCTCTCCAGGTAACCCATGTCGCACGTGTCACGCTAAGGCAGATGCTCATAATTTCTATTTCCCTGTACCGTTGACGAACGCGCTGAGGTGTACAGACAATGGAGCGCATCTTCTCTACTCGTCTACCCTTCTCGACGAACACAAAGCCATCCCGAATGGACACAAGGCAATCGCGATCGTTACACTCCCCGTTTCGTCCATAGCTATGTTATAAGCATCGCCTGGTTGGGCAAGAATTACATAATCATGCGCAAATAATACCTCCGGGGTAACGCAACAATGTGTCCTTCTAACTATAGCGGTCACCAGTGTGAAAAAAGAGAGAGGTACCGTCCAGTTGGTTGACATCGCTGATATGGCTATCAACTTCACGCTAAGGTGAGAAAGATGTGCTACTGACGAGCTTCGGCGGTAAGACTGGCAACCACATGATTTACTACCGAAGCGTCGCGATTCGCTAGACAGCCTGCGCTAAGCAATTCATTATTACCATAGCAATGTGTATGTCTCCCGAGTATAATCCGTATATAAAATTAATAGCTAACGAGATGTTTTATAGCGGACATGCCAAAAACATGCATACCAAGAACAATTCTAATTGTATTAAGACATCATTATAATTAAAGTTAATTGTGTTTTGTTTTGTTCGAAAGCGAAGTTGTATTGACAGAACAGAAAATAAAAGTCTACATTTAGGCTCCACACCATGAATATAAATTTCGTGAAGTCGTGATTAAACCTAGATAATGTTTGAGGACGGAGAAAGATGGAGTACGCTCACTGAACAATGATCTCTATTGCCCCAACAATTTTTGAGTTACGGGATGAATAGGAAATGAATGTGTGGGGAAAGCGGACGATTCCAGCCTTCACTTCTTATGTTATCTAAACACACTCTCGCTCCCTTTTTCTCCATCCCTCCCTCCATCCCCCCCCCCTTCTTTCTCCCTCCCTCCCCTTCTCTCTTTCCATCCCTCCACCCTCTCTCTCTCTCTCTCTAAAACCGAATCTAATTTCGGTTATGCTAAATTTAAAATATAATTCACGCGAATGATAATCATCATGACGTAAAATTCACATCTTAACATTAAAACAAGCAAAATAAAAAAGTTACAATCCGCGTAATAGGCGGGAAGTCCTAAAAGCCAAAATGCATCAAAATCGTAACATGATTTCATTAATGGAAATCTCAAATAAAATCTCATTAAATGATCATAAATAATTTCACCGAAATGCACTACCTTTATTAAAAAAAAAACACACGATAGCAACCACTACAATTTTACAATTGTATGAGGAATATATGAGGATATGAGTTTTATGAGGATTCTTATAGCCACCTTCTCCCTTCCTCTCCTCCCCTTGAGAAAAAAGAAAACGTTTTTTACCCCCATTCTTACTCTCCAGCCTCTCCATAGATTGTTCATCTCTCCTTATCAAACAATGGTTCTCAAAGCACGGCGATCTGTAACCAACATACACGCTCACATGTTACAGACACTCCTACATACACGACAAACACACATTCGTCACTCAAACGTTTGGTGTAAAGGCATGTCGCTATTAAAAGAGGGAAGAACATCGAATGTTGTTTTTTTTTTGTTGTTAAAATTTTAGACAGACTGCATACAATACAATTATTGAAAGGATGGAGGATACCGGAGTACCTGGAGAAAAACCCTCGGTGAACTGAAAGCCTCGTACTAACTCACATAAGTCCGTGGCTCGAACCCGCGAACTTCGGCATATTAAAATAGCTCACTGTCAACTGAGCTACTTGTCCATCCCTTTCTTTCCCTCTAATGATAGAACACAACCCTCAGAATATCAACCCAATGTATTCTACTGCTCCTTCTCAGTCAAACTATGTCTAGTGCTGATTTACGCAAAATACAATATTCTTTATCACTCTTCTTCTTCTTCTCTCCTCAGCCTATTTGCGTGTTTAAGTTGACCTAAAACCACCTCCCACCGCCGTAGCTCAATTGGTAGAGCGCTCGACTGGCACACCGATGACCCAGGTTCGAATCCCGTGGTGGGCGATATAAAATGTGGCCATTTTCACTGTCCATTTTAGCAGTATGATTGCTTTGGTGGTTCAGTGTTGATTTAGGTCCCTACCCCTCTTTCCCTGGGATGGTTATCCCCGTTCGCCATATCGCCAATGGTGGGTGTAGACGTTAAACCTCAATGTTCATTCACCTAAAACCACAATTATTATTGTTTGTTGTTGATGTTGCAATGTAGGCTTACAAGTGTAGTCTAATCTCTCTTCATTTTCGTCTCTCCATCCTAAAGCGTCATATAAGTTTGCAGCTGATCCATGTCGCTGCTCATAAACGTCTAACTAGCCCATCACTGTCTATGAAAATACGATCGAACTTCTAGTCTGAGAAGTTTACAAAGAAAGACAAACACAAACACGTTAACAGCTCGAGATAGGATGAGCACTTTATTATTGATCTTTCTTGTGAGCCACAGGTGTAATCTGAAAAAAAAAGTCCTGTATACAAAGAGACCTCAACCACCGTTTTCTCACGTTTTCATTTTTTAAAAAGGGGGAGGAGTGTGTGTGTGTGTGTGGAGCTAAATTCCTTTATTTTTTCTCCCACGCGTTCATCGATTGCCTTCGCCTAGTTCTACTTTCCTCTATAGAGTAAAAACCAAACCCAAAAACACATTCAACATCATAATACAACGTTAATGGGCTATCAAACAAATAGGGAAAGGAGATAGAAAAGACAGATGAAACGAGGCAGAGAGCGAGCGAGCGAGAGAGAGAGAGAGAGAGAGAGAGAGAGAGAGAGAGAGAGAGAGAAGAATCGAACGAAGAGAAGACCAAGAGGAAAAATTAACGGAGATGAGAGGAGAGAAGAGCGACTAGAACGCGTTTTTAACGATAATGGCAAACTGTAGGGTGAACATGCATTAAAGTGGAGAATAAGAGGTTAAACTAATATTAAGGAACTAACCCTTTTTACTGACCGCGATCCCGGACAAAAAAAAGGGGTCTTGAGACACACGTAGGCGACTGTGAAGAAACACTCGAGAGAAAAATCTCTGGAGACTTCATTTTCTTTGGTTCGAGCTGTCTTATTCCACAACCATCCGAACACACTGAGAAATCAGAGGTCTATATGCCGTGCCGCAAGACCAAATTTCACCATTAGCACTCAAAGTCTTCACAAAACAAATCTGACCAAAAAAAGAACAGTCGAGAATACAATGGAAGGAACTGATTTGACCTGGCGTCTGCTTACAATTACTCTTTTCTACCTCCGAGCGTCAAGAGATGACAAATGAGTTCAGTAAAGGGACACTACCCAAAAGGGGACTATAGGGCAAGGGAAAGCGACTCACATTGACTGTGCAAAAAGATTAAACGTACTAACGACATGGTCTCCGATTACAAATCCAATACACCCTTTCTGCCTCGCTACACTTAACCCTTTCAATGCAACATATCTCCGATTTCGAAAGCACTCGCGGAGATTTCGAAAGCACTCGCTCCAGGCTCCACTCAAAGGTTATTAACTCCTTCAAAAGCGTACATTTTAAATGTCAAAGTGCTTGCGCCAAACTACTTCCCATATATATCACATTTTAGTTTACATTTTAGTTATCAACACGGTAATTGGAAAAAAAGTCACAGGAAAAAAAGTCACGGAAAAAAAGTCACGGAAAAAAAGTCACAGGAAAAAAAGTCACAGTCGGTCAAATCCAGTTCAAGTCAACAACTATTTATTTAAGAAATCATGTGTTTAAAACTAAGCATCATATGCATCAATTAAGAGTAGGTCTCTCTCTCTCTCTCTCTCTCTCTCACGCACACACACACACAGACACACACAGACACACACTTTTTGTTGTGTCATACAGCTCTGTCTCACTCAATTTGATGGTAAAGATGCAGAATTCACGTTTCCCTGTTCAGCCTGATATTCCAGCTAACTCCTCGAAGAAGTCGGTCAAATCCAGTTCAAGTCAACAACTATTTATTTAAGAAATCATGTTTTTAAAACTAAGCATCATATGCATCAATTAAGAGTAGGTCTCTCTCTCTCTCTCTCTCTCTCTCTCTCTCTCTCTCTCTCACGCACACACACACACACAGACACACACACAGACACACACTTTTTGTTGTGTCATACAGCTCTGTCTCACTCAATTTGATGGTAAAGATGCAGAATTCACGTTTCCCTGTTCAGCCTGATATTCCAGCTAACTCCTCGAAGAAGTTCCTCGACAGACTTCCTCCCATCCCGACGTGCGATACAGAGATTTCGCAGTCGCTCCTGCATCTGCATGTATCGTCGCTGGATTTGCTTGGCTGGTGGATTGCCTACAGCATCTTGCTGCATGATTGTGCGGACAGTGGCCTCTTCTTTCTGAAACCACTCTATTGTTCGCCATATGGAAGGATGGTAGTGTCCAACAATGTTCCTGAATTTGTTGTTCCATCCTTCGCATATGTTGTTCGTACGTGGGTTGTTGTCAATGGTTGCATTGTGGACGTTCCAAATTGCAGGGGCAAACAGGGGTGGAATTCGGCGCATTCTGGCAGGTGCAACTGCCGCTCCATCTCCTGCAGGCTGCTGTTGAATCTGGCGGTAGCGTCCAGAAACGTAAGTTTGGTCAAAGTAATTGAGGAGGTCTTCCACTTCAGGTGGGTCTTGGGGCAGATTGTCCCTCAGAAAGGCCATACCCTCTTGAACATCATTCAGAGGAAGAAAGGCCAAACCGTCCATCATCCCACAAAACAATTGAAACTCTTGGTCAGCGTGGTACCTGGGTGCTAGACCCAACTCCTGGATCTTCCGCCATGTTGACTGTGAAAGATGAAAAAAGCATCCTCTGCATTGGACATTCCTACCAAACACAGCAACAGCAGCTCTGAGGACAGCATCCTCGAAGTCTGTTACTACAGTCTGCACATTCAGTACCAAGTCGAGTTCTGCGCACTTGTCTACAACAGCTTGAAACAGACGTTCGTAGGAAGCCCGGGATTTCGCTGGTAAAAGAGCATAGACCACAGTCACAGGTGAATTTCCCAAAAGAACACGAATCACGTAGATCTGGCAGAAGATGTTGGGTGCCATGGCAAAGTTGCCATCCATATAGAATGTTTCTACTGCCGCTAAAAGCCGGAGGCCAGCAGCTGTTGCAAAAACCAGCAGACGATCTGCCCTGTTGGGGCCGTTGTCACCAATGAGAAACTGCCCCGGGTCAGGACCTACGGTCATGGTGAATTCCTGAGGCAGGTCTCCTAAACCTGCAAGGCGGCGAGGTGCTGGAGGTGCTGGGCGTTGGTTTCTGATTGTTCTTTTGCAGGAAGCAGACGACGGCATGAGGGTTTTCACCTCATCTGGGCACTGACTAACTGCTTGGGCATATATCTGGCCAGGTTTGTCTCTTGTATCTGCTGCTTGGCGCTTCATCGTCATTCTTACTTGCGCTAGACGAACTTGATGTTGGTCTGGAGCATGGTTGTGAGGTTGTCCCACTTCAGGATTGAGTCGCTGTAGATCTGTCTTCAAGCTCCCTCTGCATTTACCACTTGACCTTTTCACACACTTCCACCAGATACTGGTCTTTTTGATTGAGTGCTTTGTGTACAAATAATCACCATGATTCAGCTTCATGCCACCTTTGTTACTTGTAAGCACTTCCATTACAATGCATAAAATGTGCCGTCGGTAAAACAGTGAATGTAAACTTTGAGAAAAGCAACTAGAAGTGCACTCTCAACAATGTCTCGATTCAAAGTGCAGTGCGGTCTAGAAATGGCTGAACACAATGAGCTTATGTCACCTCACAGTGCCTGCTTGATAACAGAGAGAGAGAGTTGTGAGTTTGTGTTCTGCTTGATAACATTTCAACACCCATAACATGGGAGAATGGGGGGGAGAGAGAGAGAGAGAGAGAGAGAGAGAGAGAGAGAGAGAGAGAGAGAGAGAGAGAGAGAGAGAGAGTTGTGAGTTTGTGTTCTGCTTGATAACATTTCAACACCCATAACATGGGAGAATGGGGGGGGGGAGAGAGAGGGGGAGAGAGAGAGAGAGAGAGAGAGAGAGAGAGAGAGAGAGAGAGAGAGAGAGAGAGAGAGAGAGAGAGAGAGAGAGAGAGCGAGCTGTGAGTTTGTGTTCTGCTTGATACCATTTCTACACCCATAACATGAGAGAGTGGGAAACTGTGACTTTTTTTCCTGTGACTTTTTTTCCGTGACTTTTTTTCCGTGACTTTTTAGTCCTCAAATGCCTTTTCGGCAAACTACAGGAGTTTGTTCCGTAAAGGACGCAAGCAAAGCATTTTAAAACGAAAGTAATAATTGGGAGAAAGTTTAGTACTTCAGGGTTTGGGGACAATATTTAATAAATAAGCATGTGTCCTACATGACCTCGACGTAGCCACTGCAACTAGAATATAACAATTGCACCTAGATTGATATAATGAGATCGCTGCCTATCGCATGAATTGCATTTTAAAAGCAAAGCTCATTAAACTACATCTTCCAACAATCTTTAAATTGTTCACTATTCTGTGTTGTTGTTGTTCTTGTTTGTTTTTAACCCTGAACCTTAGCTTCAAAAAGCGACAAATTGGAGCCAATTGTAACTGTCCGTTTTTCGCACCTTTCCCCTTCAGCATCGAAGCACACCAAATGGTTGTGTATTGCTTTGAACCGAAAGAACTCCAAACATTGTGTTGGTGCTCGAAGACAACGATGCAGAAATGATATTTCACTTCGCTAGGCTAGGTTTTAGCTTCTTAAGGATTGAACACTAAGCGGACACTAATTTTAAATTGCTCAATTTCGGCCTGAGAGGAAACAATAACATGAACATTGAAAACGGACGTAACAGCAGCAGCAGCAGCAGCAGCAGCAGCAGCAGCAGTAGTAGTAGTAGTAGTAGTAGTAGTAGTAGTAGTAGTAGTAGTAGTAGTAGTAGTAGTAGCGGTCGTAGTGAAAGTAGTAGTAGTAGTAGTAGCGGTCGTAGTGAAAGTAGTGGAGAATGTCCTACTGTGTTGCTTTTTAACCCAGGATAACAAACAGTCCGAGAAAACTAAGTAGAAGGAAGAGACAAGGAGGGCGAGAAGAAGATGAAGAGGATGAGGACAAAGAAGAGGAAGAAGAAAGAAGGCGTGCAAAGAGGATAGACCGGAAAGAGAAGTGGCTATAACAACACCACACTTCCTACAGCACAGCCTTATTACCTTCAACGTTATAGTACAAACTGGTAAAAAAAATTGTTTCGCACTGACAGCAACAGGGCTACCTGTCAGAACCTATCATATTTCACGTTTGAATTCTGCTTTTGCGATGAAAAATTGGAGGCTGAGGTGAAAATTGTTGAGCTGTTTCCTCACCCAGACGGTGCATCATCTACAGCGTCCTGACGAAAAAGGAAAATTGCAACTCTTTCGCCTTTGGGCATATGAGTACGGCCCTCAACAATTTGACATCTGCGTAATTAGCCAGTTAACCTCTGAACATTGAACGATTATACTTTTATAGGAGTGACTTGTACAAGGAAGAGGGTTTATATATATTTTAGAAGATGAATTAATGACAGTATAATAGTACATAATAAGAAATGTTTGAAATCAAAAACTGATTGCACACTACAACCCTGTCCAATTAAGCGCAAATAATTACACACTCCTGTGCGATATGAAAAGTTCTTCATGAACGTAAAACACATTATTAATTATACTTTGTTTTTTAGTTTGTTTTTTTCACAAGTAAGTCTAAATGTTACAATGGTATTTTTCACAAGTCTAAATGTTACAAATGTATTTTTCACAAGTTTAAATGTTACAAATGTATATTTCACAAGTAAGTCTAAATGTTACTAATGTATTTTTCACAAGTAAGTCTAAGTGTTACTAATGTATTTTTCACAAGTAAGTCTAAATGTTACAAATGTATCTTTCACAAGTAAATCTAAATGTTACTACTGTTTGCTCACAGCTGGCCTGTTGTATTTAAGTTAACTTTTCCCCATTTTCTCAATACATCGGTCAGCTACAAAACACAAAACAGCATCTATAATTTTATGTTCCAATCATTAGCAAACAACAACAACAAAACAAAAACACAAACCTTCATCTTCCTCACCTTCTAGGCCATAAGCTGTTCGATCCAACTGTAAAGCAGACACTAGAAACAATAATAAATTTCATACATTAAAATAGAGAAACATAAAATGTTAAGAGAGAAAAATGTTACAATCATTGGGGGAAAAAATCAGTTGTCACAATTCTGTCCCAAATGAGTTTCACACAAACTGATTGAATTAATGCACATTAGTTTATTTTATACGAACGAAGCTAATGTTCCCATGTTAAAGACTAAAGCAGAAAAAAACATTGCGCTGTCGTAAATTATCTGTCGTAATAATGTTTTTTCACAGACAGAAAATTACGAATGAACAATTAAGTTTTCTTTTATTCAACACAATGACATTAAGAGATTAAATGTGAACACAAGGAAACATTTTGAAGTTAACAAAACTTTGTTAACATAATTCTGTCATACTGATGTGAAATCGCAAGAATGGAATCTGGAATGCCATATTTTTTAAAGCAAATGAACGTAACCCATCTTACATATCTATAAAGAAGGGGGGTGGGGGTGGGGGTGGAGGGGATCGTGGATCTGGACGTAAAACATTACAGAAACAATCTGTTGTTTATCGAAATTATTATTTTTATGAATGCAAAATAAAATTTGGCGTGCGTGTTCGGATGCTTTCTTCCTCTTGCTCCTGCTTCTTCTCTTCTTCTTCATCTTATTCTATTTTAAGTTACTCCTGGTAGCTGCTGTACCTAGATTACCCTCTCCGCCTCTTCCCCAATCACCATCCAGCCTTAAAAAGGCAATTTCTGAAATAAAGAGGTTAAAACATCGGTCAGATTGTAAGGCCACAGCCCACAAAAATGGCCGTCTCAAAACTGAATAAGAATAAAATGGATAAATATGACTTCTGGCAGGCTAAATGTACACGGCGCAAAAACATAATAAGATTGGCATTGCAAGACATGATTGCATTTAGGCTATTTATAATAATTTGAATAAGGCAAATGCGTTCAATTTTAATAATATTCACTGCAGTGCACAATCATATTTCTAGGGCACCGAATAGCAGAACTGTCCCTGCCGAATATCGTTAATTCATTTACATAGAAGATCCATCAGGGTTTTTTTAAAATAAAAATTATACATATGACTAGCAATATCAGAAAAACTTTCTATCATTTTGAAATGAAATGTCGCCACTCATTCTTTTCTATAAAATGATTTCTGCGCATGAAACTATTTCTGTAGTTCTGTGCAAACCCTCAATGGCAATGCACAATCATAATTTCTGGAGCTAAGAATAAAACAGCGGGCTCGCTAAGCTTATTACGAAATCTCACTAATAACGATTTTTTAATGCCAGATTGCCTTTCATTTGCACTCCGTCTTATCTCGCCTTGCTTGCATGTCTCGGATTGTTTGTTTTCTGTTACCAAGGAGATAGCAGATAAAACGAGAGGAGGCAGGGAAGAAAGTGTTAATTTTATGGCAATATGTTTTGTCTTCCGCAAACGCCTGTAAGCGTTTACTGGACGGAAAGATTAAGTCGATTTGCAGGGAAGAGCGTGTAAATTTTATGGCATTTGTTTTCACCAAAAAAGTCTATGCATTTATTGGAAGAAAGATTAGGACCATTTTTCTCCTTCAATGGTTAAATAATAATTTTAATTTCTTTCCTCCCTTTCTAACCAGCATGCCAGATTTTCAAGATCGACCTACTTTTTTTAAACAGTGAAAATTAACACGGACCGGCCTTCACACCTTGACAAAAAATAAAATTGTTAGTTTAGATTTGATTATAGCAGACTAAGAACGTCACGAATTTTCATCAAAAGCAATCACAGATTTTACCATGTAGAGTTCATTTCCTTCTGCCATATCCATGAATCCCAATCACCGAGTAGTTCCGACAGGCAAAGTTATGACAACTGCTATTTCATATGTACAGATTTTAAAGACATAATTACCAGTAAAACGGTATGATCCTCTCACTCACACAACAGAGGAAGGGCTCAAACCAAGCTTGTGCGCGAGCTCAAAACCGGTGCTTGTGTCGTATTTTGCTTTTTATGCAGTTTCATTTTGAGACGATTGTGTATGCGCCAGTTAACCTTCGTATCATACACCCAAAACAAAAACAAAACAACAATGTTAGCCGTCTGACGCAGATTCCTGGTTTTCTCGGGACAAAAACGTTTCCTCTTGAATTGTCCATGACCATTATTTCCTGTCTGTCATGTCCACAAGTATCCTATCTAAGCACGGGACGGAGAGAAACAAGAAGAAGAAAAAAACAAGAGGATAAAAGGAGGAAATGGAAAGTGAGAGAGAGAGAGAGAGAGAGAGAGAGAGAGAGAGAGAGAGAGACAGAGAGAGAGACAGAGAGAGACAGAGAGAATAAGGAGAAGGAGGAGAATAGGAAGAAGAAGCTGATAAGAAAGGAGGATGAGGATGTGGACGAAGATTATGAAAAGACATGAAGAAAACACCCTAAACAAGATAAAAGAAGGGAGGAACTTAAGGAGGTAATTAAGAAGTAGAGAACCGGCACAGAACAGGAACACATTTAATGTTTTCATGGCCTGTATGAATCGTTTTAGTAGAATAGTCAGATCAGTATGCACAGCCATAGAACAAAACATTATATCTTCAACGTCTACGCTACTAAGTATCATTTTATTGATCCGGTATAGTGGTCAGTATTTTACTTGTGGTGTAACCCAAGGTGTGATTGTTGTACTTGCTGGTCAGCCATACTAGGTGCTGTTTTCATTTGGCCTCAACAGCCTCTTAACATTGCATGCCTTGTCTTCTCGTCACTTGGCATATAATACGTATTTATAGAAAGAGTAGACAGTCACATTGTGACACAGATAACTATTATTTTCTCACCTTCGCATGTCCACACGCACGCACACGCAGCGCAAACACACACACACATACACACACACAGAGGTATAGGTATCTGTTACTCAGATTATATTATATATATATTTAATGAAATGCCATCCCACTCATAAAAAATATTTCACCAAGCAAACACTTCTAAATAAGTGTGGAGGCAGTGATTGGTTGAGGGAATATACCGCATGGTTGCAATAGAATAATTCTATGGTCAAATAAGTCTTGTGACAGTGTACACTCACCAAAGTAAAACAATAATAACTAAGCTTATGAACATTCTTTGTTTTACACACATACTTTGTTTATTTTCTGTCGTTTTAACTGTAACACAATATCCTGTCAACATTGTAAGCCTTTATAATAGAAGTTTTCTTCCGAAGATCAAGTTTTAAAGTTAGATCTAAATTCTTCACTGCCTTGCCACCTCAATTTAATCGTCATACTCGTAGCATTTAAAGTTCCCTTCATTTACAATATAACACAATACAACACAACACAATACAATGCGAGCCAAACACTATTCTTTTCTGATCTTTCTCTCGTCACCTTTGACACAGTACCCTTCGCTTCTTTTTCACTTCCCTCATCATCTACTTTAATACAGCAACTATATTCGATATAACTTCCATAACAGATTCCTCTTTTTTCCATCTTACACTCATTTTCTGCTTTCACGCATATAGCCACATACCTTTTCGTGACATGTAGGCCTAGGCCTACTTTTTTTTTCTCGCTCTCTCTGTCAAGTCATTTTCCACTTGAGAGTCAATAAATACATTTTGATGTTCACTCGGGCGTTAAATGCTAAGTAATGGCATCAAACTACAAGTACTAGTACGCTGCATAATCGCATTGAAGACCAGGTGACGCCTAGATGCTTTTTAGCCATCCACGTTACTGCTGATGGAAGGGGTTGGGGATCCAGGACAGTTGATGAAGGAGGGAGGGGAATCGGGAATGTAGATGTAAGGGAAGGGGAAAGTAAGGAGTATAAGGGTCGGGATGAGAGTGGAGATACGTAGGAAATGTTGGATGTTAAGTTAGAAGTTGGGTTTGCAGAATGACATTATATTCTGTATGAGAGAGCTCATGTGTAGAGAATTGAACTAACAACGAGGAACGGCTGGAAATAATAAGTGAATTTGTATTGAAGAGTATATGAAAGATGGTTTGAAGACGCGATGATGAGTTTTAACTTAAGGTGGTAACCCAGTCCACAAACGTTTATCTATATGTTAAGATCCAGTGTAGAAGTTCGAACAAGTATGCTATATGTGTACAGAGTATATTAATGCGTACAGAGTACCCTATATTCATGTTAACAGTTTACATTCTTTCTTTTTTTTTACGCACGATTGAAGGAATTCACTAATATTAATACAGTCAAGGATGGATAGCGTGGGAATTTAATAGCCGTGTTTGGCCTTTATGTATGCATAAGAGCGCGAACGCATTTTTAATGAAACGAGGCTTTAGGCTACAATACTAGTATATTAAACATGCTGTTCAAATAATCCTTTACTAACACACACATTCACACACACACACACTCACTCTCTCTCTCACTCTCTCTCTCCCTCTCTCTCTCTCTCCCTTCTCAACTCAGTTTGCGATTCAAAGCACCAATAATGTTTCAAAATATTTATTTTAAAAAACTGCCGAACATGTCTTCTTTTATTTTTCCAAATGTACCAATATCCAGATTACCAGCCTCATGGGATCCACATAGTTTTAGTGACAATAGATTTTTCCTACTTCCACACCTGACTATGTAAAGTCCAACTGACTCCATCCAGACTCCATTATAAAAGTTCCCACAACTTCAAACTGTAAAAAATATTATTTTCGCCCACTGACTTTATTTATATAGTTGTGCAACAGTTTGCTAGGCCTGCCCACCCTCCTACTCATTTCCCCCTTCTCTCTCTCTCCTTTTTCCGCCCCCCACCCCCCAACCACCTACCCTCAAATAAAAAAAGAAAAGAAGAAAAGAAGAAACCCTACCATGTTGGTCCACCGAAAAGACCATTAACTCACACTGCGAAGCTAAGACATGTGGAGGCGAAGGCTATAGTCTCAGCAACGTCGTATGGCCATCAAAATTACCTGGGGAAAAAAAAGTCTCACATTTCCCAACTGAAGTAGAACAGGATGACACCCAGTTTCCTTGCTGCACGGACTTCGACCAAAGACTCTAGGGTAGTAGATCGTCTTTACTTCAGCCAAAGACCCCTTCGAAAGCTGTACTTATATTTTACACATCTAGTTTATATCGTGTAGAATAGGAACGAGATTTCAACCAGAGACTCATACAAAAGTTCACCTACTTTAAAACAAAACCTGTGGGGCCGGGTAGCTCAGTTGGTAAGAGCGTCTTGCTAGTAACCGAAAGGTCGCTGGTTCGAATCCCGGATTGGTCAACGTGTGATCATATTATTTTCCCCTTTACCAACAACTGGCCCGCTGGTGTCAGTATAAATCGGTCCAGTAGTCACCTATATGCGAAAGTGTCGTGTGACTATAATCTACAAACAACAACAACAACAACAACAAAACCCACACATACCAAAATTATACTTTATAGGCATGTGTCGTATAATAAGAAGAGAGGATCCTGGAGCAGGATGCTTGCGTGAATATATAACCTCCGGGTATACAGAATAACGCCATTGCGAACCGAATACGTTCATGAATGTGTGACGTTTTAGTGTGAAGTTGAGGTAGCGAATGCCACAATCTTTTTACCGTTCCCATGTACACAACAAGAAAGACGTCCACTAGGAAGTGAGATAACGGTTTGGGGCTACAAACTCATACATATATTAAAACCTGCCTTGTACAATAAGTAAGGAGGACACAGAGAGAGAGAGAGAGAGAGAGAGAGAGAGAGAGAGAGAGAGAGAGAGAGAGAGAGAGAGAGGGAGAGAGAGAGGGAGAGAGAGAGAGAGAGAGAGAGAGAGAGGGGGGGGGGAGGGAGAGAGAGGTTTGGGAGTTCTGCTTTGAAAGTCTTGTGAGAAATCAGAACTGGAATGACGATAAAGTACGAGAACAATGCTAGAACGAAAAACACGCGCTGTCTTCTGGGACTGAAAGGGAGTTGGAAGCCATTAGCCGAAACAAGGCATTTCAATTGGGCAATTGTCGTGAGTAATGTTCGCGCGTGCGCATGTGTGTGGGTGGGTTTGTGTGAGCGTGTGTTAGAGAGTGTGGGTGAGGACATAGAAGGTGCGAGGTGGGTAAGAGAAGGACAGACAGACAAACAGACAGACAGACTGACAGAGACATGTACAGACAGACAATTGCAAACAGAAGCAGATACTCATGAAAGGTCATTATTCCTTCATCTATATATATATTATATATTAGATAGATAGATAGATAGATAGATAGATAGATAGATAGATAGATAGATAGATAGATAGATAGATAGATAGATAGATAGATAGATAGATTAGATTAGATTAGATTAGATTAGATTAGATTAGATTAGATTAGATTAGATTAGATTAGATTAGATTAGATTAGATTAGATTAGATTAGATTAGATTAGATTAGATTAGATTAGATTAGATTAGATTAGATTAGATTAGATTAGATTAGATAGATAGATAGATAGATAGATAGATAGATAGATAGATAGATAGATAGATAGATAGATAGATAGATAGATAGATAGATAGATAGATAGATAGATCGTTATTGCTAAACAGCAGTAAACAAAGGTAGCTTTAAATCTAATAAATCGTTCACAATCTTAATTTGTTTTTCTTCTTAGATTAGGAGGCATAACCTACTACTTTGCAGATATTTTGTTCAGTAATGGATGGCTACGTGTTTTGAACACAACATTCATTTCATGATTCACAAATCTCTTATTGCTTTTTAATTATTTTGGGTTTTGTTTTGTTTCTGTTTGTTAAATTTTATCTTAAAAAAAAACAAAATCAGCTGTTTCACGATTTTCCCAAAGACAGCCTTAATTTTGTTCACCGCCACCTTATTTGATTTTCTAACAAGGCACACAGTTTTTGCTTGCTTGTCGCATCACACAATAACCGCTTCATAATGATAGTACGGCAGCTTCTTTGTTGTTATTTTACAAGTTTGTAGTCAAGTTTAAGATGCTGGGAATTTCCTCAACAGACAATGATTCATAAGCGTATATAAAACAAAAAGAGCGACTGTTAGCTGCGCCGGTCAGCGTACATTATAGCGTCCATTGCAGGGAAATGGCACTGATGAAAAGGCTACCGCTGTAGTGGACAGTCCATTAGTTGGACATGGCCCAGGCTTGGATGGGAGGTGTCCTTTCGAAACTGACCGTCTGGACGCTCAATCATGTCAAGGTGCACAGGTGAAGTATGAAAGGCCGGGGGGGGGGAGGAGGGGGAGTAAACTGACGGGGGGATGTAAATGGGATAGGGAGAGAGATGGGGGCGACTTTTCAATTTTACCATCTGGACCAGAGCAATGCTAGTTGTACCTGTTGTTGTTGTAAGTAGATTCCCCAGTTGATGAACGTAGTTAATTAAATGTGCATAGCACTCCGAAGCAAACACTCATTACAGATTTATTTCAGGTGGAGTTACAGGCCAAAATTATCACTTCTATTTATCTAGGTGATATTTTCCTTACATACATTTCTGTACCAATTCGAAAGCAAGTACACAGTTCGGTTGCACAATTAGCATCTGCAGAGATCTTTCTTTTTGCTAAATATTCTCATACGTCTGTCTCTGGTTGTAAAATGTTGCATCTGCATACGAAAAAAAAAACTTAACTTATTTTGACGCTCAACTTGTTTATTAGCAGCTAAGTCATATTCACAGTCCGACATCATGGTATATGAATGGAGGGATAGGATTAGATAAATACTTGTTGTCTGTAAAGATGGAAATGTACAAACGAACATTTTACACTAGTTTTATAAATGAGTGTCCATTCCAACTTCAAACCGTCTCCATTAGTCTTCATCCACTGACACATGTGTACACGCTCACCGGTACCATAAATTTGATTTCATTATCTTATCCCTCAATGTCTTTCTTTTACAGGGTCCACCATTTCGCGGTGACTCGGGACTGGAGTAATAACAATAAATTATCATTCAGTAACAGCAATGACTTTCATAAACAAAAGCAACAATAATGTATAACCATTTATTGACACATCTGACTTTCATAGATAAAAGCAGGCAATAGCTATTAAATCAGTGTCCGTTATCAACTTAAGAGGCTTTCTTTTCACAGGCAAAAGCAATACGTTATCCTTTCAGTAGATCTAGATGTTAAGATAGGCAGGTTCGTTGTACGCACTACGTGCACGTAAAGGTTGAGAACGAGGTGCATACTGAGTTTATAGTAAGGCAGAGTCTTGTAATATACAAAGTTAACTGAGCATGTTAAGGCCGGGAAATCGAGTTGAACCGCTAAACATCAAAGGCATTGTTGCTGATGCTGTTGCCGTGTCATGCATTTGGTTGCGCATTCTTTGACGAGGCGGTTTGTCTTCGACGAGAATAACCTTTGCAAACTCGTGAGGCAATCTGGTACGGGAGACACATACAGATTGAGGTAGGGACAACAGGATTGGTCGGACTGACAGTCAGGTAAACCTGGATGAAGATCCGACAGACGAATAGATGGACTGACTCACAGTCAGTTAAGAATAGGCTGGAAATGTAGAAGATAGCAGACACAGATGGATAGACAGAACAGAGAGACAGAGAAAAATAAGCGGGGCTAACAGACAACTGGACAAAGAAGACTAGATCGCCAGAAGTAGAGTAGAAAGACAGACTGGCTAGGGAAAACAAACAGACAGAGACACGCAGAAATTAAGAAATGTGTCGATCTGTATAAGGTACAAACAGGCAGATATGCATGGAAGACATTCGGAGATGGATAAGTTGGGCCTGGATAAGGAGAATCAAGCAAGAAAACTAAGGTTACTTTATAAGCTGCTATTTGGTTTCAACTTGAACGTGAAAGCATGGACTGATCAATGAGCACTTTTGTCGATGGATGGATGGAAGGATGGATGGATAGATAGATAGATAGTTAATAGATAGATAGATAGATA
Organism: Oncomelania hupensis; assembly: GCA_036898135.1. Classification (NCBI taxonomy): domain Eukaryota; kingdom Metazoa; phylum Mollusca; class Gastropoda; order Littorinimorpha; family Pomatiopsidae; genus Oncomelania; species Oncomelania hupensis. The sequence continues at coordinate 39,239,090 of CM072512.1, forward strand.
GATAGATAGATAGATAGATAGATAGATAGATAGATAGATAGATAGATAGATAGATAGATAGATAGATAGATAGATAGATAGATAGATAGATAGATAGATAGATAGATAGATAGATAGATAGATAGATAGACAAGGGGAAAACACATTAAAAACATAAACGAATCATAACGTAGATAAGTAAAACTTGGAAGCATTTCCCAAACAAACACATCAAAGTACGACTTAAATAAATGCCACAACAACAACAGTAAAACTTTGTTAAATCTAAATCTTAAAGCAGGAAGTGACCTTATGACCACGACTGACCCTTAAGAAGGGACAGTGGTCAACGCGCATTCCGCAGTGCAGTTCGCTGAACACGTCTGTTGCCCCATGAACAAACAGGCTAAATCTGTAGTAAAAGCCAAAGCAAGGGAACCTAAAAAAAAAATAAAGACCCTCCCAAATAGCGACGAGGATAGAGTTCTATTAATTGTCTGGGCGTTTTTAGCTACAAGGCAATAAGGTGGTGAGAGCCTGAGCAGGAGAAGGAGAAGGAGAAGGAGAAGAATGAGGAGACGAACCACAAACGAACACAATTTTAAAGCTTCATCGTATTAACAGCATCTTCGCTAACCGCAGCACCTCTTCATTAAAAGCATATAATATAGCGTAAAAATATATATTATAAGCCAGTTTATGCAGGAGGGCATCCGAGTATCACAGAGTATGCTAAAACACCGACTGTAGCAGTATTAACGTACATTGTTGCGATCTATGATCTATGATATTACACGCCTCATCGTTGGAGTGTGCGAACTTACCATTCGGCTAGTCTTATCTTTTAATAAGCAAAGTATTATACTAGTCTGCCTAGACCTGAAAAGGTTTACTGCTTACATATATATGACTAGGTTACTTGGTCATATTTGAGACGGAATCGCAGATGATAAACACACACACAAACACACACACACACACACACACACACACAAATCACACACACACACACACACACACACACACACACACACACACACACACCTACTAGCTAACGACAAACTTAAAATTTACATTTTATGTGAAACGTCGCTTGTGCAGTAAGCTACTTTGCGGATATGGTATACAATTCTTTGTGCACTAAATGTCAGAAAATCTGTCAGGCATAGACCATGTGCATATCTATCTATATAAACGCCCCGGATGTTTCTTAAATACTCAGGGAAGGCCAAAGTGCCCTAACAAGAAGCGAGAGGAATCAGTTCAGCATGGGGGCACAGAGGGGCAAAGCGGGGACACGGATCGCCAGATTTTTGTCGCTGTGTTGTCAAGGGATTTGTCTGCCATGCTGACTGGTAGGGGAAAAGATTTTCCTAGCTTAGCCTATAAAATTCGTACGAAAACGTTAAGTCCACAGACTACGGTCTCGAACTTGGAGAAAGGACGTGGCGGAAAGAATATTTTTGAAGCTAAGCGTACACCACACCGACTCAACCAAAGCATTTAGGTTTTGAAGTTAGTTCAGCCAGGCTACATGTAGCTATAAATAGCTTCGCCGGTGTTCTTCTTTCCTTTCCTTTCACTGAAAGGGAGGGTGTAGGCAAGCTATAAATAGCCCGCAGCCAGCAAACTGTGGGAGAACCTAAGAGTGCTGCTCACATAGGCATTGAGCTGGTGTGACACATCCATACCAAAACGTTTGAGTTAAGAGTCTATGTACTGTTAAGTTAGTGATTCGAAGATAGCTGAAACAGAAAAGTTTCTTAGCTCAGTGTACAAATCTATACGAATGCGTTAAAGTTATACAAGCCAGGAATTGTACAATGTCTAAAGAGTTAGTAACGGACTAACCTTGTAATTTGACCAAAAAAAAACCCAAAAAAATACAACACACAAACGACAAACCACTTTTTTTTCATGCAAGCTAATGACTCAATTTACAATTAAAAAAAACACATTAATTTTAATTGGATTAGGCAACCCAAAAAAAGTCTGTTTACGTAACATAGAGAAAAAAATAGATCGGCTTCTGTGTTTATTAAAGGCCCCTTTCCATTTTGGGTGGGATTTTTTTGTTTTATTTTTTCTTCAATTTTTACCCCAGATGATCTAAAAATAAAAGTTTAAGGTCGGGCCAGAAATTAGGATCGGTCGGGATACCACAAAACAGACATTTTTGGGGCTTTACTTTTAAAAAAACAGAAGCAGTATTTTCTGTTCTTGTATATGGAGAAATTAGAAACATCGACAAAATAAAACACACACACGCATACACACACACACACACACACACATCCCACACTCACATCCACACGAAAACAAAACAAAACAAATTTTACGTTGAAAAAAATTTGTTGGGTTTTCCCCCCTCCTCTCCCCGCCCGCCCATGTCGCCTGACTAACTTTGTGACTCCGCAGAGAAATGTCATTTATTTAGATTCTGGCCGTACTTAGTTTTCAGTGAAAAAAGCGTGTCTTGATTGTTTTTTAATTTTATTCAATACTCCCGAAAAGGGAGTAAAATCTAATCGAGATCTACATGAAGTCTGCCTTGCGAAAGTTCAAAACTCGGCTACAAGAGCGCGGCTCACATTTGTGTGTGTGTGTGGGTGGGTGGAGGTGTGCGTGTGTGTGTGTGTGCGCGCACAGAAAGAAATTAGTTTATTTTTATAATAATTAAATATATTTTTTTAAATATAGATAATAATTTCACAACTAACTTGCGCACTAATAGGATAGTGGCACTTTGAAAGTGTTTAGATTCTGCATGCTAGTAAGTTCAGTTGTCTGATGCTGCAGAACATCTTTGATATAACCGATGTAACGCTGCCAAAAAGCACATAGTATAGACGAAGATTAGTTGTTCCACTTTTAAAAAAAATGTATTTGTTTATTTATTATTTTACATTCGTTTAATTTCATGAATTATAATTTATTTATTTTAATTAATTATCTGAATTTGATAAATTTATTTATAATATCATTTATGTATAATGGAAAGAATGGCTTGGCTTGACACTGAACGAAGCCATGAGGGTTGCTGAGGACAGAGAAAGATGGAGTACGCTGGTTATACGATCATCTGTGGTGCCCCAACGACCTTCGAGTAACGGGATAAGATAAGATAGAATAAGATTATGTATAATGTATTATTTTAACTTCATTAATTTTTAATACTAATTTATTTTTTTTTCATTTCTTTCTTTATATATTTGTTCATTTATTCTTTCATTCAAGCATTTTAATTTATTTATTTGTTTACTTACGTCTTTTAAATTAAAGTGAAGGTGACAAGTTATCTATGATATGTATACAAGCACGCAGTACTTGTGCGGAAACGTGCCTTCGCCTCGTAACGCTAATCGGTCCATTCATCGAAGGAGTACAAAGCGAGGATTTGCAGGTATTCACTCGTTCCTTTACACCTTTGGTCAGCTTGAAATCCGATCAGCAGCTGACCAGTTCGTGTGGTCAGCTCTAGGCTACCGGATTCACAGCACCGCGCACAGTCTCCACTTCCTTCCTTTTGCTGCTGCTGTCCGTCTCGCAGCTCCGCTCCTGCGCATCCTCAACCATCCCATCACGCCGATCACCGCAAACCCTAACACTGCGCTGAAACATATGGGTAGCGGGGACCTTTCGCCTCGTTCGTTTGGCTGGCGCAGTAGTCTATGGCGTATTTTAAGGTCCACAGTTGCATCTAGTGTAGTTTGTGGCAAAAAAGGGTTGCAAAAAAACCCTACTTTGTGCAAAGTGGATCTCGGTTTATATTGAAAGCATTCCTTTGAACAGCCCATGGCGTTGAAAATCGTCTCATGTAAAACCGATGACTGTCCACCCCCATTTCCCTCAACCCCAACCCCTTCAAAACAACAACAGCACTAACAACAATAACAAACCCATTACATGATTATTGCTTTAGGTCCAGCGGACTCTTCCGAGCCAAATCAGGACCAGTATAGCCGAATCAGGACCACAAAATCAAGACCTCAACTTCGCTGAAAGAGGCCTCACCCCTGATCCGCATAAAAGATCTGCCGAAACAACCCTAGTGGCAACACTGAAGGCACTCCACTAGCCGGTCACTTTGCGATAAAGGCATCCCACGCAAGGGACGCTGACGCTATACTCTAATTTATCGAACCCCCGTTTACAAAAACAAAATAGAATATAAACATCATTCTAAAATATCAACAAAACCCGTACATATAAAATGCCTACATTGTCAAATAATAACATCATATGAAGCCCCAGTGACCACCTGGCAGAAAGCGTCCAATATTTCCAAGCTGATCCAACAGACCTCACACACAAATGAGGAGTTTTGTCCCGGAAGAGTTTTCAAGAAAAAAAGGTAGGTGACTGGTCTAGCGAAGAAGAAGATAGTATAGTAGATTGATAGAACAGAGTATGAATGAGAAAAAAACAAAGGAGAAAGACAGCGACATTGGGAATTTAAAGCACTACATTTTCAGAAAGTGGGGATACTATTTATACTGAAACCCCAGGCACCCCCACGGGGATATAACAACGACAACAACAAGCCCTACATATTTCGAGTTAAAGCATTAGTCTCGTATATAATATATAAAAAACAACAATAAACAAAGATAAAGCAATGACAGTCCGATTTTAAAAAATCTGCTCAAAACACATAACGATTTAAATCTAACGTTAACAACAACAAAAAGAAATATTCTTCAATCGGTCTAAACACAACAAATATTGGATTAAATGAAGAAGAAAAAAAGGGAGTTTGATGTGACAACTGGTATTTAAAGAGGCGGACAACTTCTGTCGTTTTGTTTGTGTGTTTTTCCTCTTTATTAGGTAAAACACAATCATAGTTCAGCAATGAGGAAATTGCCAAGACTTGTCACCCATAATTACAGATCTTGTTTCTTAACACGCTTGTGAAAACGTGATTTTGTTTCCCTTCCGTTACTGATTCTGTCACGCAACGGTTTATAAGACTCATCAAACACAATTATTAGCGTGTATGCGCATGTAATATGTTTGTGCACAGGCCTACACCGCACTGAATGAATACTGCACACACAGTCATAAGCAACTACGCACGCAGATACACACGTACACGCACATACAAACGCACACTCATACAAAAACTCCTACCCTCCCTTTTCCGCCACCTTCACCCTCTTAATCACCAACCTACCCCCTTACCCCCTCACACACACACACACGCGCGCACACAAACACAGAAGCAAGCACGTGCACATAAAAAATTATTTATTTATTTAATTTAATCGTTCTTATATAGCGCTTTTCCAGCTCAAGAGCTGCTCAAGGCGCTGGCCGATACAGGATCTAACTCAAGCCGCCCGAGACGCCCACCCGCAGCCTTTGGGCGCATGGTCTGACGCCCGGACAACTGAGCACAATCCTGGGCAGCCAGGGATGGGGGGGGGTGGGGGGGGAGAAGGACCTAGGTGCATGCTGGGTGTGTTCTTGTCACCGGCACTCACCCGTCTAAGACATGAGCGTCAGGATCTTTAAAGTCCGTTATGATGGAATGTATGCGACACAGACTAGACCTCGGTTTATACTCTCATCCGAAGGAGTAGGAAAACAGGAGTAAAGTGTCTTTCCCAGGGACACAACACAATGGCCCGGCCAGGGCTCGAACCCGGGACCTTCAGATCCGCAAGCCGAAGCACTACCATTAGACCACAATGCCTCACACACAAGGTTAACACACTCTTTCATTTTTTTCTTTTGTTTTTCGTTAACTTGGGAAAGACAGGCAAAGCAGGGATAGGGACATTAGGAAATAATAGTGGAAGGAAGGAGGGAGACGTATAGGAAGAAGAAAGAAATATGGGAGGTGGGAAAGGGCGGAAGGGAGAGGGGTAGGGGTGGGGGAGGGGTGTTGGAGCCTTAATTCTGCGAAGCTCTAATTACATTATAGCATGGAAGTCGAGTTTTCTGGAATTCCGTGATTATTTGTCCTGCTTCCATTATTAACTGCCAGTGCATGAAATCCTACTATTCCTCTGTCTTTCAGTCAGTCTCTCTTTCATTCACTGTCTGTCTGTCTATCTGTCTGTCTATCTGTCTGTGCTGAAAACTAGGGATGGTGGTAGAGGGGAAAGGATGGAGGTGGGAAGGGGGTCTGTCTGTCCGTCTGTCAGTCTCTCTCTCTCTTTTTCTCTCTCTCTCTCTTTCTTTCTCTCCCTTTCTCCCCCCCCCCCCCCCCCCCCCTCTCTCTCTCTCTCTCTCTCTCTCTCTCTTCCTTGCGACTAGTGTTAAATGACCTAATTTAAGCCGCACTGCCCGAAGAAATAATTTTGAAGCGTTAACAACTTACACTGTGATGTGTGCACATGTATGCAAGATTCCGTGCATTAGGTAGGCCTACTGTCACACGATTGTATTGGGGCTGACATTTGACAGGGCCGGGGTACAGCTTGCAAGGGTTGGGGTGGATAGCAAAGGTAGAAGAGAAAAGATAACATTCTTATTTTTGAAAGAAGAAAAGTCTTATTTTGTTTTCAACTATAGATCTTCAGTGAGCGCATGAAGAACCCATTTTTGCAAAATTATTTTAAAGGAACTTGGCGCCTAACCTCTTTGTAACGACGAGAGATGTGCGCCTTGTAAATCAATTTTCTTCTTCTTCTTCTTCTTCTTCTTCTTCTTATTATTATTATTATTATTATTATTATTATTATTATTATTATTATTATTATTATTATTATTATTATTATTATTAACTCGGGTGTAAAAACGTCTTCTTTCGTTCGTTTAACAAAAATTAAGTTTTAACTGTTTAAGTGCTGGCAGACTACTCAAATTTATAAACAACCACTGAATAGAAACACTATACAACATCGCTAAACATCGTGATTAATTCGCCCTTGTTTTCTTGTCACTCGCTGCATTTAAAATTCCTGTAAAACTGCAACCACTATAGCATTAGAATCTTCCATTCATATAAACCAATTTTTAAACTGAAAGTGTTGGCTAAATAGGTAAAGAAGTTCCCGTAATCTTTCAGTCGTTGGGGAGGGAGGCATTTTGAAATCTATCTTTTCTCTAGGCCAGCTTTATGAAGGCGGTGCCTGTCTCCCTCTCCTTCGCTGCTTTTCCTTCCCTTGTTCTAAACATATCCAGGTACCCTTTCACAGCTGGGTGGACTAGGGTGTGTCGTGCGCTTGTTTCAATCTGTGTGTGTACGTTTGAGTCGGTTGGTAGTTTGCCTTCATAGTGCGGTCACCCATCGAGGTACTAACCCGGCCCGACGTTGCTTAACATGAAACAATGCTAGCGTGTGCCAAGACCACTGCACTACTGTACTACGCACGTCCATAAAGTGCTGACTACTCATATAAATAAGCTGCTGAAAAGAAACACTACCGCTAAACATCGTCATTACTTCGCCTCTTTCCTTTGTTGTCACTCGCTGCATTTTAAATTCCTGTAGTACAACCCCTATAGCAATAACCAATTAAGTCATTAAGCACTTCAGCGAGTACAATGTCATTACATTGCTAATGCACTTCTTTCACCTAGCAGTTGCACACAAAAAAAACTATGGAAAAGAAAACTACGCTGGAACTCGTTGCACTACACTCGTTAGGGTGGTGCAAGTGCTTTGCTTGCAACTAACGAAAAGAAATCACACTTGAATAACCTCAGAAAATAACAAGCGGCCTTGAGTGTAAACTCCCTCAAATGACCCAGTGCATACTAGATCAATAAGCCAAGAAAAGAGGGCCGTACTTTTCATTCTCCAAAATCCATAAGACGGCTTGAAGTGATTGTTCCAAAAAATAAAAAAAGTTAAAGGCCAATACATAGCCATAAAAAGTTTGGCGCAAGAGCGATTACTGTGGGCTGGAGGCCCCTTTTATGACTTCGGTGCAGGAGAGTTTAATTGAAAGGGGAGAAAATTAAAAAAAAAACAGGGAAATAACTCAATAAAAGAGGTTGGACTGAGTGGAGGGTGGAGGTGAGGGGGTGGGTGGGTGGGAGATGACGGTTATCAAAGGGGTTGGGAGAAAAGAAGCTCTCAGTAATGGTGGGGGAAGAACACATTTTTTTTTAAATTGTAAAGCATGGGAGAGGGCGGAAGGAATTATTAAAAAAAAAAAAAAAACTTAAGGCTTTAAAGATAAAGGGGAAATAAAACACTTAATAATGGACCGAAAGAGACATCATTCGAAACAACAATAAAAGAAAAAAAAGTGGTTGGGGGGGGGGGGTGGGGGGGGGGGTGAGGGGGGCGGAGGAGAGAGAGAGAGAAGGAACTCTTAGAAAAACTCGACAGCACTCGGTGACATTGGTGAACGACTGAACTGTTATCCCTCCAAGCTTTTTTTCTTTACAATAAAGGACATAATCTACAGGCAGCGCCACATTGTGTCAGGAGCACATGGTCATTGGGTAGAAAGGTGTCAGGGGAAATTCGGGAGGGTTGGATTGGGTGGGATATGGGTGTGGGCCCGGGTATACACACACCTGCTTATGCCTTAAAAAAAAAAAAACGTCATTATCTGAAAGGCATTCCTTCTTACTAAAATTGTGAAGAAGAGCAAGAAGATTGAATGAACATTGATGTTTAACATCTACACCCACCATTGGCGATATGGCAGACTGGGGTAACCATCCCATGGAGGATGGGATATAGACATAAATCAACACTGAACCATCAGAGCAATCACACTGCTAAGATGGATAGTGAAAATGGCAACATTTGTTTTGCCCACCAATGGATTCAAACCTGGATTCAACGGTGTACCAGGCAAACGCCCTCCCACTGAGCCACGGCGATGGAGGAGGAGGAGGAGGAGGAGAAGAAGAAGAAGAAGAAGAAGAAGAAGAAGAAGAAGAAGAAGAAGAAGAAGAAGAAGAAGAAGAAGAAGAAGAAGAAGAAGAAGAAGAAAAATTGTATAGCGCGAGTTCTTTTGAAAAAAAAATCCTAAAACAGAAAACGTCATTCCCACTGCGTCACTTGAACGTGCTCATTTATGAAAGGTTAAAAACAATCTGTCGTTCTCAATGCGTGTATTTTTATAATTTATGGGTTTTGAGCTCGTTTCTATGGAGAATCGCGCTTTATAAAAGCTTAGTAGTAGTAGTAGTAGTAGTAGTAGTAGTAGTAGTAGTAGTAGTAGTAGTAGTAGTAGTAGTAGTAGTAGTAGTAGTAGTAGTAGTAGTTCAATGAGAATCGGAAAGTATGTTATTTTTTTACACACAATTTATCTAATTTCGTTTTATTGTGTGCAAACCGTATTGGATTACACAGCGTCTGCAAAACGAAACGGGTTCTGAAGGAGGTTTACAAACACGAACAAGGCAAACGATATCTTAACGACACTTTTAATTCCCATCTATATTCCCTTCCGCCCAACATCATGAGAGAGAAAAATCCATGTTATAGCATATTGCAGATTTACATCATCAGCTTTAATAGAAAACGATCTTTTGCAGTTACACCAATTCCGTTTTATAGACACTCATCTTTAAACAATGTACGTATTTTGTCAGACAATGAATTCAAGCAAGTTGTCAAATTGTCACAATAAAAACAGAACAAAAAATATTAAAGGAGAATAAGAAATGAGTTCTTCTTCAATACTGGTGTCACAGAGGGTGCTTCTAAAATAATTCATATTAAAATAAAAATATAAAAATAATCAACATAATGGTTATTAAGCTAGACTAACATAATGCACACCTATAAATCTGTATGGTTTTAGCTATCTATATTACCTGTATCTTTAGAAAATGAAAAAAATATAGCTATGTGGAGGCACAAAATGGCGTTCTAAAACGGACTCGGTTGCAGTCGTTATTTTCTATAAAGAAAATGTATTGGAAAGGATATCGTAAATGAATCTATTATGCCAAATTTATTGAGTATATATAAATAACTGCTTAAATGAATGCAAAGATTTTTATATGGAGTTTGATATTTGTATAATATTTGATATTAAAAAAAGCATTTCGGATGCTTCCAATCGTGTCCCGAAGTCTGATGTTTTTTTCGTCATTGCTATGCTATTTTCGAAAAGGCTTTTTCAAATTGACGCATCCAAAACAAAAAATCCATAAAAAACATTGTATTTTGCAAAACATTTAAACAAATAAACAGTACTGTGCTGTTTACTACGTAATGATTTATAGCTTCGCGTCCCAAATGTAGCATCCGAAATGCGAAATCATCGCAAACATTTTTTCATTCAAATTCACTTCTTCAAACTATCGTAGGCCTATACATTCATTCGCAAGGATATTCTTCACAAAATGATGACGTATACACAGGAAATAGGGAATTCCTGTGCATAGAAAAACGCAATTTACAGTGACGTGTCCCGATTTCCGGTAACGTGTCCGTCCGAAATGCCATGTGCTTTCGAAGCAGTGTTTTGAAGACTACTTGATTTTCTTTGCCATTAAACTTACTTTTTTCCAGTAATATTTTTCTCTAATTTCTCTAATATATGTATCTTTGTATTCATAAATAATTATATGTAACAATAAATTTTTGTCTGTAAAAAGAATGTTGCTGACTTTTAAAAAAAGAATTGAATTATTTTTATTTATTTTTGTGTACGTTTAGTGTGCAGCTTAATTTTGTCCCATTGTTTTTACAACAATTAAGGTAAAATACATCTTAAAATTAATGCCAGCCATACTACATCATAATTGATTTATATACTATTTTTTAAGAAATAAACTATACATCAAGCAAATAAAATATTAATTTGATAACTTTCTGCTAACAGCATTTCGGATGCTGCGGTGTCCCATTATTTCAAAGATCATTAAATGGACTCTAACAGTACACATAAAATTTAATGCCAACCATCTTACAGCATCATATTTGACTAATATAAAGCAAAAAAAATAAACAAAATCATCAAGCAAATAAAATAATCAATTAAATAAAACTTCTCACCAACAGCATTTCGGATGCTACGGTGTCCCTAAATTTCAAAGCTCATTATAATATTAGTTTTTTAAATGAGTTAAAATAGCTATTTCTTTCATAAACATTAAAGCTCATATGCCTTTTACATGTGACATGTAATTTCAATAATTATTATACTTTTTTTATTTAAAAAAAGCATGTGTGGTGTCCCAATGATACATCCGAAATGCTTGCATACACCCCCTATGTCAAGTACCTCTGCTAGCTCAGCAAGTTAACAAATCCATTTTCTTTTTTAATTATCAATTTCATTAATATTTTAACTATAAAAATTTATGCTTGAAATTATATTTACTGTACTTTTATATTTCAGCCTATTTTACCCCTTTCAATCACCAGTATTGAAGAAGATCTCAAATGAAAAAAGGGAAAAATTATAATGGAACGAAAGAAGCAAAGGCAAAGGTATATATTATATAAATATAGATCTATATCTACATATATCGATATCTATATCTATGTATATATACACATAGATCTAGATATAGATCTCGTAGAGAGAGAGAGAGAGAGAGAGAGAGAGAGAGAGAGAGAGAGAGAGAGAGAGAGAGAGAGAGAGAGAGAGAGAGAAAGAGAGAGAGAGAGAGAATAAACAATGGAAAAGAACAAATAAATGAATAAAAATATAAAAAGGTAAATCATTGAATGAATGAATTAATGAATGAATTAAAACTTATATAGCGCTTAAAAACTTCTACACATAGAGGAGTGCTCACCCAGCGCTAATCATTCCTTCTTATTGCCATTCACCTCTGCACTAAATCAAAATATTTACTTTAAGACTAAGCGTTAAAATAAGAAAGCTCGCTTACTACTATCAGATAGAACTATGTCAATGATCGACGATGAGGCAAGTTACTACTCTGCTGTTCTTTGCGCCCCATCCTTACACTAACAATTACCTCAGCCAAATTCTGCCAATGTACCAGCCAAACACGAAAATAAATAAAGTAAGTTTTTAGAAAAAGAATAAGCTTTCTGACTGCCGTTAATTCGTCCCTCAACGATATGCCATGTACTATTTTTGAACCAGAATGTTTATTGTCTCAACAAACAGCAAGGACGGTTAGTTCGCAGTGTACAATAATCATTGACAATAACAGTCGTCACTAAACACCGTCAGTATAGAATAAAACAATGTTGTTTGCAACCCCATCCTACATTTCGTCTTATTTCCCATTCCACTGAAGTTCGAACAAGCACAAATTAACATACCTATTTCTTGAAAATAAGAACGCGCTCTCATTGATCACCGCTAGTCAATGAACAAACCAGGCCCTAATCGCTTGCTTACACCTAGTCCTTAAACGTTTCAAGTGTGAAGAAGATTCGTACCTCACGTACAGCGATGTCGCTCACTATCTATCGTCATCTTCTGTTTTACACCTTTTTACCTGCTTTTTTTTACGTCTGCCGTATCGCCAATGTTCACACGTTAAACTTCAATGTTTATACATTCCCGCGTTTCAACAAAGGCAGGAAATTGTCTGATCTAAAACATAGGTGAGATTTAGGAACTCGGCGATTCGCAGATACCTTGTAGCTTGCAGGATTTTAATTATGAAATTGAATCAATCTAACGTTTAAGTATAGCGCAATTTCCAGTTCTAAGATCTGCTCAAGGCGCTGATAAAATTAGGACGCAGCGTAATTTAAGCCGCCCAAGCCGCCAATTTGCAGCAACAAGCGCACCAACAAATGACCGAACAATGAACCTCTCCAATCGACTCTAGACATAGGCGTGTGTTCCTTTATGAGTCCGTAACCTCCTTGTTTGACATAATAGTCGGGTTCCTTAACGTGCCGTTGTGTATACTACGGGGAGGAAAAGTGAACCACCGTATAAACAATCATCACAATGAAAAATCGACTTCTGTGAGAATAATTTCCCAGTTAAGATCTACCTCCTGCAAGCCACGGTCAAGTGCTACTATCAAGTGAGTCAATCGGTTCCAGCATTTCATAACAGTCTAGACTCAACTCAAGCCCTTTTCGATTCGTTTTACAACTTGCGTTTTTGCTTTCGATAACACAAATGAATCCTATCCAACTTTTCATAATCTTTAAACTACAATGGAGCAATTAAATCCAATCCATCTATTTCAAGCCTGTTCATAAATTAAGTGATTTTAGAGTAATTAAAACAAACCAATTCATGAACAAAAATAAATTCAACAAAACAAGAACTCCTAACGATTAAACAATGCAATACAATATGAAGCATCAACTTCATGTTTACCTTTTTTATGTCATGAGAAACGTACAGATGCCCAATCGGATCTCCGAATGGCGCCAGTCTGATATGAGATTCAACGAGGGCACAATAGTAATTTATTTATTCTGCAACACCGACTGTTGCGAGGCAGTACAAATCGAAAAGCGGTCTCCCCGGCCATTTAGTCATTCATGCAGAAAACCCAAATTACATAATGATTTCTATCGAAGTATACTGGTGGTGTGGGAGGAGAAGGAGGTTGCGAGTGAGAAGAGAAGACAGAAGAAAGAATTAGAAGTGGAGGAGAAGAAGAAGAGTTGGTAAGTGGGACGTTGGACTGGTTAAAGAAAGCAAAACAACAATAGAAAGTCTACTCGTCCTATTCGGAAAGTGTGTGTGTTCATGTGTATGTGTGTATGTTTAAGTCTGTGTGTGAGAGAAAGAGCATGTGCGTGTGTTTGTGTGTGCGTTCGTGCGTGCGTGTGTGTGTGTGTTTGTGTGTGTGTGAGCGAGTGAGTATGATAGATCTATACGTCTGTCTGATTAACCGTCAGTCTACGTCTGTAAGAATGTGTCTGTCCGGCTGTGCCTCTGTGAAGAAAACTAGAAATGATAGAATCCAGGTAAAAAAACAGAAATTGTCTGATCTCAAACGAACCCTTTGTCACATTCAGTGATCCATGCAAAATGCATACGTTATACAACGAGGATTTCTTTGCTCAGTAGAACGGACATTCACTGGTCTTGATCTTTATAATTAATTAACATTTTGCAGTCGAGTTGACCCATATAAACGCCCTCTTGTTCTTGCTGCGCAACATTATAAGATCATTCTAGCATAAGTTCACATTCATTTAGCAACGTACAAAAACTACAAACAAACAAGTAAGGTTTAAAAAGTGTTCGAGTCTTCAACAAACATGTATTAAATCTGACGTCGACAGCTTATTTCAACAACCTTAGTTTTGATAATTCAACCGGGATAACGATCATATTGCAATAAATACTATAAGGGGATAGCATTACTGTTTTTGAAGATCAAGAGAGAAAGGCTTAGGCACACAAGCACAAAACTGACTCTTTTAAAAACAATGTGGAGAGTATGTACTGGTGTGTACGGGGCTGAGGGGTATTATGGGTTGGAGGGTAAGAAGGAGGAAGGAGGATGTGTGTAAAGGGGAGGGGAGGAGGGAGAGTGAAAGAGAGAGAGAGAATATCTTTTAATGACGATTTTCACTGTGCCTGGTAAACACCTTCGATTGTCAGCATCTTCACCCGCTGAAAGACAAGAGTCTGTTATTTTGTACTTGGCAGTTGAATTTTTTTTTATAAACCGAAAATGTGTGCATTTTCCTTGACAATTATGAGGGTGTTGTATTTGTTCTTTTAGCAATGAAAGCGATTGCTTGGATGGGACTTACAGAGTCAGGAAGCCATGCTTTTGTAGGCATTCTTAATTCTTCAGTTCATTCTTCACGTCCGTCTTTACAGCGTTTTACAAAGCATGATCCCTTAATTGTTTAAACCTCGATTGTCAATAACGTGAAAGGACTTGTTACAACAGTTAATGGATTTGCCTGCGAACCATCAGTCAGATCATTCCTGGAGAGTTTTGTTGTTTTCTCCGAATGTCATTTTATTCTTTTTCTCTTCGCTGCCGATGTAACCCTTCTACAACATGTTGAGTGAGTTTAGCAATCTTAATTATAGTCTTTCAAAGGCTTGTGGAGCTTGATGTGTCTTAAACTTTGGGGGAAAAACACCAAAATAAAACAACAACTTAACAAAGGAAAATGATACAACATTAACTTTGTCTACAGTCTACGCCATGCATGTATAGTTTGAAAATGTGATGTGATCCGGTCATTGAATTTGTCTTCAAGAAGTTTTTGTTTTGTTTTGTTTTGTTTTGTTTGTAATACCGAAATATGACTTTTAAAACTAAATTTCTTTTTTAAAAATTGAATATTTCACTTTTTTTAACTTTGTATTTTCTAATTTTTTAAAATCTCGACTACAACAGTAACAATGATAGTAAAATCTAACAACGAGAATTATAGCTCTTTTAATAAATACTCACCGAAAGAATGGTCGCTAAACCAAATCCAGCGGATACTTGTAGAACAAGTACTATCCAAGTCACTGTAGGTATAGCATTCTCACATTCAGAATCTTGTCGACCGCCCAAAGACAAATTAAACAAAAATAATTATCCCCGTTAGCTTCTGGCCAATCGTATGCTCCTTTTGGTGCAGTATTTAGTAGGCTTACACTATTACCGTACCGCTGTAAGTACTTGGAAATACTGGCTGTTAGTATAAGAGTAATGTCCACATTGCAGGTGGTGACATATAACACTATATCATGTCCACAGAGAAAACCCAATGTTTCCACTTAGAAGGTCTGTGGCACTTAAACACTGTGAATTTTGTCCTGCATATGTTATTGTTAAGTGAGCTAAGCTGAGGTACTGACTGCCACGCTTCCTGGATTCAGTAGAAGAATGAATGTTGACACCACTTTCATCAGCATCAGAAACTATATAAAATACAAAACAAGTATCCAAATGCAGGCGAATTCAATCACAGTGTCTACACTGGTGAAACTGGATAGCGCGCAAATATCCAAAGGACATACTGAAAGGTTTCTGTGACTAGAAAAGAAACAACCAATAATCCACGTTTGGTTAATGTCCAGTATTTCGTTGACACACAGATGTTTCCTTTGAATACAGTTGTGTTGTTATTGCTGACACTGTCAACAATCCGGATTTCATTAGGCGCCAGTCTCTTTGGGTGAGACAGCACACACTAAAATCCAAGTCAAGAATTCTAGTGTTCACAGCACCATGTTCATATACTGTAGTTGCGTTGCTTTGGGTGAGTCTCCCTATCTCTTTCGCTTCTTGCTACCGATACTGATAACAATGTTACAAATATTTCACATTCCTTGCTCTGTTTGCAGCACTAGTTGACCGCGGTCACAGTCCCTCAGATAATATAATTTTCATAGATGGCAACCTGCAAAAGAAACGATCATGAGTAAATAAAAATACAGAATATTCGTCAGCAAACAGCTAATCGGGGTTGATCTAACACGTTCGACGAAAAGTGTCACCAAATGGTACTTTTTAACTTTGATTTAATTTTATATTTGATTCATTGTTTATTCTTAATGCTGCTGTCCTACTTTGTATGCTTCAATTCAATAATTCAATAATTTATTTTAACGTCTTTTCACATAATTATGTGATTTTAGACCAATTTCTCTATACTAATAAGATTCTAATATTTACTAATACTAAGATGTGATGTTTGTTATTATTTCTTAGGATGTTTAACGTGTGTTATCACATAGTGTAGTACCGTGCTGTTCAAATATTTATCCTTGTTAGATGTGATGTTTATATTATTTCTTACATTTTTAACTGTTTTATCTCATAATGTTTTACCACATTGTTTGGAGATTTATCCGTGCGCGCGTATGTGGGTGTATATGCATGCGAGCGCTTAGAGCAAGCTTTAAGTTTGGTTTTGCGTTATAAAAAATGTATTATTATTATTATTATTATTATTATTAGTATAATTATTATTATTATCATTATTATTATTATTATTATTATTATTATTATTATTATTATTATTATTATTATTATTATTATTAAAGTCATTCAGAAAGACCTACCTTAAACAACAGACCACTAACTGAATGGATAAACGCTGGTAGATTTGGTCAGACTGGTAGATGCTATCACTGAAATATATATAATGATAATATCTAGAGAAAGAAAAACCTTTCCGAAAAGCTGCGTTAAACAACAACAAAAAAGCAAAAGCATATACTATATTCCACCTGATCAGCAAATACTGGACTGTCTATATAAAATGAGCTACCTGGTTTTAGAAAATAAGTATGACGAAAAACGATAAGCGAAAGCAATCACTGAGCTAGGCCTGACCGAATATAAAAATGGCTACAACAACAGTGTACGATGGCCAACTGAAAAAAAGGCTACAACGGCAAGGGATCGCTACGGCTATGTACACCATATTGGAGCTAGTTTGTCCACCTACCGTAACACTGTCACTCCCACCAAAGTGGAGGTTCTAATAGTATGAGATAACATTTCCTTGGCGTTATGTTCCGTGACTTAGAATCAAGACTGTAGGCTATAGCATAACGTGTGGGGTGTTAGGTCAAACACTTCTATAATACTGTACGCTTTGAAATACCCCCGATCAGGTAGCCCGCTTAATCAAATATTGACGACATTTCTGATAAACATTACACCTTGTAGTATTCCGACCAGGTACTCTCGGATGGTGTAAACCGAAGTTCAGGAATTTGTTTATAAGATACGATTTCATTTGACTGATCTTTCTATTTAGTAGGCATATTACTACTCCGACGAGATGGTCGTAATCAAAGATTGCCCTAGCAAAGATTGTACAGAATAATGCCAGTCTTGGATGGTTATAAAGCTTGTCCAAGTTGACGAAAAGCATGACTTTTGCTCGAGTTTCATGCTTCTCGCTCGACTCTGCGTGGTACGGTGGTACCCACGGGCGTCAAATAATTGAAGGAACTGTAAAGTTCGATTTATTTATACAGCCTCTGAAACTAAGAGTTTCTGGACCGGACTATCTACAACAGTAGGCCTATTTCTCAGTTTTACCATTGAAAATCGTAATAAAGTGGTGTAAATGTTCAACACCCGAACGATCATTGACAGACGCGAGTATCCATCCCATGGAAAGTGGGGTAGAGACCCAAATCAACACTGAACAACCAGAGCAATCATACTGCTAAAATGGACAGTAAAAATGGCCACTTTTTATTTCGCCCACCACGGGATTCAAACCTGGGTTATCGGTGTGCCAGGCGAACGCTCTACCACTTGAGCTACCACGGTGGGCTTTTCAACACTCCCCCCCCCCCCCTCCCCGGTAAGTGAAATAAAATAAGCCAAATTGAAAAACCCGTTCTGTTACTGATATATGACGGAAATAAGTTATATGATTTTTTTTTTTTTTTTTGTAAAGTAGGATCATTTGTCCATCAAGCAAAGTCTATGTTGATGCTGTCCCACAATGACGTGACATGACACTGTTAGACCCGCAGAATCACAATTTTGACACTGTTTGTGTATCATCATGCCAACATTCACCCTTTTGTTATCATCATGCCAACATTCACCCTTTTGTTTTTCATCATATTGTAAAGTGTTGTCACTCCAGCAATCAAACAAATCCACGATAAATTTCCCATTTGGTGTTGGTCTCACGAATACATGCAGGTAACTTCGTGTGTACCTTGTTATGATCGAGTCATAGGAAAACGGTAATTGTAGCAAAATCTAACTTAATAAACAAGTTATAATAGGCCGCCAACAACAACAACAAAAAACAACACCAACTACTACTACTACTACTATTACTAGTAGTGACTACATGGGAGTATACGCAATTTCTTTACTTGATATGCTGACATCCATGTAGGAAATCAATGTTTACTGTGACGTGATTTAATCTTGTAACAGAGCTTATTGTCGCCATAACAGAAAGAAAAATAACAACAAAGAAAGAAACCACACTAAGACATAGACAGCCTTTTCCTCATGCGCTTCGATATCCCGTCAACCGAATCGCGGCAGAAATAACTGTCATTACAGATGAATGGAATAAATTATAAACTACTAACACTACGTACATCAAAAAGAACAATATTTTCCCGCAATTTCAAATAACGAATTTTTTCCAAAACGTACTGCATTGCATAAGCCTATTGAGAGTAACGTATCCACAGTTCGAAACATTGCATTTATCAATCATTAGGAAAATAATATTTAAACTTCTAACACAGTGATAGTATATGTCCCCACCATGCTTTATAAATCATGCAAACCTAATACCTTCTGTGTTACACGAAATAACATTGTCCAACACTTCCAATCATACAATTTCTCAAAAATTAAAAAATATATATATATTTATAATCCTAACGCATTGATATTATTTGTCCAATCAATCTTTCATTTAATGTCTGTTCACACATTTAGGTGATATTAGACATTGAAATTAGAACTGTTTAATTAGGCCTATTTAAAACCACAATATTTCAAAACAGTCTATGACAGTCTACCAACAGGAGATTTAGCAATAACTTTCACAACGTCTGTTACATTTGGATGTCTACAGAATGTCCATATTCACTTCTGTTATGTCCATTTACTTTAAATATTATGTAAAAACTGAGGATTCAAATAGGAGGTGAGGTACTGATAGACTTGTATTACATATAGCATTTAAAATCTGCGGAGTATGAAATTAAGTATTCCATGCGCTCATTCTTAATTTATATTAATTTAGAAAGTGGTCTTGAACAATTTAGTATAGATATTTTTGTAATGCTATTATCATGATACACTGATTCTTCTAGTAAAGAAAACATTTCATGATTACACATATAAAATTTGTTATAGTTACAGAACCTGACGATTTTTGTGCTCCCTCCTTGGCTAGTCTGTCACATATCTCATTCCAATAAATTCCGCAATATGATGGAACCCAACAGAAATCAATATTTATTCCTGTCATATGTATGTATTGTTTGTCCCATCACGCTGTAATCATTCAAACCTAACATCTCGTACTGTGTCACAAGAAGCATCTATGTCCACACCCTTCTAAATAATGTTATTTATCAAAACTAATACCTACTGTGTGTCACAACAAGCCACTTTTTTTTGCACACTTCGAATCATGCAATAAAATGATCAAACTAATAATATACCTACGGCGTCACAACAAGGCACTTTGCTCCACGCTTCGACCTATTGGATACATCAACACTAACAATCACCACAATCGCATTCCAAATTCTAAATTACCACTGTGATTGCAGTAGTATCTGTCCCATGCCTTGTTTTCTCTCCTCCACACCACGATAAAAAGTTTGGTGTCAACTGTCGGTTGCTCGGCTGAGGAAGCAAACTGAACTAGAATGAATAGAAAGGCGAACCGTAACGTGCAGCAACAACAGCGGGACCACCGCTTGCGGAGAGGAGACCCCGTGGGAGCCCGATACGAAACTATGATCACACTTGGCACGTCTGCTCTCTCTCTCTCTCTCTCTCTCTCTCCCCGTGTTCCTCGGACCCGCTTTAGTATCGTCGTCTCTCCCTATCTCGGAAGTTCAGCTTAGACTTCTCTCTCTCTCTCTCTCTCTCTCTCTCTCTCTCTCTCTCTCTCTCTCTCTCTCTCTCTCTCTCTCTCTCTCTCTCTCTCTCTCTCTCTCTATCTCTCTCTGTTGTTTGGACTCTCCGCTTCTTTGTGTGTGTGTGGGTGTGTGTGTGCGTGTGTGTGTGTGTGTGTGTGTGCCCTGACCATGTCTATGCAACACGGAGATGTGCGGAAAACATATTGCCATTGAACTGGAATGATGCTTGGGTGCGCGTGTTGATAGGCGCGCGCGCCTTAGGGTGGATTTGTGTTGTTTAGTTTTTTTTTCTGGGCGGCAAAAGGGAAATACATGCTAACGTAGCTTAAACTAGACGAAACAACTTCTTTTCTCTCTCTCTCTCTCTCTCTCTCTCTCTCTCTCTCTCTCTCTCTCTCTCTCTCTCTCTCTCTCTCTCTCTCTCTCTCTCTCTCTCTAATGTTAATGTTAATGTTAAAGGTTCTTTACTATGTTAATTTGTTAAGGGACAGATTGGAAGATTAGACCTATTAATTAGTCTAAAATCTTTATTCCTAATAAAAAAAAGTTTTCAAAGTTTGAAAGTCTCTCTCTCTCTCTCTCTCTCTGTCTCTCTCTCTCTCTCTCTCTCTCTCTCTCTCTCTTTCTTTCTTTTTCTCTTTCTCTTAAAGGTCAACCACAGTGCTCGGTCAAAAAGTTTCTGCTGAAAGAACTTTACTAAATAATACCAGATGCAAAAAATTCGGTATGCAAAGCTCTACCGTTTAATAGATATCGATCACTGAAAGTGGGATTTCCTACCTGTAATTAAGGGTAAGGGAAGTAATAATCTAAAACGCAGCTATCGCTGATCTCCCCTCGCAGTGACGTCAGCAGCTGCATACAATCGCCGACTGCGAAGAAGTTACAAGCGAGACAAGCAGTGTTTCTTCACTCGATTCTTTACTCGTTGTTGTTGTTGTTGTTTGTAGATTATAGTAACACGACACTTTCGCATATAGGTGACTACTGGACCGATTTATACTGACACCAGCGGGCCAGTTGTTGATAAAGGGGAAAATAATATGATAACACGTTGACCAATCCAGGATTCGAACCAGCGACCTTTCGGTTACTAGCAAGATGCTCTTACCAACTGAGCTACCCGGCCCCTCTTTACTCGATCTGTCGTGTTCCAATTATACGAGCTAGACCAGTGAATACATACCCTCTTGCGTTCTCTTTTTCTGAAAAGCTCCTCTGACTTTCCTGACGCCCGCCAAACTGATAGCAGACGATGGATGTGTAGTAGCCACTGTGACTGTAGAAGTTGAAGCAGTACTAGTAGGCCTACTACTACTAACTTGGATAACTGTTGCTGTTGTTGAGGTGCTTGCTGCAATGGCACGCGGACTTCGGATCGTTGGAACAGAGCCAGGCTTTAATGTCTGTATTGTTTTCATCCCAAAGCTTTGCATTAAACTTAAAGTGGAACTTGGGGGGTAGCAGTCTTCAACGAAGTGTTTTGCGCAAATTGCTAACGACGCAGTTGGTGTCCCGTACTTGGGACCGAAGTTTACACGCTTTTCCTGCACGAATCTCACCCACTTATTTCGCACTTCTTCGTTTTTTGGAAACCTTTGCAATGTTAACCCATCCGCTTGTTTGTTTGTACAACCTCTAACGGCACAATATAGGCCGCTGCTCTTCGTTTTCCTGCGTTTTGGTAGAGAATGGGCACTTTCTTACTCCATATTGTCTTCAGCAGTTGACGTCACGAGCCATGTGGTCACGTGAGCGGGCTTTTCGAAGGTGCAAAATTTTATTCGAAGTAGATTTTATTCAATATTAAAAAAAGGCTGTATTTTTCGGAAAAAAGTTGTTCGGCATGTGACTTCTTTTATTATGTAGATATTTTGTGCTCAGTTTTATTTTTCAATGATGTTGACCTTTAAGTCATAACAACGATGTACGGTGGGAATACAGCTGAATGCTTCACACACTTCGTTTAGCAATGACTTGTAGAGGCTATAAGCTCCTTAGTCTCAGATACGCAATACGACTGCTCATTGTTACAGTAATTGTTTACCTCACCTCGCGATTGAAGTTTGTCTACCCTTGGGTCAATCGGTATACTTCAAACAAGGAAAGCAGTTTAGTGTAAAAGTACAGGAGTCTTAGCACGGAGTAATCCACCCGGAACGCGTATTAACTAACACGTTATGATCAAACCGACCAAGCATTCATGTCTAGAACCTAGTAGGATGTCTTCGCCGATCAAGTACCTATGGAATTGTCGGTATTTTAATTCAGTTTTAGTTTCGCCTTATAGTTATAGTAAAACTGTGTACAATATCAACAACCGAGTTGTAAATTTTGTGTAAGCTAAGGCTGTGGTTGCAACGAGCAAGCGCTGTTGAAATGTAAGTACTTTTATTGAAGCGTTCTTTTACAGTTAAACAAAGCACTATCTCCAGAGAAGAATTACAATGCCTCATTTGTTGTTTATAATGTATAAATTAATAAGATAGATTAGACTGATCCAGCACTCGAAGGATTAAATTAAAGCTCCTAAAATGTCAGTACTTTCGCTGAATTTTCACCTTATAATTCAACTGTGGACAAATTTGCGAGGTTTCAGTTGTTGTAGCTGCGATGATGTGTCATCGGAATACGGGTATGGGTGTCAATGATATCTCTATAACTGTCAGGTTGCTGTTGAAAGCGGAGATGTCATTCGAGAAAAGGTCGGATCCCCCCTAATGGCTCCATAGTAGCACCGTTTGCCGTTGTTGTTGTTTGTAGATTATAGTCACACGACACTTTCGCACATTGGTGACTACTGGACCGATTTATACTGACACCAGCGGGCCAGTTGTTGGTAAAGGGGAAAATAATATGATCACACGTTGACCAATCCGGGATTCGAACCAGCGACCTTTCGGTTACTAGCAAGACGCTCTTACCAACTGAGCTACCCGGCCCCATCTGTTTGCCGTAGCAGCCGCCGTGAGTTAAAAGAGGAGGGTGAGGTGGAGAAGAGTTGCGGGAAACGGGGGAGGGGGAGGAGGAAATAAGGTATAACGTGTGTTACTTGGGTATCAGTATCTTTGGTAGGCTCGGTGGCAAAGCAATCGCCTGGCTACCTGATGAACCAGGTTCGAATCCCGTGGTGGGTGCAAGCTAAAAGTGGCCATTTTTTCACTGTCTATTTTTGCTATGGAGGTTCAGTGTTGTTTTAGGTTCCTACCCCTCTTTTCCCTTGGAACGGCTCTATCCCCGTCTGCCATAACGCCAAGAGTGAGTTAAACTTCTATCGAGAGTGAGAACGTTCGTCGAAGCTACTTTCGTTTCGACTGTGGAAGGAAGAGAGATACAGCAGGAGTATTATGGGAAGTGCTATCATGAATATTATTGGCGGTATAGCTCTAAGTACGACGTCAGCTTTAATCTCTTCTAACACGTCGAATAGATGAAACAGTTAAGGTATGAGGGAGGAGATTGGAGGGTGGGGGGGGGGGTGGAGGTGTGGCTATGGCTTATGTCACTTCTGTTTGTGTGTGAACGAGGCCAGCGTGGTGGACAGCATCTGAGCAGGACAGGTAAAATCATAATGGTGGCCAAGGTAACGGAAAGATCGCTAGAGGCAGGTTTATGGGTACTATAGGGTGGACAGTTTAGAGTTGGGCATCACAATCATAAACCGAAATGAGAATCTGTACTGTCCCCATAAAAGTAAGCCTACCGGGCAAAGAGAAAAGGCGATGCAGAATAACCTCATGTTACTGGGAAATGGACAGAGGTGTGACTGAAACAATTGCTAGTTAGGCCTATGCAAGGACGGACCGCATGAACAACAAAAGTATTTATGGAATAGGACATGAGCAAAAACATTTAAACAAACAAAAAACAAGACTATTTTGGCAATTTTGCGGACTTTTGGGTTGGTTGACAGAAATTGTGGAGAGAGTTAAATGGAAATAATAGGATTATTGGGGTAGGAGAAAGAGGGAGGGTGGGTGGGGGGGGGGTACCGATTACTGGATTGGGGATGAATCAGCAAGGTAAACCAGGTTTTCGAAGCGATGGCTGTAGGCCTACCGAAGAAACACCGGAGGAGGCGGGCAGGTCTCTATTAAAGTTTGTTACCCTGACGTGTCCAGGGAAGCCAGTCCACTATTCGCTTATGTGACGTGGGACTTTAATCTACCTGCCTGCCTGCCTGCCTGTCCGGGGACGTTAATCTATCGAAAACACGAACGTTCAGGGACACAAAGAAAGAGAAACACGCACTGAGTGAGTATTCTTCATTTAAACTACTTATGCGATTAAAGGAAAAGTTTCTATTTCACAGGGAGACGAGTGCAATAGGTTGTTTCGATTTTGGAACGGAGATTAGAGTTTGTACAAATATGTAACACGTTCAAATCATATAAGTCTGCAAGAAAGCTCCCCCGAGGGTCAAGCTAGTGACAGGAAAAAGACCATCCTTTTATCTTTCATTCAGCTCATACTTCACATTGGGGTCAAATCTCCATTGGCGTTGGTTGACGTTGAGCAGTGTAAGCCTGCTTTGTTTATAATGCATTTTTACCTGCGTTCGGACTGTGATCATGTTTTGTAGTATACTGTATGTACTGGAAAATGTAATAAGTAAGTAAATAAATAAACAACTTCAAGTAAGTAAATAAATAAATAAATACATGTAAAGTCTACTATTAAATTAGTCAGCAAAGCGAGTACACCACTGCTTACACCTAATAAGCACTGTAACATTATGAATCCGTTCATTCTCATCCCCTTGTGTAGCTTCTTTATTATTTTTTTTAATGTCTTGCTTTCTCCCGTAGATGTATTGTGGGAGGAAAAAACCTGACTGTACATGCGGGAGGGAGGGACCGTTACCTGGCGGTGATCCTCCGCAACTGTCAATCAACCAGACCTCATCTGCGGCGGGAAGAGAAGGAAGGAGGGGTCTGTGGACTCCCGCGTTTAGTCAGCATACTGTCTCGTGGCTGAGGTGTGTGAGAAACAAAGCTCCCAGGCGTTATTAATACAGACGACGCACGGTTAAAGTGTGTCTGAGGTCAAGATCAAAAGTGAACAAAATCTTTTTATAAATATAACAGTTGTTCTCCTTTCACACTTAAAAAGGAAACAAACTTATAAAATGTATAGTTCAAAGCCAACAGTTGACGTTTTGCTTATAACGTTATATATTCACCATGTGTATTTTTTTCACCAATTTTCAATGTTCCATTATTTTATTATTGGTGCGAATTCGTGAGAATGCAC
This sequence comes from Oncomelania hupensis, assembly GCA_036898135.1. Lineage (NCBI taxonomy): Eukaryota > Metazoa > Mollusca > Gastropoda > Littorinimorpha > Pomatiopsidae > Oncomelania > Oncomelania hupensis. The sequence continues at coordinate 39,264,712 of CM072512.1, forward strand.
CTTGAATCATTTGTGTGTGTGTGTGTGTGATATGTGCTCTACATATATAGATATGTATTACTATTATTCATACATTTTGTGTGTCTAATAATTTGCGACAATTGAATCTAAACTTCCTGTCCAATCATCCGAAAAGACAGTATGTTGCAAGCGCTGTTGAGTTATCGCCTTTAGAATAATATATATTCAGGTTGAAGGAAACGTGAAGTATATGTGCGTGACTGAACTCAGGAGCAATATTAGCGGCCATTATGTGGCTGGTTCTATGCTACTTGGAACTTGACGCTTAATGCCATGACTTCAAAGTAGAGAACTCGCAAGATGACGTTTTAATAGGAATTTTATGTTTAATTTTACTATATTTTTCTTCTTCTCTAAGCTACTTGTTTGAGAGCTTATATAATTTCACCTCAGAATGTAGTTTTATAAACTCTTATATGATCATGCTTTCTAGTGTGAAGGTTTGAAAATGTGATCTCAGACTAACTTTAAGAACTATTAGACCTATAGGATATAAGAACAAGAACTGACAACCCAGTGTCCCAATCCCGTCGTACTCCTCATTGCTATCCAGAGTCAGAAAACAAGTATTTTTTTCCTATTCACGAGTTTACGGGAAATGGTTACATTCTAGAATGGTCTGAAAATCTGAAATGGTTGGATTTACTTGGTGCAAGCCATTTCCGGTCTCAACAAAATCTGCCGTGATTCAAAGGAATTGTCCATCGCTCTCTGAAGTAATTTATGTTCATGGCGACTTTAGCAAAGGCTGAAAAACGATGGAAACGTGAAAATGACTATCTGTTAAATTTTAAAAAATTGCACAAAGGTTCCTCATCCTGCCTCGGTGCCCTCATCGAAGTGGATTGAGGACATATCTTGCTGGCCACCTGTCACATATCCCAACATCTTCAACTATCTCGTTTTATCCGAGGGCGTTGACGGTGAACAGATGGAGAATTATAAAGGACTAGAATCTTATAGTGTGAAAGATGCACGATTAGATCACACAATTGGGTCCATGCACTTTAATCTCAGGACTGATCGCACGAAGCAACCGATGGCACGTTAAAATTAGTTCCATATTGCGGAAGTTGGTTTTCGCTGCGGCTCACTCATAGGCCTCGATCTTTGCTTGTTTTGTTCATGGACAATATCAGAGTCTCCTCTCTGAAAATCCTTACGGGAAGAGAGGGGACTATAAACTGATAAACATAACATAACATAACTGCTTGTGCAGTTGAAATGGTGGCTCACACGTACATTCTTTCCTCGTGAGAGGTCTGTGATCAAAACATTCTCGTCCTAATGCTTCTTGTAGCTTTTTTCTACTGTTGCTGCAGCCTTTAATAGCACAATGAGCACCAAAGCCGTTTGTGTAGCTTCCTTGTACAGTAGACATGTTCTATATAACCGGAAGTTGGTTGCACTCGTCTTCAATTAAAGTCAAAATGGCAGACTCTATTCATAACCATTTGGGAATGAATATAATCATGAATAGAATAAGTTTTTGTTTCTTTCTGGTAGGTGCACTGCAGGGCGCAGGTTAATGTCTGTGGGATCTGCTTTACAATGCACCTTCTAATAGACCTAGGCACACAGGAGAGAGGCGCACACGAGTACACAAAAAGAAAACACACAATTCATAAAGATGCATACCCCAAAAGCGTAGAGTCTCTCACACACACATACACACACACCCACGCCCACACCCACCCACAGACACACACACAAACACACACAAACGTGGCCTAACCTGACCTAATTTCGATGATGCAACAAATAACCTGGTCTATTTGAGCAGGAAAACGGTTTATTTACCTTGGTAATGTTTTGACAACAGTCCGGTTAATTTCCTATTCAAATATAAAATTCTGTTCGTCAGATTCTAGGTCAGTAGTAACACGATCTTCTGCTTGAACAGACTCACTTTCTTCTAGATCGCCTGTTCCTTCTTCTTCATCATATTCTCCTCCTCCTTCACCTTTCCACCATCAGCGTCATCATCATCATCATCATCATCATCATCATCATCATCATCATCATCATCATCATCATCATCATCGTCATCATCATCGTCATGATCATCATCATCATCATCGCCGTCGTCATCTTCTTCATCATCATTATCATCGCAGTCGATGTTGTCGTCCTCCATCATCATCATCATCATTAGCATGAACGACCATTAATGAGAACAGATCAACGACAGACTGGGGGTTAACGATTCGGAACCGCTGATGCGTAAAATCACAGAGGCATGACAAAGAAGCCACCGCGGCAATAGAGGTTGCGGAGGTGTAAGCTGCATAACCAAAAGAAAAAAAAAGCTAAATGGACAGAGAGAGAGAGAATACGCATACGAATTTTTATTCCAGAAGTTTAGAGCATCGCCCCTTTGGAAGGCGTGTGTACAAGAATAATAAAACAAAAAAACAACAACCATTTTATATAATTATTGTGACATACTTATAAATACAAAACAGGTTACGATACTGCTAGTTCCCGAAGTTTCATGGCTTTATATAAATAAATGTAGAGTTTTCTAACAGTCCCTTCATTGTCAGAGGCTAACAGTAGAATGAGGCTTTCTGTAATATTTTGGGGCTATAAACTGTTTCCTTAAGTTACTAAGGACTGGACAACACAGTACAAAATGTAATTCGTTTTCTTCCGCTGCTACATAGGAAAAATAGTATCATTAACAGTATGCACTCTATATCTACAAAAGTAAACAAATAATTCTGAAACACCAAACCTAAATTTTGTCCTCTCAAATTTTAAATGCTTATCAATATTTATTTGCAAATATTTAGACAGACTGTTGTGTTCCGACTTACAAAACATACATTTGAAAAGGTTCACTATTATTTACATGCTCACTCCATACTTGCCATATACAGTCAATCAATCTTTGTTTATATTCTCTTAAAACACTTTCACACAACCAACCTCTTGATCCAAACATACATGACCAACTCCATTTCTGCATAAACACATACGTAGGTTCGTAACCCAATTCTTCTTTCCACTAGAATGCAAATTATACAGCACAGATTATGCTTTTTTAGACAACCTAACATCATCCATATGCTAAATGTCTACCCAGTAACTAATACAGTTTACAGCGGAATTTATAACAATCGGATATTTATTCAACTCATTACAAACAAAATCATTAAGTGTACGCATATTAACAGACAAAAGTTTCTTAAGACCATACAAATGGACCTTTTCACATTGTTGTGCAGCTTCTTCAAGACCCCAGATTTCTAAACTATATTGCATAATAGATTGCACATGAGCATCAAAAAGCCTAGATAAGATATCCAGGGCCGGATCACTTACTCTTGGAGGGGGGGGGGGGGGGGGGGTTCCAAAATTTTTTTAAGGGGTTAGGGGTGACAAAAACGTGTCCGCTCGAGGAACTTGAGTAGAATGAGGAACGTTTTACTTACCACCAGTGTCAACTAAATTAAGAGCTTTAAAAAAACTCCATATATTTTTTTTTCTGACTGAGTGAGGTACATCGAATGGCCAGGGAGGGGGGTTCCGGAACCCAGGAACCCCCCCCCCCCCCCCAGATCCGGCCCTGATATCTACAGCAAAAGTGTCATAAAAACGAAGTTTATGCATGATAGACAAAAGTTGCGTAGTTTGCAAGGTATGTAGGCCTACATATGCTGCAGTGAAACTCAATTTAGTAGAAAAATAAATACCAAGGTACTTATAGGCATTAACAACAGGCATAGTCTTTCCGTCATACATCCAAATCTCTCTAGCACCCAGATATCCACCTTTCCAAAAACAACAATGTTATTTTTATCAGAATTAACCTTAAGACAGAGAGAAGTAGATGCTCTATATAAACTATTCAGCTGTGTCTGAAGCCCAACAACAGTTTCAGAATCTAAGACAACATCATCAGCTAACAACACAATAAATAATTCAAAAGCATCCAATGAAAAGGTAACACCATGTCTTCCGTTATTTATAACTTTCAATGCAAGTTCGTTAATAAATACGGAAAAAAGTACAGGACTGTATTTGTTTCCTTGTTTTACACCGGTAGTACAAAATACATTTTTGAGAGTCTGGCACCACATCTGGTACGCGCCTTCACACTCACATACATACTTTTGATACATTTATACAACTTTTCTTGCAAACCATTCTTCAACAAAATAGGCCAAAGTAGATTTCTATTTATATTATCAAGACATTTTTTTCAAAATCTATAAAAGGAACATACAACTTACGATTAAGACTAAACTGCTTTTGTACACAAGCCATTAAATAAGGGAATTAAGTGATATACAGTAGAGTATCCCCTCTTGAAACCAGCCTGATATTCGTAAGTAATATTACAGTATTTTCCTCCAACCAAGTCTGCTAACGCATGTTAAGGATAGTGCCATACACTTAGCTGCTATAGTGTCACACAGACTAATGCCACGGTAATTGCCAGGATTATTTATATCACCTTTTTGTACAATGGCAAAATGATAGATTCAGACCAGCTCTGAGGGTATATGCCTTTTTCAAACAAAACATTAAAGAATTTCACAAAAAAGGAACAACAACATAGAGAAAGAGAGAGAGAGAGAGAGAGAGAGAGAGAGAGAGAGAGAGAGAGAGAGAGAGAGAGAGAGAGAGTTGTTCTAGGCTTCAAACTTAATGTATTTCATGTTCCATGGTTCGACGGGATTGGCTTTTCAGCGAAATACATGGATAGATAATCTTTTAATTTGGTGTGTTTACTTGTCTTCATATTCTCCAACAGAATAATAATAATAATAATAATAATAATAATAATAATAATAATAATAATAATAATAAATGCGCTGTTCCACAAATCACCAATCAGGCTCAAAGCCCGGCGATCTGTAGACACACACGCTCACATGTTTCACCCACTCGCACACGCACACGCACAACAAACACACATTTGTCACTCAAACATTTGGTGTAAAGGCAGTTTTAAAATTTGTATATTAACTGCGTTAAATATCATTATTAAAGGGATGGAGGAAACCGGAGTACCTGGAGAAAACCCTCGGTGGCCTAAATAGTCTCGTACCTAAGTCACATACGTTCTCCGCTTGAGGGAATCGAATCCGCGACCTTCCGCATAGAGAACCGGCGACTAATCTACTGCGCCAAGAGGCCAGAAGAGTAACAAGAAAAACAAGAAGAGCAAACACAACAACAACCGTTTTCTCATGACACTTTGTGTGGGGTCAATAGCCAGGAAACAGCAGATAAAGCACAGATTACCCTAGCTGGTACTCAGCTCATCGTTGTCGTCATCAATATAGCCATCATAATCACCACTACCATCGCCACTCTCCCTACCTCCCACCACCACCACCACCACCACCACCACCACCACAACCAGGGTAACTTTATATACAGGGTGTCCCGTGCGAAAGAGGTTGTTGAGGTCGACTGGTGCGGACGAGTAGGAGCAACCCATATCGTATTTGAATGTGAGAGCGTCTCTCTCTCTGTACTATTATATGGTAAATGGTGTTCCCTCCTGTTGAAGGTGGTCTATGGCCTATCGATCAATGGTAATAAAATTCTGATTCTGTACCTCTTTATCTGTAGAATACGCTGCTTGCATCTAGAGATCTGGCCTAGGTACAGCGGTGGGGATTCCTGTAAAATTGGTAGACCAGGGGTCTGGGTTTGAGACTCTCATTAATACAAAAGGCTAAAAGCTGTGGGCCTACAAGCCAATCTATGTATGCTATTATATACTATGCTAAACATGTAAGAGGAAGCAATTTTCTCCAAAGGCCAGGGTTGGTCTCATTTCTTCGAACCGTTTTACTTATAACCTTTTTTTTTTAAAGGCACGAGTTTTAGTCCTGATTCTGATTAGATTTGTTGTATATTTTGAGAGCGCCGTATAAGGCTCCAGGATCTCTCACATACAGAAACGGGCGTCTGGGGGGCAAACAGCGGCCGGAGATGAAAGCGAATAGTGTGTGTTGGGGGTGGGGGTGGAATGGGGTTCGGGGTAGGTTGGGGTGGGTGGGTGGGTGTTTGGGTGGATGGGATTTAGGAGTTCAATACACGGGAATCAGTGGCTAGAGCAAAGATCAATCACCGAGCGGCATTGAGCCAACGACGGCTCCTAATGCAACGGTCACGCGATGACTGAGGACTAGTGTCAGTGTGTTTAAAGATTGTCAATGACGCTGTGGAAATCTGAGCATGCATGTAATGTGAAAGACTTTGTAGAAACATGTGTATGTATGAAGAAATTTCCGTTGAGGGTTTCATGCATGCTAAAAGGCACGTAGAGAGATGTTGAATCTCAAAGCAAAGTCGTCGACAGCCTCGCGTGTCAATGAATATGACCGAATCCCCGGGAGTATTGCTCTTTGAACCGAGTCCTTCTAGGAGAAAGCGCTATATAAAGAGCATTCTTTTTCTTCTTCTTCTTCTTCTACTTCTTCTTTTTGTCACAGCAGTGGATTTCCTTCAAAGAGTATTTAATTAGACAAAGTTTCACTGTTCGCGCATTCCGTCACACTCACCTTAGCCGCAGGTAAAAAAAGAAGAAGGAAAAGAAAAGAGCCAGTTCTGTTAAAATGCAACTAACTGATGTAAATGTAACTTGATGTAAATGTAACTTGCCTTGTCCACAAGCCAGAAACCAATGGCGCCTGACGGGTGTGGGTTCGAGCCAGCATCTGGGCGTTATGTTTCTCCGAATATTATTTACTTTCGACTCGGGCAACGTTTCTGGGGTTTTCTCCGGGTACTCCACTGGCTGCGACTACGCCTTCCCCGGGGGAGGCGGCCCAGAGTCTCCCGATAGAAAGGGATAATAAACTGCAACCAAACCATAAATATTGATGCATGCATGTCGACTGGGACAGTTCATTTGGTTCATATAACCACGAGTGTGCCTGCACTCCACACTACGTAGCTGAGAATGTAGAGGTGAGCGTTGGTCTCGGTTAGTCTTAGCTACGCTGTGTGGTCTACCCCTGTGGTGCGACACTTGGAAACTGCAACGCCTCCTAAAGAAAGCAAAACGCAGCAGAGCGACGAGCGATTCTTGTGAGAACATTATTCTGCCACTTTCGGTAATCGAACCATGGTCCATTCCAAAGACTAATAGTGCGACCTGATCTTCGTCAAGACAGCAGTACTATCTATGAGAACTCGGATTTGGCCCCTTTAACAAACCTAAACAACAATTCAGAAATACCTAAACTGTTTACGTCGGACTTCCAACATCAACACTGCGTTGACTAGACCCATCAAAGTTTAGTAGGCTATTCACACTTTTCTGCTATCCTATGCACCAACGGGAATCCCCTCAATGAAACATACTTCCGGTTTTTTTCTCCGCGTGTTTTAGTGAGTTATTTCCGAATATTCAAGAATAATAACATGTGTCACCGGCCACCTGTATCGTACTCTCACATATTTTTATTTTTTTTGCTGCAGTTTATTATCCCTTTCTATCGCCAGTGGCGCGCCTAAACCCTACCTACCTAACATTATTTGTGAATTTTTGAAAAATATTCGGAAAAACATACTGCCCAGATGCTGGCTCGAACCCACACCTGTCAGGCGCCATTGGTTTCTGGCTTGTGGACAAGGCAAGTTAGTCCCGCCTTAGCCCACTTGGCCACAACGCTCGCCTAACATAGTCAGTTACTTCGTGTTTTGTGAAGGTTGCGACGGCGAAGCTATGGAAAACTACAAGAGTCTTCAGGTCCTGTTTCACTTTCTGTCGATGATCGACGCATCTCCGAAGTCGCCACAAATACAGGCCTCTATGATTGTTTTTTTTGCATCCTTTCACTGAGCATGTACTTCATCCACCGTTTTTATACTTATCCCACTCGTTTTCTGGCTCTAACAATCGTCGTTTTCGGCAATTTGCCATATTTAAAAGTCACGCATCAAGCTTTGATAAAAGCAAAACAAGCTAGACCGGAACTTGGTTTCATGCTAACCTCGTTTTAATTTATAATGGCGATACCCACGAGTTTTTATGAGAGGTGCCGGAAAGTTGTGAATAAGCAACTAATGTAGTTGACACATCAGGTTCCGCCGCCGTAGCTCAGTGTTTGAGCGTTTGCCTGGTGGAATCCCGTGGTGGGCAAATTAAAAGTGACCATGTTTCACTGTCCGCCTTAGTAGTGTAATTGCTCTGGCGGTTCAGTGTTCATCTGGGTCCCTACCCTCTTTTCCCATGGGGTGTTTATCCCCGTCAGTCATTTCGCCAAAACATGGCGGGTGTAGACGTAAAACTTTCAATGTTCACCCGTAAACATCGTAGTCTAGCTGCATTGCTGTTTTACAGGAAACGAGTGGTCGCTCGTATGTAGACGCGATAGCATCTCTCTATAGTACTAATTACCAGTGTAATAGAGAGACGATCATTATAGGGAGACGCTATCGCATCCTGAAACGGGCGCCTTTGAGTAAAAGTTGCCACTGCTACTCCAGGTTCATTGCACAGGGTTTGCTCTTGGTGTGAAGTTGCTGTTGTTGCTTCCATTGATGATCGACGCTCAGAGTGAACTTGGAAAAAATGAAAGGTTAGGGCGTCAAAAATCGAAGTAGACGTGCTGCATTTCATTATTGAGCTCAAGCCAGTCCCGACGCTGCTTCGTCGAGAGTTCAATAAAGCCAGTCACCCATGACTACCAATACGGATGGGGAAAACAGCAGCAGCCACAACATAAAGAGCTATAATTCAATGCCATTCAAAACACAAGAATCGATCTTCCTCTTTTCTTCTAGTGACTGGAACGACAAGATTTTTTTTTTTCAATTTAGGGTGAATATTCTGTATTAGAGCAAATATCAACACTTTTTTTTTCAAGTTTTGAATATTAGTAGAGGTTGGCGGTGGTAATGATGATGACGATGATGATAATGATGATGATGATGATGATGATGATGATGAGGAGGAGGAGGAGGAGGAGGAGGAAGAGGAGGAGGAGATAACTGGCGCAAAAGATTAGAAGAGGATTGTCGAGGGCAGTGTTTATCGGTTAAAACGTAATCAGGCGAAGCCATCTTCAATAATGAAGGACATTTTAAAAGTGATAATGTCAAAAATAGCTCAGTCTGCTTCTTTATTTATCCACTCATTCAGTTATTACATTATTTATTGATTTCATTCATTCTTTTATAGTTACAACCGCTATGAAATAAATGTTGTTATGGCATTGAGTCATTTCTCCTCTCTGTTGTCATCCTCTTCTGTTTGCTTTCACCAACTCCTCCTCCTTCACTTCCTCCCCCTTTTTTTCTGAGCCACTGTTGCCCTCATCCTCCTTACTATCACCATCATCAACGCCTAAATAACCTCACTGAATATCACAGCACTTGTTAATCAGCAGCATACTTCTATATGATCATCACAATGAATGCAACAGCTTCAGCTAATAAGGTAGTTGTATGGAAGTGATAGCGATCAGCACAAACAATGACCGCCGACGATTCCGATTGTGAGACTCAATTGTTTCTCTGACAGCGAGCTATACCTTGCACGTCCTTCAATTCCTCCTCCTCCTCTTCCATCATTTTCCTCTTGTTCATCATCATCATCATCATCATCATCATCATCATCATCATCATCATCATCATCATCATCATCATCATATCATCATCATCATCATCATCATCATCATCATCATCATCATCATCATCATCATTAACCTAATATGCTCAAATCTCTACACTGAATGCAAAGCATAATCTCTCTCTCACCCTCTCTCTGCCCCCCCCCCACCCCTCCCACCAAGGGTAATTCTGTCTAATCTCGGTGATAAATGCAACATCTTCAATTTTCCCCGGATAATAATCATACTGCTAATATCCGCAATGAATACAGCAGCGACTTCTTCTACTAATAAAAGCAGCATTACAGAGGTGATAGCGATCAGCACAAACAAAGACCTCCAGTGATTCCAGGCGTGGGACACTTGTTTCCCTGACGACAAACTGTCGCTGATCCTCACAGCCCAACGGAGCGTTGAGAAGAGGCGTTTCCATAAACACTGATCGCCTGAACAAGATAAACAGGGCAAAAGGACCAGCGACTCACTGGAGGGATCATTTTGACTCTGATTGCCATTAGCGATTTTGATTTTTCCGTTCCTGTGCCGATTTGTCGAAACCTGAAGCGAGAAGGGAAACAGTACTTGAAACAATTTCGTTTAACTATACTTTCAGGTAAACGGTATCCATTCATTTACAGGGTTCCATAGTTCAGTTCGTTCTAAACGATAACACATTAGACATTAATGTTTTTCACACGAGCCAAAAGCACTCGGAACGATCACAGCTGCCCAAGACGCGAACATACCGTATGGTTTAAGCCCAATGTAGAGGATGAGGTCGATAGGAATATCGCGCATGGAGCCCTATGACCTGAAGAACTAACTGACCTATAGCTAAACAGTAAATGCTGGTTTAATCAGCTGCTGCCTGTTTGTTACTGTGGGTGATATGGGAGTGCATAGTGGCTATCATCGACGATTTTACTGTAATTATTGAGTTCATCAAAGAATATTAGGAGGAAAAAAATAGTCAGTAGATTAATCCTGCCACAGAATGCCAACCAACGATATTAAACATGCGGCTTTTACTTCAAAGAATAATCAATGGCTGACTGCAAACATGCATGTTTACTGTTGTTGCTGCTGCTGTATTTGAGAGTGCACTTTGATTGATGCTCTTTTGGCTTGCTCATAATGAGTTCATCTGAAGGCCAGATTTCCATTTCGTTATTGTTACCTTATGTGGTATTTTATAGAACTTCGTCGTCGAAATTTGGGATTAATCACGGGTTTATCAGATTTCTATTTCGATTATATAATAACAGTTACTTTGTTTTGGAGCATAATCGGACTTCCTACGCAAAGAATTCGAATTTCAATACTAGATTTCATAATAAAGTTGTGTAAATTGCGTGACTTCATAGTACTATATTGACCGTCAAATCAGCGCAGGAGTGACTTCATATTTTCTTAAAAATTATCTCATGTATATAACAAAGGACTTGTTTTGCCCTTCATAGGATGTACAATAGCGCAGTAATAACTTCACAGCTCTTTTCAGTCACCTCCAAGAAGTTTTTATTAGCGCTTCACACGGCTTCATCCAAGTTGAATGTTTGACATCGTAATAATTTACGCTGTTGTAGAATTTCACCACCGTTGCATTGACCTTCATACGTTGTTAAATACAGTACTCGTGCAGTGGACTACATAACTCTTTTAAATCACCTCCTAGATGTTTTGACTGGTGTTCCCTAGAGCATACGGTAACCATTGCTATAATTAGATTTCATCTGAACTGTATTGGCAATCACAGAATATTAAAATATTACAGTAATGACTTCACACAGCTCTCTCCTATATATTTTGACTGATGCTCCTTAGTGCATAAGAAAAGTAACAATGTGCTGTTATGGGACTAGAAAAGTAACAATGTGCTGTTATGGGACTAGAAAAGTAACAATGTGCTGTTATGGGACTAGAAAAGTAACAATGTGCTGTTATGGGACTAGAAAAGTAACAATGTGCTGTTATGGGACTAGAAAAGTAACAATGTGCTGTTATGGGACTAGAAAAGAAACAATGTGCTGTTATGGGACTACATTGGCCATCATATAAGGCATAAGATAACACAGTTCTCTAACGTGATTTCATACAAGATACTATTTTATTGTGCCAAATGAACGCACACAAAATAATAATATATATTTGGACTGCACTGACCATCACGGGATGTTAACTAATGCAGTAGTGACTTCACACAGTTCTTAGATGATTTGACTGGCGCTCCCTAGTGCATAAGGTAAGCAGAGTGCAGGATCATTTGCGATCATTGTAGTATCGTTCCCTCGTCAATACAGGGGACTCAGTACGCTGTTATCGATCTGTCCACCTATGCGGTGGTCTTAATTACCAACGTCAATTGTCATAGATTACTGCGAAAACACCTTTTCTTCTCAACTCCGCGGCAGAGACCTTTCGAGTAAAGGATTTTTTTATTCAGGTTTCAAGGTGTCAAGGTTTATGCAAGGCGTATTACAGGCCTACAACCCCAGCGTCTCTTATACTTTATTTTGTTTTGTCCTTGGCGAACATTCTTGCTGGTTGACTGGACAGGCTCCCGGGGCTGGATGTGAGAGAGCGTCTCTCTCTCCCTCCATCTCTCTCTCTTATTATTATTATTATTATTATTATTATTATTATTATTATTATTATTATTATTATTATTATTATTATTATTACCACTATTATTATTATTATTATTATTATTATTATTATTATTATTATTATTATTATTATTATTATTATTATTATTATTGGTCAAATGTTCACTTTTTTGTGTTTATGAATAAAGATTTCTTGACTTGACGCTCTCTTATATTCAGACACGCTATTCGGGCGCCTGTGGTTGACTGTAATCCTATGGTTCTTTCTTCTATATGTTCATGATTGTTGTGTTCGCGTGCTTTACCATAATGTTGGTTTTTCTTGCTTTTGGTGCCGAGTATTCAGATAGCACGTAAGTCTACCTACATTTGTTTTGTACAAATAATATTATACATGAACAGTTTTGAGTGTCGGGGGCAAACTTAGGTAGTCCTTATACATCCACTCCTCAAAACTGACTCATCGAAACTAATGACGCAGGACAACAAAAAATAATTATAGCTTACTTTTTTTTAGTCATTTATGTCCAGTTTCGTTGCGTTGTTATAATCCGAAATTCCGAGAACGGCCCATGAATGCGCATTTGGGAGTAAAGACTATGACTGGATTACTTTAATTGGCGTCAGTTTCGCTGTCTGAGCATCCGATAATGCTCTCTGATAGTATGGATACAATGAATTGCTCACCGGAACAATGTCATTGGTCACTGTCGTCTTGCTTACGCAGGTAACAAGAATTTGGGTCTTGGGATGTCGTTGTCATGGAAAGGTCATTGGTTGTTTTCAACTGCTGTAGTCTACGTTTCATTCTTTGTTTGAGGAGCACATTTATCCAAATTTGTCTTTGTAACTTGATTAACTGTTTGTTCAGCTTCGTTTTTGCTCTGAGTCGCAAATATATCCAAATTTGTCATTTGCTTAATTGTTTGTGCGGCAAATTAACCGCATAATTGTACCAGTGCGTCTTTGCTTGGGTGTTTTGCTCCAGCCTTTGCCATATATGTCATTGTCTTTTTAAGGGCTCGCTGTTCGTGTTACTTTATATCATTACAGAAGACAAGCGACGTAATTTATTTGATTTTCTGCTAAGCACTTTTACTTACATTTAAATGCCTACATTGTTTTAAGCTTCGTAAAAAGAATGAACCATTATAATGATCTTGGAAGAATAGGTTTACAAGTCAAAATATATTTCGAATAGTGCATGTACCATGTACAGCATTGAACTAATGTAGACTATCAATTAAGAATATGTCATTCTATGAGTGAGCGCTCAAACTAAAATGTCGGATATCCAGCTTGGGACATATATTAAGTTAGATTACAAGCTTGACTTCGCTTTGGATAAATGAAAAAACCCTACAGAGGACTGCTCGCATTCAACATTTACAATAATGAGAAACAAATGTGTACATAACAATTAAGGAATGCTAATTTAGACAAAAGCAAGACAAAACGACGCAATGCAAATTTTGGACCTATAAGCTCTTCATCTGGCGGAAAATAAAAACACATTCTTTTGAATGAGAACTTTAATTGTTTCTTCGGATGAGAATATAAACCGTGGTCTAGTCTGTGCACGCACGCATTCCATCGCAAAGACTTTAAAGATGCTGACGCTCATGTTCTAGCTGGGTGAGTGCCGACTACACAAATACACCCATCAAGCGCTGGATCCCTTGTGATCATCAGTCGTCTGGGCGTCAGACGATGCACCCAAAGTCTGCAAGTGGGCGCCCCTAGCGACCTGCATTAGCCAGCGCCTCGAACAGCTTAAACTTTTGAGCTGGGAAAGCGCGCTATCTAAGAACGATTAGATACATATTTTATTTCAGAAGTTTGAGTTCATACTCCATTGAAAATTGTACGAGGTCATTCATACATGTAATGTACATGCTATGAAGAGCTTTCACTGCTGCCCGCACTTTCAGCCCTATGTTTTGTTTTGGAAGAATCACATCGCTTCATATTCCAAAGTAAATTTTATGAGGTGATGTATCAAATGTCCGATGGTTGACATTTTCTGATGGATGCTACGAAAGTCGCTGTTGCTCCTCTCTGGCTCCACCACGAACACGTTAGGTTTCGTTTCTTCTACATAGGCTTTCTTCTTCGACCATGGCAATACAAGTTTCCAAATAGGTTCACCCAGCGTAAAATGTTACCCTGTAAAATTTGCTCACAGTGACGGTATTTGAAGTTAAATTGGATCAAAGCAACTTTATTTCAAGCAAGTGTGACCGCGCAATCTATTTTATTCACAATGCAACATAATAATGTAGTTATTAATGAAATTCTGTTTGCAGACAAATTTGCGACAGCAGTTCGCTATGCTACCCCGGCCCATGAAATGTTGTCTCTTAGGACACATTATCCTGTAAAATATATTTCCGCTGCGGGAAGATGTTCTTCAAAAACACAATTGCTTTAGAGAACTCCGGTGAAAATTGGTTAAACAACGAGGACAATTCCTATAACATTACTGGATTTAAACGCTGTGACATTATTTCACCAAATTGTGACACTATTTCATGGACATGTACCGTGAAACCCTGCCTCGCAAGCGCAGCTTAAATAAACAATTGTCTCCAACAGACTGTATGTTTTTTTGAATTACTTGATATTTTTTATATGTCGATATGCACAAAATAATATTAAATCAATGTTTAGGAAATTATTGTGGGAAGATAATAAAGCGTTCCATGGGTTAATGTGGATCCTTCTTCTTCTTCTTCTTCTTCTTCTTCTTCTTCTTCTTCTTCTTCGGGATACTGTGGATACACTGATTGTCCTAAGAAAACGTGTACTAGAAAGGTGTTTTGGGAAAGAATTCAGGAGTCGACAAAATTGCATGTGAAATGTTGCCTCCTGCGAAAATATATTTCACGAGTAAAGGAATTTAATTTTTTTTTACTATAATACTGCATCTACGATTTATGATGCGTTCAGCGATAGCAGCAGTACAATCTTCCAAAGACAATCTTCGCCGGCAGACTCAAAGCAATTCCAGAGCTCAATCAAGCAGGGAAGACAGATGATGAATGTACACTGATGCAGAGAGGACTTGTAATAGAAACGATCAGAAATAACAACATGGACTGTGTACATGTATACTAATAATATGGACTGCACTACAACTCAGCGTGAAGAAACCAGAAGAGCGCTGCACATAGAACAGTAAGTCTAATAGAAACGGTCAAGAATACCAGAAATTGCGGCAGTCTAATTTGTAGCAAACCTTGCATGAAGAAGAGAAAAAAATGTTGAGTCTACTTCGAATAGCGAACAGCTGAACGAGGGAGACCCATAAAAAAATTAGAAAAAGTAGTTGTATCACGAGCGATAAGAACTGTCAGAAAATACTCTGACGTTGTTTATACATACTTTTTTGATGAACAGGGAATCTTTGTGTTAAGGACAGCAAGCATATTGCATATTGATTAGTAATATTTATTAGTAACAGAAGCAGTCGAGTCAAGAATAGCAGAAATATGTATTCTTTCTAATCTGCAAAAGAAACAACTAGAAAGCGCATAGAATATAGAACGACTTAACATTGGCTGAAAATTGGCTCATACAATAAACTAGCTAAAAGTGTGACACTAATTCTACAAACTTATTTAATCAAAATTCATTTCTAAAAAACAAAAGTCTGAGGATTTCTTAATTAATTCTCTTGGGAGAAGGTGCTATGGAAACTAAATTGTCCAAACACACATAGCGTTGTCTTGAAAATGCACTAATACTTATGCAGAAGTGTTCAGATTATTAAACACGAGGACATTTTTAAAAATTATCTTTCTAAACTATCAAATCTTCTAGGTCTCTTTGCGACCAGTCTCAAAGGTATTTTATGCATCTAATTGCGTTTTCTTCGTCCACTCGTATCTCTTAGTTCTTTTCACGATGCTCTCTCAGTCTCTCTTCATGATTACACAAGATCTCAATCTTATTATATATACTTTTATTTCATTCACGACAATATAAACACCATGTATATCAACGCTGTAGGTCATGGCTCCGGGTTTGTGTTTTTAATGTTTCAATGGCTGTATGTAAATAAATGGAGTGTGTTGTAGTTTATTTTGGCTCCTAATTCAGCTCTGCTTTGTTATGCGCTAGTGACTTTCCGTGTTCGCCATGGATGTTCACGTCACTTTTCATTTATCCAAAGACCTTGATATATAAAGACATGCCATGAGGCCCACTTCAACAGAGTTTACATGTAAAACAGCGATCCTAGCGGTAGTCCTGTTTCTATGTCAAGGGAGGTAATACGCGTTCAACTGTGTCGGCAAGGTCTACAGTCGATGCAAAAGCTCTTTTATTTCACAGTTTTCTTTGTTTTGCGTAATTAAAAAAAATAAAATAAATAAAAGTAGTTTGTTATATTAAAAAACATACACCTTAAAAAAAGTCAAGCTGATCTCATGCTGATAAACAAAAGAAGTAAGTTTGCATGCTACTTTCCTACTTTGATAAGTTCAGCATGCCCCTGCTATCATATTATTTTATCTGGTATATTATCTTTACTTGCTATAAATGTTTAAATAAGCCTGTAGAAATTCTAGAGTTTTAACTCTTTGAGTAGCCTACTATATTTTATAACAAACTGAAATGTAATGTAAACACCGAATGTCCTGTAAAACGTGGACAGAGAGAGTGCATCTTCTGCGCCATCTCAATAGTTTTTCTGTTAGCTCAGATATACTTAGTCGATTTTATCAGTCATTTATATAAATTTTCTTTTATTTGCTGGTTTCGAAGTTTATCTGTATCTGATGGAAACAGCTTGTCAAGTATCGCTAATCTGTACTCAAAGATTACTGGCTTGAGACATCAAGACCTGAGCAGTTCTATTTTTTGTGTTTAGGTGTGTGTGTGGTTCTTTTTCTATGAGCACCACCCCACAATGTGTGCCACCTTGTCGTACTTTCTTCTTAGCGCGCGGCATTTTCCCAAGAGATGACAGTTATTTCGCTAGGTGGCGCTTCTCTAATATCGAAAGTAGCGAACTCCCGGAAGTGGGCCTCATGGCATGTCTTTATATATCAAGGTCTTTGATTTATCTACGGATCAGCGTATAGTCTCCTCAATATCAGAAACGATTCAGAGTACCTTGTTATATGAATTTCACGATAGGGTGGAAGCTATCTTTGGCAGTGAAACAGCTAGTAACAAACCACGCGTGTGTGCGTGATTGTCATACTAAAAATCAGATACGGTGGCGAGTACCGTAATTTTCGACACGACGATTTTAAATCTTTAGAACGTCCACAGACTTAATGACACAATAAATGAATGATGATACAAAGACGGTCATCGCTTTGCTTGAATTAAACTCTTTTGTTTTATAAGTTGCTTTTTCCACAATAAATTTTATATTGAACTCAGAGGTCCCTTAATAATAATAATAATAATAATAATAATAATAATAATAATAATAATAATAATAATAATAATAATAATAATAATAATTTTAAAAAATAATAAGAATAATAATAAGAATAATAAGAATAATGAATGCTATATTATAGACTATATGCGCTTTTCCCCAAATAACCAGACTCAAGGCGCGGCGACCTGTATACCAGCATAAACGCTCACATGTTTTTTTTTCACACACTCACACATACACAACAAACACACACCTATTACTAAAACACGTGGTGTAAAGGCAAGGAGATCGCTGTTAGAAGACGGGAAGCAAGTATAATTTGTTGTTGTTGAAAATGTTAGGAGATTGACTGCATCCGATATCTTTATGGAAGGGAGGGAGGAAACCGGAGTACCCGGAGAAAGCCCTCGGTGACCTGGATACTCTCGTACCTAAGTCACATGCGTAAGTTCGCCTCTTCCGGGGATTAGAACCCGCGACCTTCTGCATGGGAAACCGGCGACTAACCAACTGTGTTACTAGGCCACCCGTACTCCTACGTTAAAGTATGTGGCTTTCCCTGGTCCTTGCCCATCGAAACGTGAAAGTGAGTGTTGTGGTTATGAGCATGAGCTTTTTGCTGGCCTCCTCCTTCTTTCTTTCTTTCTTCTTTGCTTCCTGCTTGTAACTTGTTTTATTATTGCTACAGCATAATATATTGGATCGCACAAACAACTGCTGCCCTGACAAGGTTGAAGCCCAATTGGAAAGACAGGACTATCAGTCTACATTCCAAAGTAAGACTGCTGCGCTCCCTTGTCATCTCCATCTTCCTATATGCTTGTGAAGCATGGACCCTCACAGCAGATCTCCAACGAAGAATACAAAGCATGGAGATGAGGTGCTACAGAAGACTTCTGGGCATTTCCTATACCCAACACATCACCAACGACGAAGTCCGACAGACCATCACACAAGCCATTGGACAACACGATGACCTGCTCACAGTGGTGAAGAAACGGAAACTCCGATGGTATGGCCACGTCACCAGATCATCAGGCCTTGCAAAGACTATTCTGCAAGGCACAGTGCAAGGAGGTAGAAGAAGAGGGAGACCTAAAAAGAGGTGGGAGGACAACATTCGAGAATGGACTGGTTTGACACTGAGCGAAGCCATCAGGGCTGCTGAGGACAGAGAAAGATGGAGTATGCTGGTTAAACGATCATCTGTGGTGCCCCTACGACCTCTGGGTTACGGGACAGGATATGATAGGATAGGAATATATTGCTCAACGATCTGTATGAAACGCCGTGGCAATTTTGATACAGGTTTTGTTTGCATGATTCTCGTTATGCTTCATCCTCACACATGCTTGAGGCGTCCCATCCTTCTTTCAATTGCCTTATGTCTACATGTTCAGTCCCAGAAGTATAATATTATGTAAACGCTATCGTATAGATCTACAAATCTTGTAGTTATAAACGTAGGCGATACATTAAAACCCGCGTGGATGTGATGCATTATTAATATTCCATCGTCCCCCTGTTCCACCATTTCATTCTAATGAATATCCTCCGGTAATCGTCTTTCTAATTTGTTGTTGATGTTGATGTTGTTGTTGTTATTATTATTATTATTATTATTGTTATTATTATTGTTGTTGTTGCTGTTAATCTGATTTGGAATAGTTTTTGAGTGGTCCTGATTCGGCTCTTAGCGGTCCGCTGGACCCTATACACCTCGATTATCTATCTTTCTGTTGTTGCTGTTGTTCTTGATCTTATTTAGCGCTTTTCCAGCTCAAGATCGGCTCCAGGCGCTGGCTGATACAGGATCTAACTTAAGCCGATCGAGGAGCCTACTTGTTGCCTTTAGGCTCATCGCCTGACGCCCAAACAACTGAGCACAATCCTGGGCCTTTATTTCGTTCTTCTCGTAGTCGTTATCTTTATTGTTGTTGGTGTTGTTGCTGCTGCTCTTCTTCTTCTTCTTCTTCTTCTTCTTCTTCTTCTTCTTCTTCTTCTTCTTCTTCTTCTTCTTCTTCCTCTTCTACTTCTTTTTCTTCCTCCTCCTCCTCCTCTCCTTCTCTTCCATCTCCTCCTCCTCTTTTTGTTCTTCCTCCTCCACATCTTCTTCTGCTGTTTCATCTTCCTCCTCCTTCTCCTCTCCTTTTTTCATCTTCCCTTCTTCTTCTACTTCATCCTTCTCATTATTTCCTCCTCCTCCTCCTCCTCCTAATCATCATCTTCTTCTTCTTCTTTTTTCCTCCTCCTCCGTCTTCTTCTTCTCCTCCTCCTG
Source organism: Oncomelania hupensis (assembly GCA_036898135.1). NCBI lineage: Eukaryota > Metazoa > Mollusca > Gastropoda > Littorinimorpha > Pomatiopsidae > Oncomelania > Oncomelania hupensis. The sequence continues at coordinate 39,284,599 of CM072512.1, forward strand.
CATTTTCTTCTTCTTAAAAAAACAAAACAACCGCAACAAGAAAAAATATCTTTATTATATGTTTATAAGTTTCACCCTCCTCTCAGCGTACATGCAGATCTACATCTTCATATATATATATATCTACAAGTTCTGCTTGTCCTAAGCGAAGTGTAAAAACCCAGGCAGACGTGATGCGCCGTCAGACATTGTTATGCTGTTCTCTTCTCACTTGACCAGTCCGTCGGAACGAAAACTAGTCTATAGCTCGGAGTATCTGAGATTGCCGGAGGTAGTTCAGTTCAGTACGTAGATTAACGTCCTCGGACACAATGCGTATAGGGGACAACCGAAGGTAGACGCAACTACGGGGCCGGGTAGCTCAGTTGGTAAGAGCGTCTTGCTAGTAACCGAAAGGTCGCTGGTTCGAATCTCGGATTGGTCAACGTGTGATCATATTATTTTCCCCTTTACCAACAACTGGCCCGCTGGTGTCAGTATAAATCGGTCCAGTAGTCACCTATATGCGAAAGTGTTACTATAATCTACAAACAACAGACGCAACTATGCCGAATGTAGAAATGAATGAACATTGAGGTTTAACGTCTACACCCACCATTGGCGATATGGCAGACGGGGATAACCAACCCAGGGAGAGTAGGGACCTGAATCAACACTGAACCACCAAAGCAATCAAACTGCTAAAATGGACTGTAAAATTAGCCACATTTTATATCGCCCACCACGGGATTCGAACCTGGGTCATCGGTGTGCCAGGCGAACGCTCTACCAATTGAGCTACGGCGGTGGGCCGCGAAGGTAGACGCAACTATGAGCATTTTATAGTACTGTGACTATTCTCAGCATATAAAGGCTACAGTCATGCTCAATCTCTCTCACTATCATTAATAGTAAGAGCATGATGGTAGCGATGGTGGTGATGAGGACGATGGTGGTGATGACGATGGTGGTTGTGGTGGTGGTTATAATGGTGATGTTGAAGGTGATGATGATGATGATGATTTGGATGGTGGTGGTGGTGATGATGATGCTGATGTTGTTGTTGTTGTTGTTGTTGTTGATGATGATGATGATGATGATGATGATGATGATGATGATGATGATGATCGTGAAAGGAGAAGTAGGGTGACAACTCTGTCGGGAGGAACCCAGTTTTCAACTCTGTCTTAGATTACAGAGGTTAATTTCATCATCATCATCATCATCATCATCATCATCATCATCATCATCATCATCATCATCATCATCAAGGCGAAAATGACGAAGATAACGACGACGACGATGATGAAGATTTTATTAAACTTGAGTTCCATGTATCAATAAAAAGCTTACGCTCTTAAAACAAGAAAAGTGAAGGTCAAGAAATTAAACAAATAGTGCACTCCGTTTTCAAGACGGATTTTCCACAACAATTTTTTTTTCATAAATGCCCCTTTTTATTTTATAGAGCTAAATGAAATCCTAAAAGGTTCAAAACGAGGTCAATTATATAATATGTTTGTTTTGCTTGCACCAGAATTAAATGGTGTCTGAAGACCTTTATAAGAATGTGCGTATTTATTGTTAGTTTCCTGAGTGTTGGCGGGGAAGTGAAAAAAGGAGTTGAAGTTTAGCAGCTCCTGTGGAGATTAATAATGAAATACCCCTCCTCCTCCCCGCCCCCCCCCCCTCTTGACCTTTTTTGTTTCATGAAGTAAGAAGAGGAAAAAAATTAAACAAAATTAAAGGGAGAAAATCGCAACAAAAGCAGAGTACCTGTTGCACAGGAAAATACAATGCAATAAGATACACTAAAATTGTAGCGATGTTGGTTTACGAATTAAAAAAAATAAACAAAACTAAATTTAGAATTTACATTAATTTTGGCCATGTTGACATCAGGACGCAACAAGGGGCAAGTCAAGGCAAAAGTTTAATGCCAGGCCCTTCGGGGGGTGGAGAAGAGGGGCGCTAAATGAAGAAAACAAACAAATGACAGAGACAACAAATAATACTTTGAACAAAGAACAAAATTACCATGAATAATGAAATCTCTGCAGACCAGCAAAGAATACAAAATGCACTAGCTTTGTACTCGTCTGAAATGGCAACTGCAAGAGGGCTGACAGGGTTAGAAACCTGATCAGGAAATAAATTAAGTGTGGACTAAAATTGTGATGGGGTGCGGGTGTTATATGCTGTGGGTCGTGGATTAAAAGAAGGAAGGACAGGTGGTCGCAGACCTAACCAACCGTAACCTGGGTTAATTTGCAATCAGCCAAATCTCAAATTATAGTTCGACCTTTTTCAATATCTTCAAGCTAGAATTGCCTATTACACAACATATTATGGACAGTAGTTAAGGCAAAGGGGAAGGTGGCGAAGAAGGATAATGGATCTGGCGCGGGAGAGGGGGGGTAGGGGAGTTTTGGATCTAACTTTAAGAATGCGAGGCACCTCTTGAAATTCAATATTGCATTTTATAGGTGACAAACACCATTTTAAACAAAACTATTTTGATGGTAAAAGAACATCTTTTGATTAAAAAACAACCCCCCCCCACCCCCCACCCCCCCAAAAAAAAAAACACCTGGCCTTTAACGTTTTAAATAGTATACTTTTTTCGTTACGGAGTTCTTCCTTTCCGTCCACTGCTTTTAATTAAAATTATTAAAAAGAGATGGGAATTATACACAATAAATCCAGAAACAAAAGTAATTCAATTGAAATGTGTTTTTTTTGTTCTCGAAAATTCAATAGTGCGCTTTAATTTAAAATGAAACAACACGTTTTTGGGAAATGACAATATTATCATTGACATTACGTTTTTTCCATATCATTTAACAGGGAAGGAAGTTTCATCAACTTAAAATGAAATACAAACTTTTTCCCCTCAGATTACCCAAACACGATCTGTGATCTAATGATGTGTTGTTTTCAAAGTAATTCTATGTAGGGCGACGACTCAAGCAAGGCCACTTATTAAAAGAAAGAGATCTCCTGTACTTATAAGGCGCTTCGGATTGCGTCGGCCTTTATAGTAGTTAGTTATTCATGGCTTACAAGGGCTCAGCCCTAGTGACCATTTGGCAGAAAGCGTCCAATATTCCCACGCTGACACAACAGATCTCACACACAAAAGAGGAGTTTTGTCCCGGAAGAGTTTTCAAGAAAAAAACAGTAGGTGACTGGTCTAGCGAAGAAGATATTATAGTAGATTGATAGAACAGAATAGGAATGAGAAAGAACAAATGAGAAAGACATAAATATATAGGCATATATGGAAACTAGTGCGTATGCTCAAGAAGTGAAGCAACAGTGCCTTCCATAAGATATAATAATCTGCTCACGATCTTTGATTTAATCGACCAACATGGCTGCAGTAGAAGAAATGCACTTTTGATGGGTAGCGGTGGGGGTCTACCATCCCTCTGCCCTTCCCCCGGAAGGTGGTGGAAGTTGTTAAAGAAATTACACTTTAACTACAAGATGTCTCTCTCTTTCTTCCCATCTTCTTCACTCATTACAACGTTTTCCGTTTTTCTCCTTATTTTTGTATCTTCTAAAGTTGTTGTTGTCCTCCTTCTCCTTGATGTTGCTTCAGTTGTTGCTGCTCCTGCTGCTGCTCCTGCTGCTGCTGATGATGATGTTGCTGTTGTTGTTGTTCTTCGTCTTCTCCTTCTCCTCCTCCTTCTTTTCCTTCTTCTTCATCTCCTTCTCGTCCTCCTTCTTCTTGTCCTTCTTGTTATTCTCCTCCTCCTCCTCCTCCTTCTTTTTCTTCTCCTCCTCCTTCTTCTTCTGCTGTTCTGCTCATCCTCCCATTCTGCTCATCCACCTCTTCTGCTCATCACGTGGATTTTTCAAGGCTATGAGAGCCAGACAGCGTAGTTCCGGCTAAACGAGGTCGTCTCCCTCTCTCAAGTCTCAGTGGAGGTTGAGAAGGCCTATCTCACTGCAGATTACAGGTTTGCTTGAAGAATAACGTAATCATATCAACAACGCAGTCACTTCTTGTTCCTAGACTAGCAACATTATTTTATTGCTTGCCAAACATTATTTTATTGCTTGCCAAAACTTATGTAGAAAAAAAACCCACCAATAACAAAGTGTTCCCACTGACTATTTCCCGTCGTAGTTTACAGGATCACACGCTGCCTTGTATCTTTCAAGGTAAGGTGAAGGTCTTTCTGGAATAGTTTCCTCCACTCTGTATGTTAGGACTACTGTTGGTCGAGATCAAAGTGTGTAACAGTTGTTTTGACCACGTTGCGTCTCTGCTGAAGTGAAGTATGGCTCGAGTCCAACATCAAATGAATACTGTGTAGAAGTATAATTATTATATTGAGTTCCCTGTGTACATTGTTTAGCTAAATAAATCATGATATAGGTGAATAAGGCATTGTTGCTAAATAAAGAATTATTTACCTAAAAATTATAATTCATTATTTAACAGAGTGTGTGAAATAATATATTATTTGGAAATGTTGCTAAATAATAATTTGTTTACCAATATAATGCATTATTTAGTCGAATTTGTTAAATAATGTACTATTTAGAATGAATTATGGACTGCAATTTTCATTATTTAGGGGATTCCAGGTTTCGCTTGAAAACTTGCTTTTTATAATTTGACTATCCTATCCAATCCTATCTAATCCCGTAACTCGGAGGTCGTAGGGGCACAATAGATGATATTTTAACCAGCGTACTCCATCTTTCTCTGTCATCTGCAACCCTGATGGCTTCGCACAGTGTCAAACCAGTCCTTTCTCGAATGTTGTCCTCCCACATCTTTTTCGGTCTCCACCTTCTTCTACCTCCTTGCACTGTGCCTTGCAGGATGGTCTTTGCAAGGCCTGATGATCTGGTGACGTGGCCATACCATCGGAGTTTCCGTTTCTTCACAACTGTTAGCAGGTCATCGTCCAATGGCTTGTGTGATGGTCTGTAGGACTTGGTCGTTGGTGACGTGCTGGGTATAGAAAATGCCCAGAAGTCCTCTGTAGCACCTCATCTCCATCCCCATACTTTGTATTCTTCGCTGTAGATCTGCTGTAGAGGTTCCATGTTTCGCAAGCATATAGGAAGATGTAGATGACAAGGGAGCGCAGCCTTACCTTGGAATGTAGACTGATGATCCTGTCTTTCCAAATGGGCTTCAACCTTGTGAGGGCAGTAGTTGTTTGTGCGATCCTGGGGAGGAGTTCCTGTCGGGACCAATTGTCTGATACAATGGCTCCTAAATATTTGAAGCTATGCACTGTGTTGAGGGATTGGCCTTGGACTTTGATGTCCGTGTTGATGCCAGTGGTGTTGCTGGTCATCAATTTGTTCTTCTCTGCACTTATTTCCATTCCATAGGCTCTGGAGGTGGTGTCAAGCTTCTGTACCAGCTGGCTGCTTCTATAAATAGATGCAAAATCTTTCCAGAGATTGTGTGCCCAAGAGTTGTGTTAATTATTTACTTTTGAACATAAATCACTCAATAAATTCAAAGATAACCAACGACTGTAAGGTCCCCAACACAAACGAAAGGTCAAGGTCAGTTTTGTGCTGGAGTGATCAATGTTTTGAACATCTCCGTTAGGAGAAAAAAAAAAGTACGCTTTCTTTTTGTATTTTATTTACTCCAAAATGCAGAGATAGGTGTTAAAAATGTGGCAGTAGCTGGAGTACTGAATTGCTGAAAAACTAGAATCATGATATTTTTTTACACAAGATCGCCGTTAACGTGCGAGCTCTCCACGTTTATTTACTCTGAAAGTGATCCCGCCATTGCAGAAAGAATAATGGATCCCTCTTTTCTTGAACCGTTACCGTTGCAGTTAATAATACTGTTGCGAACATATAAAAAGAAAAGCAAAATAAAGCAGTTGCCTAAATTTAAATTGCAAAATGGCGTAAAATCACGTTTTTTTATTTTTTTTTTCTTTATCACTACACACAAACTCACAGTAATTCGACTTGTATCTAGAATCCCCTACATAATGAAAATTGCAGTCCATAAACAAGGAATTATTTAGGTAAATAATGCAGTATACTATTTAGCAACTCCCACATAGGCTTAATTCTGCTAAATAATGCATTATATAGGTAAACAAATCATTATTTAGAAACATATCTAAATAATAGGCCTATATTATTTTACACAATCTGCTAAATAATGAAATATATAGGTAAATAATTCCTTATTTAGCAACAAAGCCTTATTTACCCATATTGTGAGTTATTTACCTAAACAATTTGTTATAGAAAATAAGTTATATACCGACAAAATATATTATTTAGATAAATCTTACATTTTTTATAAGCAAATGATTATTTAGAAAAATATGCTCCTAAATAAAGATTATTTAGCTGAAAGTGGTGCAAATAAACATTTTACAAGGAAATTCCATATAATTGTAGGTAACCTGCATACTGAGAAACAGCTCTAGATCTTCGTTCGGATTTAAAGGAAAGAAGACGTTTCCTGATGATAGTTAGACAAAGCCTCTTTGCGTCACCCAGTTTTGCGGGTGGGCCGGCTCAACAGCTGCTCAGACTGGATAGAGGGGGAGAAGGCAACGTGTAGTCTGAACCATGCTGTTTGAGTGACATCATGTTAAAAGTGCTCATGAAAAATAAAGTTCACAAGTACTAGACTAATAGAGTGGGTTCGAGTAAGAAAAAAAAATCATACATGCATAACAAAATAACTGCAAACAGAACACATATAGAAGCACTCGCGCGCGCACACAAACACACACACACACGTCTTCTTAGAACTGACCATAGACCCTTTTACACTCTTAACCGCAGTCAGTGTGTGAGTGAGTGCATGCGCGTTTACACGTATGGGAACGTTCATCCATGTGCACGACTGTGATAATATGCGTTATGTGTGTGAGATATACGGTGTGCGTTACCTTATTATACGAAGAGCGGGCGTAGCGTACGCTTCATTTCTTGCTTGTGTTCGCCCCTCCCTCCCCTCTTCCCTCCCTCTTTGCTCCGTGCCTACCTAGCTCTCACCGCATGTATTTCTATACATCTGCGTGATGTTCCTCGGATTCGTTTCAGACATATTACATGTGAGGTGGTTGTTTTTTTCTTTCATTGATTGCCAAATTCCCTTATCGCCATGATCTCCGTAGACAGCCCTCCTCTGCGGTTCTACAGCGAGAAAGGTTAAACAAATCAATGGATCGATTGGGCTGTGTGTCGCCTGTCATAATGCTTTTATGTATAACCCCCTATCCGCTCCATGTTTGCTATATTTCTTTTTAAAGGCCAAAGGCTGGTTAAATGACAGCGTGCTTTGGCTGGTACTAGCATTGTATAATATACCCCCCCCCCACCCCCCGCCTCGATCTCATACGAAGTGTTTGAGGCAATCTAAAAAAGAGTAAATAACCAAATCATAAGCCCTTAAGAATGTATAGTGCTGTTCAAAAAAGAGGTCTCAAGAAGTCTCAACTAATCATTCTGAGAGCTCACTCCCGGAGACACATGCTTATTTATTATGTTCTTAATGTTATCGTTGTGATGAATGTACAGCAAACTACAGGTAAAGAAAGGATCGGCTGTTGGTTTTTAATCATCAACGCAAGCATAGATGCAGCAACACAGCGCCAACCCAGGAAAACATGACCTAATCATCTCCCTCTTAGTTTTAAATTAAGATAACTTCACCCAGTATTTACTTATAATTATATCCACCACTCTGGCTGAAACAATTATTTAAGATGGCCAGTGTCCACAGCTAGTTTATTGGCGTTTTTTTTTTAAATTCCTGTTCATCTGCAATTGGCCATTATTTGGATTTCTTTCATAATTGTTTAGTACTAAGAAGATATAAATATGTGAATACTTTTTGGCCATTTATAAAACCCTGCAGGCACTATTTCTAGAAAGAGAAGTCAGGGTCGACCCAAATGTTAATATCTCCAGACTAAATGCTCAAAATACGGGTTAGGGTTCGGTTGAAGTGTTTAAAAATAGCAGTTATGTTTAGGGTAAAGTGTGCTGCTAGGGTTAAAGATAGGGCTGAAGGTAAGCGAGCAAGTTTGAAGTTACGGTTAGAGTAAGGATACATTTGGCTGGATGTAAGAGTGAGTGGAAGTTTGAAGTTACGGTAAGAGTTAAGGTTAAGGTTGAAGGTAAGCGTGGCAGTTTGAAGTTAGGGACAAGCTTGGGAACAAATGTCCCGTACGCTAAGAAGGGCCATACCGAGGAAGTAACAAAGGGAAATGCAGCTGGATCGTTCCCCGAGTGAGTCAACAGTGGTCATTTCATGCTATTACACAACTTAGATTAAGAAACTGACCACTGCTTTTCTCACTGTGACTGCAGCTGCCACTGTTTGCGGAACGGCACGAAACAGCGGTGGAGCCTATACGCGTATTTCATGTTTAATTTTGAATTTGATTTTCAACCCTGTTTCCATTCTTATTTTCAGCCGGACATTTCCCCGTCCTTATTTTCCAGCCGCGTATGTTTATTGTCCCGGTCAATCGTTTGCAAGCATTGTCATGTAATACAGAGCAGTGGGCGAAACACCTCTCGCCAGTACAGAGTAGCTTAATTGTGTTGATGACAAAGTTTTCTGACGCATTTTTTTCCATAATGCCATAGAACAATTATCTCTGATGATAAGAAACAACTTCTCTATTATATCGTTATTAAACCACACACCCACTCACCCACCCACCCACCCACCCACCCACCCACACACACACACACACACACAAACACACCAGAGAGAGAGAGAGACAAAGACAGATAGAGAGAAACAGAGAGGGACAGACAGACAGACAGGGAGGACAATACAATAACTGTTCGTTTAATTACGCATTAAGCTATTCTTTAAAATTGCCTATTACGTAAAAAAACCCAGATGTTACTTAACCATACTGTAAAATTGCAGCGCAAACAGTACATTGGATCGTGTTTCTCCGCTAAAATAGCAGCTTGCTTTCCTTCAAAATAATTCAAAATCGTGCTGGCTAAAAAGGAAAGGGCCCTAAACGGGTTACGAATCGTGTTTGCCGTGTCTCAGCGTGATCAAACAGTAGCGGCAGACGGTATTGAGAAAAGAGTTAGCAAAACTCACCTTTGATGCCGATCCCTGCGTTTCTATTTGCCTCGTTCAATACACACATGTACACATCCAAACACTGACGTCCGAAGTTTCCTCTCTGTCCGTTAGTAGAGTGCGAGGGGGAGGAAGGGAGATATAGGAGAGATGGAAGGGCGAGGAGAAGTAGCTAGCATGCTGAGTATAAAAAAAAACATGGATCGTCCCTTTTATTATTTTTATAGCGCGCTTACAAGCTCCACGAGTTTTTTTTTTAAAGGCGCTGGCACCGAGAGCAAGCATGTAACAAAGTAGTTGGTGAAGTGCTAGGGATTGAAACCCCTTCGTTTAAGACGCAGGGAGCCTACGAAAAGCTTGTGTCCTGAAGTAATGAGAATGATACCCTGGCATCCCTTGTGTCACGTGGGGTTTATGGGCTCTGCACAATGGAATTATGGACCCTCACGTTTATTCGGTGGGAACTGCTAGTAAGTCACCCTATGAATTACTTTAATAAATTTATTTGTTTAGCTCGTTCTGTGTTAAGGTTGGGGTACAGAAATAGATAGAAAAATGGTAAAAGAATACTGTCACACTAGCTTGCACACGGCTATGAATCATATGTAGTCCAGCCACTTGTTAACAGTTAAAATCACACATTTATTTCTTCTACTCTATACAAGATTCTCTAAGTACTAATCTAACTTAAAAAGTCTCAGTCACTGCTAATAGTTCGATCGCTGATAGTCTAGGCAGCTGTTATATCTTCCTCGGGCACTTGCTATAATATTTCATGTAGATTTGGACTACTGTGGTCCGTTTTACAGTTTCTGAAGAGTTGGACTACTGTGGTCCTGTTATAATCAGTTTAAGTGCACCTTCGTGTTATGCACTTAACTCATGAGTGGGGGTTCGAAGTCCTTCTGTGAGGTAGCTTCTGGTCCACCTGTGTCGTTGTGTAGTTGGGTTCCCTTGCCACGCTGTGGGGTCTGACAGGGAGTTTTCCGGGTAGCACTTTCCGTCTTGTGCGGTAGAGGATACTCCGCCAACTAGTCGTTTCTGTGGAGTGGTGCGCACAGGATAGCTCGGGATAGCTCGCCTGCTCGTCTGTAATATAAGAGACGAAATTCTGCACAACCCTGAATAATCGGTTTGTGCAGAGCGTCTCACTGAAAGCCAAGTAGCCCTCAGTGATAGCTCCACATCTCTATACATAACCGACGAACATTCTGCTACTTCCGGGTTCCACTGGAATCTCACTCTAAATTCCATATAAATCGTGTCTAACTATACACATACAGAATTAATAATAATATAAACATTCAGTGGTACAGCCACTGGTCTGCAAACATACATATAAGTTAAACAACAGTGGTTCCGTACGGTATACAACATGGCGGCGCAACCGGTCGTGTTTCGCCTCGTGCTCGGCTCTTCCACGTGGTACGGCAAATTCGGATTAACAATTCACATTTATGCATAGCAAATTCCACAAACATAATTTCCACAATAATATAAATATATCACGATGAAACAGAAGGGTGTTCATTTACCTGTTTGACAAGTTCAGGCCCGTAGTGACTTGATAGAATTCTGAGATTCTAAAGTCCTGCTTCCTGGTCTATGAGTGAAGATAGTTCTCTGCTAGCTAAGTAGATGTTACTTCTCCCTCGTCTCACACACGACTGATTCAAACTGTGTTAGGCTCTGACACAGTCAAAACTGCTCTACCCACTTAGCCTGCTGGTCATTGGTTAAAATATTTACGACTCTCGCACACAGTGCTGATTCACTACGCGGCGTGGGTCGGGCTCGCGGTGTGTACTTTTATTGCTGCTGTGTTATATACTGACTCTCTACTATTACAAAAACTACACAAGGCTAAATAGTAAATGTGCAGAGTTAAAGCTAGCCAGTTCGTGACAGGCTCCCTCAACTGAAAAAAGGCGATGACTACTGGATTCGACCTTTTTCTACTACAGAGCCTAGTTTAACACTGCACTATCCTAGGGTCCTATTTACAAACTAAGTAAGTTGCTCTACCTGAGCTGCAATGCTGTGCCAGGTAGCTATGGACACTAGTGACAGGGTATTACTGGGCGGGGACGAATTCTGGTGCTGTGGCCCTTAGTTGTGTTGGGTGGGCGCCAGCTGCTGTGTCCTCCACGAGATGGCGACTGAGGTAGTCGGCTCCGTGGTTCTCTTTGCCGGGGATGTACTCGATTTGGAATGAGTATGCCTGAAGGGTGAGTGCCCATCTCATCAGGCGAGAGTTCAAAGACTTGGAGGCTGCCAGGAACGATAGTGGTTGGTGGTCCACCTGAACTGTGAAGTGGGTCCCATACAGGTAGAGTTGGAATTTCTGTATGGCCCAGACTAGTCCAAGGCATTCTTTCTCCGACGTGGCGTAGTGGGTCTCGGCGGGTCTCAATTTTCTGCTGGCGTAGGCGACAGGGAATAGCGTCTCTGCATTCTTGGGGTCGCGCTGTAGCAGTACTGCTCCGAGGCCTAAGTCGCTTGCGTCGGTGCGAAGAACGAATGGCTGAGTCAAATCGGGTAGGTGGAGTACTGGCGCCGATGTCATTCTGTCCTTGAGTGTTTGGAATGCTGTCTCGCATTCGGCTGTCCAAACTACTTTGTCCGGGGCGATTTTCCGGGTTCCATTTGTCAGTGGTACGGCGATGCTGTTGTAGTTGGGGATGAACTTCTGGTAGAAGCCGCAGAGTCCTAGAAACGACTGTACTTCCTTTTTGGTCTTGGGCCTAGGAGCGTCGAGTAGGCGTTTCACTGTCTTCTCTACCGGTCGCAGGCTTCCTTGACTGATGGTGTGTCCCAGAAATTCTAGCTCGGTGAATCCAATCTGACATTTGGTGGGTCTTGCCGTCAATCCCGTGTCTCTGAGGCGTGCGAGTAGTTGTTGTAGGAGCGTGACATGTTCCTCCCACGTAGGTGTTGCGATGAGGATGTCGTCCATAAACGAGTGTAGGTGCTCGCTGCTCAGGGGTGCCAGGAGTTTCCGCATCATGGCGCTGAAGATGCTGGGTGCGTTGTGGAGTCCGAATGGAAGTACGTTGAACTCGAAGTGTCCTTCCATAGTGCTGAAAGCTAGGTACTTTCGGACTTGTGGTTGTACTGGTATCTGGTAGTATCCTTTGCTGAGGTCGATGCGTGAGAAGTACTTCGCTCGCTGTAGCTTGGCAAATAGGTCTGTCTGGTCCGGGAGTGGCTCTGGCTGGAACTGCGTTACCGCATTCAGGAGTCTGAAGTCGATGCACAGTCGATGCTCTCCGTTGGGTTTTCGCAACAATACCGTGCCTGCGCTGTAGGGTGACGTAGACTCTGAGATGATTCCGGCTGCCAGTAAGGTGTCTATCTCTTCCTTGATGGCTCGCTGCTGAGACAGTGGCATCGGGTAGAGCTTCTGGCGGACGGGTGTTGGGTCGGTCACCGTTAAGGTTACTTTGACGAGGTCTGTCCTCCCTGGTCGGTCTGTGAGCACAGTCTGATGTTGTCGAATGACCTGTAGTACTTGCTGTCGCTGTTTGGCGGCTAGGTCTCCGTTGAGTATCACGTCTTTGTAGGTTTCCTTGGAGTGCAGGGGATACTCTACTGCATTGGTCTCCATGCTTTCTCCTTCTTCCGCGATGGCGATGGCTAACAAGTTGTGAGTGCTGGGGGTCGCTGGTCTGTCCGTATACTTCTTGAGGAGATTGATGTGGTGGTATCGGGCTCTCCCGTTCACCTCTACTTGGTAGACTGTCTTGGATTTCTTGGCAGTCACCCGGTACGGTCCTCTCCAAGCGATGTCCAGCTTGTTGGTTCCACTTGGAAGTAAGAGTAGCACTTGATCGCCGACTTGCAGTTCTCTGTCCTTCGCGTGGCGGTTGTAGTACTTCGCCTGACGGGCTCTTGCCTTCTTCAGTGCTTCACCAGCTTTCTTCCACGTTGCTTTGAGGGTTTCCTGCAGGTCTGCGACGTACTTGGTGGCACCTCTTGGTGTGTCGTCTATCTTGGCCTCCGTCCAACTTCTGCGTAGGGCTTCTAGCGGTCCGGCTAGAGGTCTGCCGAATAGCAATGTTGACGGGGTGTAGCCTGTGGCTGCATGGGGCGTTTCTCGGTATGCGAACAGTGCCGCATTCACGTAGGTGTCCCACGCTTCTGGATTGTCGTCGGCGACTTTCCTGAGTATGGTGAGAAGGGTTCCATTCAGTCTTTCTACTTGTCCGTTGCTGGCTGGGTGGTATGGTGGTGTGCGAATGTGATGAACTTGTATCAACTCGAACACGTCTTGCATCAGGCGGCCGGTGAACTGAGATCCGTTGTCCGTTCTAATGCTGTCCGGGAATCCGACTCTGGTAAAGATGGCGATGAGTGCATCTGCGATCTTCTTGGTGTCGATCGCTGGCAACGGGACTGCTTCGCACCACATCGTACATGCGTCGACGAGTGTGAGTAGAAATCTGTTCCTCTTCTTGGTCATGGGCAGTGGTCCTACTATGTCTACTGAGACTTGCTGGAATGGCACGCCGACTACTACCGATGGTCCTAAGGTAACTGGTACGGTGTGATGTCGCGGGGAATATCGTTGACATTGGTGGCAAGATTTCACGTAGCGCTTGACATCCTCCGTGATTCCTGTCCAATAGTAGTGTGCGCTGATTCTCTGCACTGTGGCTCCAATTCCCATGTGTCCGCTGAGTGGCATGCTGTGGCCTAATTCTAGTACTTGGGCTCGAAGGGTGGCTGGTAGTACTAGTTGGGTGTGATCTCCATCTCCTTGTCGATGTAGAACTCCCTCTTCCATGTAGAAGTCTCCCTTGTGCGGGGGTGTGTGCGCCTTGGGTAGCTTCTGGAAGCACTTCGCTATCGAGGTGTCTTCTTTCTGTGCTGTTTTGATCTCTTCGAGTCCTGGGTTCGGAGCGAACTCGGGCTGGGGTAGTTGGGTTTTAGCTTGGGCCCTGGTTTGCACTGCAGCTATCTCTACAGTTTTAGGGGGCGTGCCTAAGAACACATACCTACAACCTAGCACTAGATCATACAGGGGTTTCTGTAAAACAGCTGCTTGGATTCGTCCTGTGACGTACCTACTCTCTACTTCTATCCAAGCTATTGGGCAAGTAGTCGTCGGTTTCGTCAAGTCTGCTCCTTGTAAGTCGACTGTCTTGTCTGTCAAGTCCGCGCGCGATACAAGAGATTCGCTGACTATCGCGTCGTATGATAGACCTGTGTCATACAGACAGTTCGCTTCTTTTCCGTTGACCTTGACCGTGTCTGTCACCGATGGGTGATCTCCGATAGTGTGTGGCTTGTTACCGCTGCTTTGAGTTAGAACTCTGTGCGCTGGCCGGCTTTCGCGCTCTTCCCTACGTTGTGCGGCCAACTTGAAACATTCTGCGGTGGAGTGATTGTTTCTGTTGCAGAACGAACAATACCGTCTCTGTTCTGCGGGACCTCTTTTCCCGAATTCCGTGTTGGGTCCTTTATTCTGCCCGGGTCTGGGGTTATTCGGCTTATTCGCGGTGCGCTCTTCCCGGTTAGGGCTTCGTTTCTGTGCCTCTTTCCCGTTAGGCTTTAGGTCTCGCCTGAAGCTCTTGGCTTCTCCGTGTGCGGCCACGTACCTATCTGCGACCTTGACCAGATCTTCTAGTCTTTCCGCGCCCTGCTCTACTGAGAATGTTCTCAGCTCGGGGGTCATGGTTTCCCGTAGCTGTTCCCATACTAACAGTTCTGTCAGTCCATCATACGTCTTAGCCGTGGCTGACTGGCTAATCCACTTATCCAGCGTTGTGGACAACCTATCCGCGAACTGCGCATAGCTCTCTCCTTTCACTCTCCGATTGGTGCGGAACTTTTGCCGATAGCATTCTCCTGTTAGTTCGAATCCCGTTAGGAGTGCCTCTTTTACTTTGTGATAGTCAGTCACTCTGTCAGTCGGTAGCTTACTGTAGATGTCATAAGCCTTTCCTCTAAGCCCTTGACTAAGCTTAAAAGACCAATGAGTGGGATCTAGTTTGTACTCTGTTGCTAGACGCTCAAACCTAGTCAGATAGAGATCTAGACCTTCCTCTCTCTCATTGAATGTTCCCAGTGGGAATGACATTCCTTGTACAGGGTTGGATGCTACCTCTAGCTGATCTGAGTGGGAAGGGGTTGAGGAAGAACTTGAAGCTCCTGATCCCAATCTCCTTAGCTCTAACTCATGCTGTCTTTCTTTTTCCTTTTCTTCCCTCTCTTTTTCTTTTTCTGCCCTCTCTTTTTCTTTTTCTGCCCGCTCATAATCCCACCTCCTAATTTCTGCGTCTCTCTCTGCTGCTACCTTCTTCTGTTCTGCTTCTAGCTCTAATTTCCTCGTTTCTCTCTCTGCCTCTAATTTCTTTTGCTCTAGTTCTAATTTCTTTTGCTCTGCTTCCAATTTCTTCGCCTCTCTCTCCGCTTCTAACTTCTTTGCCTCTCTCTCTGCTGCTCTCTCTGCCTTAGCCTCCTGTTTCTCTACCTCTGCATTGATATACGCAATTAGGTCTCCCCCTGCTAAGTGTAAAGCTTCCCCTAATTCCTTGAAGCGCAATCTCAAGGCCACTGGGTCCGACATTGTCAAAAGTGTCTATGAACAACCTCTGAATCACGTGGAATACCAAAACACTAGCAATATTGCAAGTCAATAACAACAATGCAAAGACAATCAAATTCGTAATCAATAATAGAATAAAACAAGAGTCAAATGGCATACAACAGTTACTTAAGCAAAACCTGCAAAAGAACAATGCAACATACAGACACAAAAATAATTGAAGCAAAAAAGTTTTTAACTAAAGAATAGTGCACCACAACTGATCAGTGTTATACCCTTACACTATTCTAAGTTATTCTACTACTACTACTGTTATCTAATTTTATTGTACTTAGATCCGGTTATACCCAATTCCTATTATACAGATCCTGGCTAGGCTCGCCAATTAAAGTGTCACGTGGGGTTTATGGGCTCTGCACAATGGAATTATGGACCCTCACGTTTATTCGGTGGGAACTGCTAGTAAGTCACCCTATGAATTACTTTAATAAATTTATTTGTTTAGCTCGTTCTGTGTTAAGGTTGGGGTACAGAAATAGATAGAAAAATGGTAAAAGAATACTGTCACACTAGCTTGCACACGGCTATGAATCATATGTAGTCCAGCCACTTGTTAACAGTTAAAATCACACATTTATTTCTTCTACTCTATACAAGATTCTCTAAGTACTAATCTAACTTAAAAAGTCTCAGTCACTGCTAATAGTTCGATCGCTGATAGTCTAGGCAGCTGTTATATCTTCCTCGGGCACTTGCTATAATATTTCATGTAGATTTGGACTACTGTGGTCCGTTTTACAGTTTCTGAAGAGTTGGACTACTGTGGTCCTGTTATAATCAGTTTAAGTGCACCTTCGTGTTATGCACTTAACTCATGAGTGGGGGTTCGAAGTCCTTCTGTGAGGTAGCTTCTGGTCCACCTGTGTCGTTGTGTAGTTGGGTTCCCTTGCCACGCTGTGGGGTCTGACAGGGAGTTTTCCGGGTAGCACTTTCCGTCTTGTGCGGTAGAGGATACTCCGCCAACTAGTCGTTTCTGTGGAGTGGTGCGCACAGGATAGCTCGGGATAGCTCGCCTGCTCGTCTGTAATATAAGAGACGAAATTCTGCACAACCCTGAATAATCGGTTTGTGCAGAGCGTCTCACTGAAAGCCAAGTAGCCCTCAGTGATAGCTCCACATCTCTATACATAACCGACGAACATTCTGCTACTTCCGGGTTCCACTGGAATCTCACTCTAAATTCCATATAAATCGTGTCTAACTATACACATACAGAATTAATAATAATATAAACATTCAGTGGTACAGCCACTGGTCTGCAAACATACATATAAGTTAAACAACAGTGGTTCCGTACGGTATACAACATGGCGGCGCAACCGGTCGTGTTTCGCCTCGTGCTCGGCTCTTCCACGTGGTACGGCAAATTCGGATTAACAATTCACATTTATGCATAGCAAATTCCACAAACATAATTTCCACAATAATATAAATATATCACGATGAAACAGAAGGGTGTTCATTTACCTGTTTGACAAGTTCAGGCCCGTAGTGACTTGATAGAATTCTGAGATTCTAAAGTCCTGCTTCCTGGTCTATGAGTGAAGATAGTTCTCTGCTAGCTAAGTAGATGTTACTTCTCCCTCGTCTCACACACGACTGATTCAAACTGTGTTAGGCTCTGACACAGTCAAAACTGCTCTACCCACTTAGCCTGCTGGTCATTGGTTAAAATATTTACGACTCTCGCACACAGTGCTGATTCACTACGCGGCGTGGGTCGGGCTCGCGGTGTGTACTTTTATTGCTGCTGTGTTATATACTGACTCTCTACTATTACAAAAACTACACAAGGCTAAATAGTAAATGTGCAGAGTTAAAGCTAGCCAGTTCGTGACACCTTGACGAAAATGACTGTATGCACTGTAGTCACTTCTGCATAAAATGTGTCTGAACAATTATGCTTGGGATTGGGAATATTACGGGAAACCATATGCTCATCAGCATACGTCGTACTTTCTACTGAACTTGTTTCGAAAATACCAACAAGAAAATAATATTATAAGAAAGAAAACAAAACAACAACAAAAATTATCGACGCTAGCGAACTATATATCACAACACCTCAATTTGGGGCTTGGAGTCTTCAGGTTCTTTTGTAACACGTGAATACATGGAAGAGTTACCAACTTAAACAGCGCATATAAATACTTCCATACCAAAAAGGCGAGCTCACAGACCGTTCTTCACAAGTTCTGTTGGCTTCTATGACACTTGGAAATATTGGACGCTTTCTGTCAAGTGATCACTAGGGTTTCATATGATATTATTATTTAGCAATGTATGAATTTTATATGTATGTGTTTTGTTGATAGTTTATAATGGTGTTTGTATTTTATTATGTTTTTGTGTGTGTGTGTAAACGGGGGTTCGATAAATTAGAGTATAGCCTCAGCGTCTCCTGCATGGGATGCCTTTATTGTACACTGGCCGGCTGGTGGAGTGCTTTCAGTGCTACCGTTAGGGTTGTTTCTGCAGATCGTGTTGTACGGATCAGGAGTGGAGTGCCTTCAGTGTTACCGCTGGTGTTGTTTTAGCACATCTTTTATGCAGATCAGAGGTGAGTCCTCTTTCAGCGAAGTTGTGGTCTCGATTTTGTGGTCCTGATTCGGCTCTTTGCAGTCCGCTAGACCCTTTAGGCAATGAATAACTAACTAATCTATGACACTCGGCAGCCAAAATGTGTATGCTTCTCATCCTTTTTTATAAAAAAAACAAAAAGCAGTAGTGCCTGAGAAAAATAAACACCACCACCACACATTTGGTGTCAAGAGCAGAGGTACTTCTGCGGGGTGGTCCCTCCCACGAACTATCGCTTCCTCTCTGTATGGCTCCAGCAAATATTAGCCCCCTTGTTCCGGCTTTCTGCTGAGAGAACAAACCACCCCGACTAACAAGGCCGACAGACGCCCACTACCCGTTATACTGCTGAGAGCAGAACTTCAGGTTATATGTTGGGGATTGTGTGTGTGTTTTTGTTGGTGTGTGTGTGTGTGTGTGTGTGTGTGTGTGTGTGTGTGTGTGTGTGTGTGTGTGAATACGAATACGAAATTTTATTGTCATAAAACACAAGTGTATGTGTGTGCTCCTGTGCTTGTTCAAGGTTTTTCTAATAATTATTACTTTTATTTCATATTTGGTTGGTTCAGTACACTATACATTTACTGCACTGTTACTATGCCACTCTTGGTATGGCTTAAAAACGTGCACATTTTCCGGGGGGCTTTGCCCCCATTTCCATTTCCTACAAGGGCCCTGCCCCTTGACCCCGCCGGGGCCAAGGCCGCCCCTGGACCCCGGCCTTTTCAGAGTTTTTCTCAATGAGTTGTTCCCCACCCTGTTTGGAGTAAAGACTGGTGGTCCTGTCTTTCCAAATGGGCATTAACCTTGTCAGGGCAGCAGTTGTTCGTGCGATCCTGGAGAGGACTTCCTGTCGGGACCCGTTATCTAATACAACTGCTCCTAAATATTAGAAGATGTGCACCGTGTTGAAGGACTGGCCTTGGACTTTGATGTCGGTGATGACGCCATTGGTGTTGTTGGTTATCATTTTGGTCTTCTCTGTACTTATCTCTTTTCTAAAGGCTCTAGAGGTGGTGTCAAGCCTCTGAACCAGCAAGTTCTTATTCCTCTCCAGCCAATCCATCAATTTCATCCGCAACCCCCCCCCCCTTCCCTCTTGCTGATTTGACAGTGCCTTCATGATCTGCAAGGTCATCTGACATGATGCGTTCCACAAAGATTAAGAATAGTGTTGGAGAGAGTATGCATCCTTGACTCAAGCCGATGGTTTATTCTGAACGAGTTCCCGTTAGCGCGCTTATGGAGGTCTGAACTGGTAACCTTGTCATACAGGCTTCTGATGATTACAATATTGTTGACCCACAGAGCTGCATGCCAGACTTGGTCAAACGCTGAATACAATATCTTGTGAATGTAAGTGCGTGCGCGTGTCAATGTGTTTCTTCTAAACTTCCCTTAACGACCCCGGGGTCAAACGTTATGTCACGCCTGCCTGGTCCACTCAGCGGCGCTGTGTGAGTTACGCAACCACAGGGGAATAACCCAGCCTTGTATTTATTGATGCAGGCACAGGGTCAGTTCAATCTATCATTATGTCTTCGAATTATAAAGACATTTCGCTGTTTTATTCTAACACTTTTGTGCAAAGACGTAATTAAAAACATTAACTAAATAACCGTTTTCTTCTAAAGGATGTGCCTATCTCGAAATACGGGCATACAGAGACGCATGGAGATGAGGTGCTACGGGAGACTTCTGGGCATTTCCTATACCCAGCAAATCACCAACAACGAAGTCTAACAGATCATCACACAAGCCATTGGACAACACGATGAAATACTCACAGTGGTGGAGAAGCAGAAACTCCGAATGTATGGCCACGTCAACGGAGCATCAGACTTTGCAAAGACCATCCAGCAAGGCACGGTGCAAGGAGGCAGTAAAAGAGAGAGACAGAAAAAGAGGTGGGAGGACAACATTCTAGAATGGGCCTGACACTGATCGAAGCCACGAAGGTCGCTGAGGACAGAGAAAGATGGAGTACGCAGGTCAAACGATCATCTTTCAACCACTTTCGAGTTACGGGATAGGGTAGGATAGGGTATATTATATAACTGGTATACAAACACGAAGGATGAGAGACTAGTGTGAAAATACAAACAGACGCTTCTTCATGCGGATCTGTTCAAGATCATCACAGTTAACAATGTGCCCACAGTGCCGCATATTTGCTAATTAAAACTGCATGAGTCTGAAGCTACTGTCAACGTTAATCTTTTAACGCTGCAACGACGAAGTTAAAATCACGAGGTTTTAGCTGTCCTGTTCTATCGCTATCGTACCCGAGCTCTTATTCTCTTCTTCTTCCACCGTCTACCCAATGCACTGCCTCTCTATCTCTCCTCCTAAACCTTCCTCCAAATTTTCAGTCCAATAATTAATTTGTTGATGTGTTACAAACTCGCATGTCTGAATTCAAACTGCATTCGTCAGAACTGCCAGCATCCACCTTTCGCTGTTGCAAAAATGTGAGAATAAAACATTAGACGGCTGCCCAATTCAGTATCAGTCTTTTACCTCATCCGTTTCTTTGTTTCCTTTGTAACTCGCCCCAAAAGTCGCAGCTTGTCCAAACACACACCTGCAATTTAACGGCAAACCTGTGAAACAACTGCCAACATCCATCTTTGCGAAAAAATTGGAAACAACCCATAAGATATAGGTGTTGCCCAGCAGAATAGTGTGTGTTTCTCCCATCCTAAAAGTCAGTTCTAAAAAGCAGTTTGTTTGAAAAACTCCCATCTTTACACTTAAAGCTTTCTGCATTGCCCATAAGTCTAAAGGAATAGACAAATTCATCCTCATTGGCTAAGATCTAACACGTGAATTAATAATTATGACCTTCTAACTATGAAATAGTAATAGCACGGTGCAAGAAGGCAGAAGAAGATGGAGACAGAAAAAGAGGTGGGAGGGCAACATTCAAGAATGGACTGGTTTGACATTGAACGAAGTCATGAGGTTTGCTGAGAACAAGGAAAGATGGGGTACGCTGGTTAATAATGTTCGTCATTTGTAAGGCGCCTTAGCCTAAGGATCAAGGCGCTGTCCGATACAGGATCTAACTCAAACCGCCCGAGACGCCTACCCGCAGCATTTGGTTAAGCGATCGTCTGTGGTGCCGCAACGAGCTTTGTGTTACGGGATAGGATAGGATAGGAACTATGAAATATAATAACATATTCACTTATGAAAAAGTTTGTAAAAGATTCACACCTTTAAAAATTTATCTGAAGGAATTGACAAAATGTATTCTCCATAGTTGCAAAGTGTGAACAAACAAGAGGTTCTAGCTGTTCGATATAATCGTTATTTCCTCCCATTGCAAAAGTCGGTAATGGCAAGCAGTTTGTTTGATGCTCACATTTTAAAATTAAAGGTCTTGATACCTCTCTAAAAGACCACACAAACAAGTAAACTTGGCATAAGCAACTGCAAGCATCGCCCCACCGTCCCTGTTAGCTATTCTTCCCACCCAACCAAAAGTCGATTCAACAAACATTTTGTTTGGTCAGGAGCCTTCACGCGTCTCAAGAAGCACACATTCGTCCGTGCATCGCAGAGTGAAACGAAGGTAAACAGAACTATTGGAAGTCTTTGATAAGAGCTTCACCCAACCAGGAGATTCTATCCGTGTTAAATCGAAATTGAATCGTCCAAAATCTGATAGAGAAAAAAATCTAAACTACACTTCGTCATGTAAAAGGTTTGAAGATTTCGTAACTTTCCTGTTAAAGCTAAAAATATAATGCTTAGAGAAGTTTGTACACATTAAATTCGCTGCGTATCATAGAAACTAACTGTAATAATATTGAGGGAAGAAATGTCAGAAGTGCCTGTGAAAAGAATAATGAAGTTTAACGTCTACACCCACCATTGGCGATATGGCAGACGGGGATAACCATCCCAGGTAAGAGGAGTTATGGGACCTAAATCAACACTGAACCAATCATACTGCTAAGTTGGACAGTAAAAATGGCCAATTTTGTCTTGCTCACCTCGGGAATAGAACCTGGGACAGCGGTGTGCCATGCGAACGCTCTACGACTGAGCTTCGGCGGCGGGTCTGAGAGGCAAATTACACTTGCGTAGGTACAGAAGAATGCACACTCCACTGGATTCAACTTCATCCGCATGCAAACATCATCCGTCTAATTCACAGGCCCTACCGACCATCTTCAAGTATTTAATCAGACTTTCTAGTGGGACGGCAAAGAGGTGGCTGCACTGTGTTTACATGTTACACCCTCTCACATGGATACAGACCTTGGGCAATATTAAAATCATGAAACAGTGGAACTAAATCCATAACGACCACTATTCACGAACGCAGGCTTTTTGCTTAGAATGAATAGCCCACCCAGTTAGTATGATAGTATATAGTTAACCTAAGTCGCTTAGTGAAGACACACGATTGACAAAATGGCATCTAACACTCGCATTATTCTAAGGGTTGCATTCGCTATTAATAATGGTGATAGAAATTAATTTTGTACCGCATACATTGTCTGTGACTTGAGATTATTAAAGAAGAACGATGATGTTGTGCATTCCATTGTAACATGCACTACATACATGTAAGTGCATTCAGCAAGCACTAGATCGCTTATCTCTCATTCCCGGTTTGTCAGGATTGGGCTCACGAGTCCGGGCCATGATCTTAAAGTAGCCAGTGGGCGCCTCCTGCGGCTTGAGTTAGATCCTGTGTTGGCCAGCGCCTTGAGCAGCCTATCCTAGCCTATCCTATCCCGTAACTCAAATGTCGTTGGGGCACCACAGATGATCGATAACTAGCGTACACCATCTTTCTGTTCTCAGCAACCCTCATGGCTTTGTTCAGTGTCAAGCCAGTCCATTCTCGAATGTTGTCCTCCCACCTCTTTTTCTGTTCCCCTATCCTTATACCGTGCCTTGCAGAATAGTCTTAGCAAGGCCTGATGCTCTGGTGACGTGGCCATACCATCAGAGATCCGTGGGTTTTTTTCAACACTGTGAGCATGTCATCATGTTGTCCAATGGCTTGTGTGATGGTCTGTCGGACTTCGTTGTTGGTGATGTGCTGGGTGTAGGAAATGCCCAGAAGTCTTCTGTAGCACCTCATCTCCTTGCTTTGTATTCTTCGTTGTAGATCTGCGGTGAGGGTGCATGCTTCGCAAGCATATAGGAAGATGGAGATGACAAGGGAGCGCAGCAGTCTTACTTTGGAATGTAGACTGATAGTCCTGTCTTTCCAAATGGGCTTCAAGCTTGTCAGGGCAGCAGTTGTTTATGCGATCCTGGAGAGGACTTCCTGTCGGGACCCATTGTCTGACACAATGGCTCCCAAATATTTGAAGCTATGCACTGTGTTGAGGGATTGGCCTTGGACTTTGATGTCCGTGTTGATGCCATTGGTGTTGTTGGTCATCATTTTGGTCTTCTCTGCACTTATTTCCATTCCATAAGCTCTGGAGGTGGTGTCAAGCCTCTGTACCAGCTGTTCAAGTTCTTGTTCCTCTCCTGCCAATCCATCAATGTCATTCACAAAACAAAAATGGGAGATTGCTCTACCCCCTATGCTGACTGTGCCTTCGTGATCTGCAAGAGCATTTGACATGATGCGCTCTATGGAGATTTTAAAAAGTGTTGGAGAGAGTATGCATCCTTGACGCACACCGACTGTTGTTATGAACCAGTTCCCGATGACGCTGTTGTGGAGGACTGCACTGGTAAAAAATAAGAAAAAAGAATACATTTCGTAGTTTTTGTGTTTATTAATAGCAACGGCTAGCCAAAATTCTTGAGCTAAAAACAGCATCAACACACACAAAAAAAACACGCCGTCAACAACAAAAATTGCTCGTAAGGTTTTTCGTTTTAGGTTGCAATAAACTTTCCCCTATCCCAGACACCAAAGACGCACTCTCTAAGCCGCATGGTTCACTCCCAAATAAAGTCAAAGGTCACGCGGCTATTGGTATTGATTTGCCGTTAAAACAGGGAGAAATCACTCCCTGTCAGGAACGAAATAGAAAATTAAACTTTAGCGGTTGGTGTGAGCAATGAAAGCCCACTTTATCATTGTGTAATGCAATAAGGCACGGTGGTCTAATGGTAGTGCTTTGGCTTGCGGATCTGAAGGTCCCGGGTTCGAGCCCTGTCCGGGCCATTGTGTTGTGTCCCTGGGAAAGACACTTTACTCCCGTTTTCTACTTCTTGGGATGAGAATATAAACCGAGGTCTAGTCTGTGTGTCGCATACATTCCATCATAACGGACTTTAAAGATCCTGACAAGAACACACTCAGCATGCACTTGGTCCTTCTCCCCCATCCATGGCTGGCCAGGATAGTGCTCAGTTAGTTGTCCGGGCGTCAGACCATGCGCCCAAAATCTGCGGGTGGGCGTCTCGGGCGGTTTGTGTTAGCGCCTAGATTCTGGTCAAGTACGGCGAGATAAGTGCGCTATAAAAATCCTCAATAATAATAATGGTTATAATAATAATAATAATGCGAATTTTAGGGTAACCCCGCTTTCACCAAAAGTAAACAAAACCTTTGAATTGAGGCCTTTTAACATAAACTGAACGTATTAAGTATTTTTGAACTGGAGTTGAATTTGTTACACAAATCTCTACTATAAATTTACTTACTATCAGGCTGCCTTGGCTGCCTGCTTTATAGATAGATCTCTGATGACACTAAGATAGCGTTTAAGTCGCCTTCATACAACATAGCTGAGACTACATGAGGCCTTGTCCCTCTCTCCAAAAGGCGGAAGGGCCGCGTCGAGTTCCAGCCACGCTGTATGGGTTGCCTGTTTAGGGGAAACTGGCTAACTAGTGTTTTCCATTAGCCCATATAGACTACTGCATTACATCGCATCAAACCTACAGTCTAACCTTCCTCTCAAATGCTGTTCTTAGTGGTGTCGTCTGCATAACATCCATATTATATCATTTGCTCAGGTCCGGAGATATGTGAATAAACATGGCAAGATCCGAACTGCCCATGTTGGAATGCAATGCAAGGAGATTGCAAAGCCACGCATGTTTGTCGGCATGGTTTTTATACTAAAAAGGAGTGTTCATCTTCGCGAGTGAATGCTAAATCAGTTTGGATGGACTGGTAGACTAGACTTTTTCCAACACGAGGTCACGGGTCAACGTGAACTGCCTATGTGTAAATGCAGAGAAATTGCAAAATGATGCACCGTTTGTCTGACTGGGTTTCGGCTAGAAGAAGGTATCTAGAAAAAGAATGCGATAATATAAGATAGGCTATGCCAGTTTAGAATAGACTCGTATTTTGTTGCTTATAAATGAAATAATGGTGAACATGCAAGACATTGCAAGACGGTAAACGTGTGTCACAATGAAAAAAAAACAACACAAAAAAACGCCTTTTCTTCGAACGAATAAAAGCGCGTAGGTTATATCGATTTGAGATTATTTTCGAATTATTTACGTCCAATACATTTGCAAAATAAAGGTAATGTTGTGCTGTTAGTTTAAAAATTAAGGGGCGATCTATAATGCAAAACTATGCGGGTTTTTGTCTGATAGGTTTTATGCTAAAGGGAGTTTACTACGAGCAGCAGCTGAGATTGTTCTTTGGCCTTGTTGCTAGTCACAACTGCAAAATAATGGTCAACATTTGCAAACCTGTAGGCCTACTACCCACATTTGGTAATAAAGGCAGAGACATTTCTATAAAAGATGCACGTTTGTCTGATAGTGATATGATTTACGGTAAATGTAAGTCTTATGCGACCAAATGAGACTATTATGCGTCACTAGTCTCATTTTTTGTTGGAGATCTTTCTTAAAATAATGATCAATCTGAGCTGAGCCTAATACATTTTGCAAAACGATGCACGCTTGTCTGCATGACTGCTTTTCTGGTGAAAGGATTTTTAAGCAGATGAACTTTGGGTCGAAAAAAAACACAACAAGAAGTAAGTGTATTTCAAGCAATAGTATTTAACAAATTCATTATGATGTTATTATCGAAAGATGTAAATAAGATATTTACATCATTATTTAACATACATCTTCAGATAATGACTATACCATTTTCATTATGGAGTCATTTGATTTTTAACAAGCCTAGCAAACACACTGACGAGCTGAGAACACAGTCAATTAAATGGCCAATTGTATGTACATGTATATCTGTGAAAATTAATTACGGTATCTTGTGACTTTCATGTAGCTGTTGTTATATATATATATATATATATATATATATATATATATATATATATATATATATATATATATATATATATATATATATATTGAGAGAGAGAGAGAGAGAGAGAGAGAGAGAGAGAGAGAGAGAGAGAGAGATGGATGGACGGATGGATGGATGGATGGATGGATGGATGGATGGATGGATGGATAGATAGATAGATAGATAGATAGATAGATAGATAGATAGATAGATAGATAGATAGATAGATAGATAGATAGATAGATAGATAGATAGATAGATTTATTGTAACAGTCTTATGTTCAATTAACAAACGATGCATGTAGTCTATATACGCGCGCGCTTACGCTAGACACAAATTAAATCATACCAACATTTTGTTGCACTGTTGTAAAGCTAACAGCCTTTTGGCACACAAGAGCAGTCAATTCTGGGTATCCCTTCTTCGCAATTCGTCCGATCCAAGCAATGCAATCATCCACCTTCTTCTGTAGTATAGCTACGGTTCCTCTTGTTTCTCACTTTATACCACCATTTGTTGATTCACAGTCCTTGTCTGTGTTTTGACGTGTGTATGAAAAACTCATTTGTCCACATTAAACGTTCTTGAGCTTTAGTGCCTATTGATGTCTGGAGTGCGCCTACTTTTAACTGAAGATTTAGTTAAAGCGACAGACTCGATTGGCTGATTAAACTAAAGACCCCATACGGTTGATGGGGACAGATAGATAAGACAGATGCAGATTCACATAGACACGCACACACACACACACACAATCACACACAACCGTGTAGACTTTCATGAAACTCGACATACGATATTTTGACATTTTTACACATTTGTCCATGTTTTGAAGCTATTCCTAACCCTAAACTAACCCTAACCCTAAACCTAACCCTAAGCCTAATGCAGCCCTAACCCTAACGGAACACTATTTTGACGTCAAAATAACGGGGTCCGCCAAAAGAAAGTACGTAGAGGTTCAAGTGTTTGTCAGAATAACGGCATTTCTACCAAGCCATACTTACATGAGCGCGCACAAACACACACACACACACTGGCCACACACACAGACGCATAAACGCAAAATCTCTCTCTCTCTCTCTCTCTCTCTCTCTCTCTCTCTCTCTCTCTCTCTCTCTCTCTCTCTCTCTCTCTTTCTCTCTTTCTCTTCGAAATAGGAAAAGTGCTTTTTTAATTTTTTTTTTTAAAACAGGGTTTGTAAAGGGTAATTGTAGATTATAGTCGCACGACACCGGAGCGTATAGGCGACTACTGGTCACCTTATTCTGACACCAGCGAACCAGTTGATGGTAAGGAGAAAATAATATGGTCATACGTAAGGTTGGCCAAATCCGGGATTCGAACTAGGTACCTTTTGATTACTAGTATGCCGCTCTACCCACTGAGCTACCCGGTCCCACACAGGGGTTGCAAGATCACTCCTCTTAAAACTTGGACTGGATGTTTGGCAAACTACGCAAGAACGAACAAAACATCTAATATCATTTTGAGACAAAAAATGACAAAACGATACCTGGATATGAATAGAAGTTTACAAGAACAAAGTAAAATAAAAATAAAAATTAAATAAACT
Source organism: Oncomelania hupensis (assembly GCA_036898135.1). Taxonomy (NCBI): domain Eukaryota; kingdom Metazoa; phylum Mollusca; class Gastropoda; order Littorinimorpha; family Pomatiopsidae; genus Oncomelania; species Oncomelania hupensis. The sequence goes on from CM072512.1 coordinate 39,312,636, forward strand.
GAGTGACAAAAAATCTGGTTTGAAATACGTATCTTGGATTGACATCCGTATATGAATAGAAGTTGCTATATCTTAAGAAAAGAAGTTTTGATACATCTTTACCTGTTTTGAATTGTATAAAACTCTCCTATACTATTATTCTATCCTATCCCGTAACTCAAAGGTCGTTGGGGCACCACAGATGATCGTCCAACCAGCGTACGCCATCTTTCGCAGTTCTCAGCAACCCTCATGGCATCGCTCAGTGTCAAGCCAGGCCATTCTCGAATGTTGTCCTCCCACCTCTTTTTCTGTCTCCCTCTTCTTCTGCCTCCTTGCACCGTGCCTTGCAGGATAGTTTTTGCAAGGCCTGATGCCATACCATCGGAGTTTCCGTTTCTTCATCACTGTGAGCCTGCCATCGTGTTGCCTAATATGGATGGACAAAAACTCAAATATTTAATGAAGCAGACAAGATTGTTATCACCGAAGTGTTACAAAGCAGACGAAACCCTGACAGAATACTGGAGGTAATTGGGAATGACAAGGTTGACGTTATTACAGAAGTTTGTGGTGAAAAGACAGACTGGGCCATCAGATCAGCTAAAGGTCCCTTGACTAGAGTGTCTAGCAGTTGATACGAGCTTTGATAGATCAAATGTTTGAGTGGGAACGAAAGAGGTTAGGATGGAGTTAGAAATTGGGGTTGCAAAGAGGTACAAACTAGAAGAAAAAAAACCGTATATTTAATTCCGAACACCCCCAACTTTCCAACTCCCCCCACCCCCCCCCCCCCCCTCGAAAAACAAACAACAACAAAAATCGTTAACCATTTCTTATAATCTAAATTTGTTTATTTTCCTCGATATTCTTTTAGTAACTGGGGAATGTGTTTAACGTATATGTGTGTGTGTGTGTGTGTTTGTGTGTGCGTGTGTATGTGCATGTGTGTTTTTTTGAGTTTTTTTTTTTTTAAGGTACAATCCCATTTGCTCAGAAACTCTGAAAACACCTTAAACACTGTCACAATGCCAAGAAAAGCGTTGATTAGTGTTAGGGTGGCCAATGTGTTCCCTTCACCGTTAGATTGTTGAGAATGAAGCGTTAGAGATCTCTTTTCTGATGGTTAGCTTTATCAGGGCGGTGCTCATCTCCTCTTCCTCGCTGCCTTGACTTCTCTGGTATAGTAAGCAGAGCTAAATGGATACCCATTCACAGCGTGTATGTGTGTGTGTGTTGGGGGGAGTGTGTGGGTGTGTATGTGTATGTATGTGTGTGTGTGTGTTCGTGTGTGAGAGAGAGACAGAGAGAGAGAGAGACAGAGAGAGAGAGAGTGCCCCCCTGAGCCTGGTATAGCTGCACAAGTCGCAGACTTCACTTTCTTTGGTAGTCTGTCTAAAGGGAATGTCAACAAAGCGACACCCATATATAAACCAGCTGCAAGGCAGACATAAGGAGTCTTCGCCGGATGGAGAAAAAAACAGAACGGGACGCCAGTGCACACGAATTACTAGCATCAGCAATCTCAGGTATGGCAGCCCATACGCGAAACTGGAATGCATATAAAAAGAACATTTACCAAAGAAGTCATCTACATTACAGACATCATTAATATCCTTTTAAAATTTATTTAGATTTATACTCTATTTCGCAGAGATTTGTAAGACATTCTTTAAGCGTTTCAACACTGAAAATTTCAATCGAAACAAACAAACAAACCAGATACCACTGACTCCACATCACCAGACTGTTAACTCTTGTCCCTATAAAAGTACCAGTACTTGTACGCCAGGGACGCCCCAGTCCATTCGTATTATTGCAACACAAGTCCAACTACTTGTCCGCGCACTGCCGAAAGTGACCGCCTCACGAAAGAGGCTGCCTGCGAACAGGTTTTGAACTCGTGTCCGCCGCTGCACAGCGCTGCTGTTTTTTCTCGTCACCGGACCACCTCGGGAAGGAAAAAGTAGCTTATCACTAGATTAGGGTACTCAGTTTTTGGTACATATGATGATTGTAATGCTTTTTCTATCGTATGTATTGTACAAGTTCTATCGTTTGTAACAGATTGAGATTCTTTAGAAAGGAATACGTCCATTGAAGTATGTTTATCACTGGATTAAAGGTGCTAGGCATTCAGTTCACTTTAGTGATTATGGTACAATTGTAAGTTTTGGATATACTTGTAAAAACGTAGGTTTATATTCTGCTGTACTGTACTATAGTGCGCTGTACTGTACTTATAGGTCAACCTAAGTATTTTCATGATCTCTTGGCCTACTTGAGATTTTAACTTGGAACTCAACGCAAGGCGTAAACGCACGATATATTACAGTCTATCTATTCTATCCCATCCCGTAACTCAAATGTCACTGGGGCAACACATATGATCGTTTAACCAGCGTACTCCATCTTTCTCTGTTTTCAGCAACCCTCATGGCTTCGTTCAGTGTCAAACCAGTCCATTCTAGAATGTTGTCCTCCCACCTTTTTTCTGTCTCCCTCTTCTTCTGCTTCCTTGCACCGTGCAAGGTCCGATGCTCTGGTGACGTGGCCATATCATCGGAGTTTCCGTTTCTTTACCACTGTGAGCATGTCATCGTGTTGTCCAATGGCTTGTGTGATGGTCTGTCGGACTTCGTCGTTGGTGATGTGCTGGGTATGGGAAATGCCCAGAAGTCTTCTGTAGCAGCTCCATGCTTTGCATTATTCGTTGTAGATCTGCTGTGAAGGTCCATGTTTTGCAAGCGTATATTAAGATGGAGATGACAAGGGAGCGCTGCAGCCTTACCTTGGAATGTAGACTGATGGTCCTGTCTTTCCAAGTGGGCTTCAATCTTGTAAGGGCAGTTGTTTATGCGATCCAGGACAGGACTTTCTGTCGGGACCCATTGTCTGATTACAGTCTACAGTACCCAATTTCAGGCCAAAATTCTGTTACAGTACCAGATTGCTTTCACCTGACTTTTAACGCCTGTAGACGCTTTCAGCGAAATACATGTATAGTAAGAATAAATGTGTTACACCATGAAATAGTGACCACAACAGTTTAAGATTTTACCTTGCAAAGCAAAGCTTCCACACGTACACACCATATATTAAATTAAAGTCTACAATACTTAAGTCCTGGCCAAAAATCTGCTGCAGTACAAAAACTATTTTTACTTGACTTGTAACTCCTGAAGATGCTTTCAGCGAATTATATGTAAAGAGAGAACCTTTTAATCTGGTGAGTTTTGTCTCTTTTTTGCTCTCAGCTCCTTGTTTCGTCTTCATTAATTTTCTACAGAAACATAGATTATTACATTAGTGCAGTGCGGTATGATGACAACACTTTCTTTACCAAATTTACCACAAGCCAACACAATGGCACTCGGAAGGTTCGCACCAATATTAATGCTTTATAAGAATTAACATTGAGGTTTAACGTCTACACCCACCATTGGCGATATGGCAGACGGGGATAACCATCCCAAGGGAAGATGGATAGGGACCTGAATCAACACTGAACCACCAAAGCAATCATACTGCTAAAATGGACAGTGAAAATGGCCACATTTTATATCGCCCACCACGGGATTCGAACCTGGGTCATCGGTGTGCCAGGCGAACGCTCTACCAATTGATCTACGGCGGTGGGACAATGCTTTATAATCATGTACTTTGATGGTTAAAGAACTGTGGTCACGGCACGTAACAGATCAATAAGGGCTGTGTACTGTACAAAAGACGAGGGCCACAACCTTTCCTGGAGGAACATTCAAAACGTCTCGCACCGATCTGACATAACTAATTATCGAGGTTAAAGTGTTGTTATTGGTTTTTTTAACAAAACTAATTTTATTCATTTATTTATTTATTTAATTTATGTAACGTCTATTCACATATGTGATGTTAGACAAACTATTGTTGTGTTCCCGTAGTTATTATATTTCTTTAGTTACTGTAACTACTAATTTCTTCTTCTTTTTCTTATTGATAGTTGATTCTTCTGTTTTAGATGGGAGTGGGAGGGAGTGGGGGGTAGGGGAGGTAGGGAAATTAAAAACTGAACTCCCTTAGGTTTTATTTATTAGATGGAAACATGTTGAAAACTGTAATGAGTATTATTGAGCTCTTCGTCAAAATGGCTTTTCTCTTCTCCTTCTTCCTCCTCATCCTCCTCCTCCTTATCCTAGTAGTAGTAGTAGTAGTAGTAGTAGTAGTAGTAGTAGTAGTAGTAGTAGTAGTAGTAGTAGTTGTTGTTGTTGTTCTTCTTCTTCTTCTTCTTCTTCTTCTTCTTCTTCTTCTTTTTCTTCTCCTCCTCCTCCTCCTACTCTTCTTTCTAACCTATTCTTATTCTATCCCGTAACTCGAAGTTCGTTGGGGCACCAAAGATGATCGTTTAACCAGCGTACTCCATCTTCCTCTGTCCTCAGCAACCCTCATGTCGTTTTACTTCTTCAGGGAAACTGGCTATTCAGGGGCTAGGAAGAAAACCTCCACATGTGTGGTGGCACCAAGGGAAACATATGGCTCTACTACAATCAAAAGTTATGTGATTGGACGGCAGATGGCAGTGTTTTGTGTTTTATCCAAAACAACCAGTTATGCAATGTGGACTCAAATAGACGAAAGCCAAAAGACCGCGGCCATTGAACTATGTATAGCATTCAGCTAGTCCTCTCTCTCTCTCTCTCTCTCTCTCTCTCTCTCTCTCTCTCTCTCTCTCTCTCTCTCTCTCTGCTCTTCTTCTTTTTCCTCATTCTCTCATTTTTACCCTGTCCACCTTAATTATAATATTTTCTGTCACTTTGAAGTTTCTTTTTGGACAGTTCGATAAGGTGTCTAAGAGCGAGAGAGAGAGAAAAAAGAAGAAATTGGAAGTGTGTTCGAGAGCTAAATGCATTGCGGAGCGCAGTATGCAGTTGCAGTAATGCAACGACCACACACAATGAATTTTAAAAAACCATAAATTTGGGGTCTGTCGAACGTATTAAGACACGGAACATCACACTACAATAACAATCACAGTTCGTGCAGCTGTGATTTATTAGTACTCAGATTCCCTTCGAGTCTTTTGCAAGGTTTACACGTTTTCTCAAGCGTAGGCAACAAAATACAATAACTGAACAGAACCAACAACGAGCTACCCATGCTTTACACACTGCACTCTTTGATCAACAGTGATTGTTTTAACTTGTCCTGACGCCGATGAGTGAAGATATTGAATAATCTGTGTTGCGGCTGAAAATGACATATGGTTTTGTCCGAAAGCGAACAAAGACACATTTATTTTTGGGATCTATACTGCAATATGTATGGACTTAGAGAACAATTTTAATACCTCATGGAAAAAAAAGAAAATAACAACAGCATCGCTTGCAAATCGTTTGAATTGGGGTAACTGTTAGTGTTTTAAATAGAATAATAGATAGGACTATTCCATGCTCTAGACACTTGAATCTCAGTCTGGCGTAATTGTCCTGCTGTAATGTGTAGCATGCGCGAATGTGTTTTGAACTGGGGCAAGTCTAATCAGGGTCTTGGAGCAGAAATTTGTTGTTTTTTCTTCCGATCTGTAACGTGTTACGCGATTTGAACTGACGTTTCCCTGCTTAGAGTCAGACTTGACGCAGAATGTATGTAGCCTAATCTTCTATCTGTAATATGTGACTTGCACAAGGCGTCTTCTAATTGAGGCAGTTCTTCTTAGACTCTAGGAGATGAATCTAGCCTATTTTCACATATGTAATATGTGGCTCGCACCACGCGCGCACGGTTCGTATCCAACTGAGCCGGGGTTGGTTTTTTTTCCGACTCTTGGAACTGATCAAATCTGACCTATTTTTATAACCGTAATATGTGACCTGCAAAACACACAAGAAGAAGTCGAAAGGGGGCAGCGTTTCCGTTCTTCTCTCCCCTATCGCAAGCATGATTAATGCCCTTGTTTGATTGCTACGCAAAATTAAAAGTCATATTTGATTTCGGGCAGGGTGGCGGAGTGTGAAAGTCAATACAAAAAAAAAAAGAATTAAAAAAAAGTCCCCAATTCCCTCCACTTGGCTAAGTAAATGCCAGCCAGCTTGGGCAAATTAAACTTGCAAAACAAACAAAGAATATAGTTTCGCATTTCGTGCTGGAGTTGAGATTTTCTTTCCTTTCTTTCTTTACCGTCTTCCTCTCTTTTATTTTTTTCTTCTTTCTTTCGTTCTAAGATTCAAATGTTGGTTGTTTTCACGGATGGTGGTGTAAGCAAATATCAGGCTGAATAATATTTTAGAATAAAGGATTAGACAGTCAGAAATATATTTAAGAATGCGTGCTCTCCGTTTAACTCATTAACATTCAAAAAGTAAATTTTTTGTGACTCAGACTTTATAGAAAACAAATACCACACATCACGCAATCAGAAACAATCCACATCCAAGATCATACACACATCAGAGTAAAAGAGATTTGTTCGATTGATTATAAAATGTTACTTCCAGAAATCAGAAAAATGAATACAGTCGATGATGCAGTTACTATGAAATCCCATGATGATATCACACAGTAATTTCTTAGTTGACAATCTTTCTCACACACAGATGATTTGATGGTTCTTCAGAATGTAAAACAAAGTCAATATAAGAATTCGCACATCACAGAGGACGAATATTCTCTTGGGGGAAAGACTGATGAAAACACGATGATCCTCTTGGGGAAAAACACATTGACACGAATAAAACGATGATAATCTTCTTGGGGATTATACAACGCTAACATGAAATCCACTGGGGGAATATAGTTAAATACAATCAACGACTCAGGATATTCACTATTATATTCAACACAAAAAATATAATTAGATATAAATCAACGACACAGAATATCCTCGTCTTGGGATCGTTAATAAAATATACCTCCGGATTCCTCGAAGTAGACTAGGCATCTGCGTACCACAGCCTGTAGATCTCTTAGTCCGCTCTAAAAACATTATTCACTTTGCCAAGTCCCACATAATACCAAACGACAGACTATTAGCGGACTAAATTTAAAGTTTTAAAAAAAAAGTTTGATACAAACAACTGACGGTAGCCTATTGAATCTAAATTATCATTGAAATAAACAAAGGTATAGTTATCAAAATTTACTAGCTTATTGAAAAATGATTGAAGTTGGCTATTGGATAGATATACCAACCAAAACAATAAGAAATGATTGTAAATATCTTTCAGCTTCACCTAGCAGAGCAAAGAAGACACACAAGAATTACATCATAACCAACCCACAATTTTCGTCAGCAGAAAAACAATACCTCTATTACAGGCACATGAAACACTAGAATATAAAATTATAAAATGCTTGACATTTGCTAATTATGCAAAATAATATTACGAATTATGCAATTCGTGACAGTTGGTGCAAGCACATTTCAGTGCAGGATTGAGATTGTCTCTCTCTCTTGGCGGCAGGGATAGCTCAGTGGTCAGAGCGCACGACTTGTGTGAGTACGTCTTGCGCGACGTGGGTTCGAATCCTGACTTCAGCAAACTATTTTGTGATTGCTAGATATTACGGGCCAGCGCCTTGAGAAGCTCTCTGAGCTTGTAAGTGCGCTATATAAGAGAAATCTCTTTAATCTCTCTCTCTCTCTCTCTCTCTCTCGCTCTCTCTTTAAGATTTCAATCTTCGTTTGCTCAAGCTTGAGGGGACAAAGAAAACAAACACACACACACACACACACACACCCACACACACACACGCACACACAGAGCTAATGCAGAAAATCAAGAAAAATGATTCCAGAACATTATATCATCTCAAAATACGATAAATTAAGACTTGTGGGATAAGGTAAATTATGCGGTCGCAAAAAAAGGGCTTTGAAAGTAAAACGTAGTCACACTGAGTTACGAATAATCGATCTAAGCTGTGTGACCCTGACTACAGCAAACTATTTTCAATACGGTGGACCTAGGTTATGTTGCATAGGGCAGCGAATTTACCTGATGAGAAGGGTAGTTAAAAAAGAAAGAACGTTAAGAAAAAGTATCTGCGTATCA
>CM072512.1:39325644-39386765 GCA_036898135.1 Oncomelania hupensis
CACACACACACACACACACACACCTTTCCTGCACAGTCCGTGAGTCACAAATCACAAGGCAAGCATAGTCCAACAGTTCCATTCAGTAATACAATCCGGTCATTTCCACAAAATACGATAGTAGCCTTATACATCCACGAATCTCCATGTCATTCACATGAATCGACGAATTTTCACATCAATATAAATCCACGAATTTCCGCAAGTCAGTGAATCCAAGATGTGTTACGCATCCAAAATAAATCCAAGCCTTCCGCTTTCGCCATTCCCCCCTCCCCCCCCTCCTACTCCTACTTTTTGGTTTGTGTCATACTTGCGAAACAGAACCCAGTATGTCACAATCAATCATGCATCCTCACCAGAGATGGAACTATCATGTGGAGTCCCTCAGGGCTCAGTACTGGGTCCTCTGCTGTTCTGCATCTACACTTGTCAGCTAGGCTCTGTTGTCGAAAGGCATGGCCTCAATCGAAAAATGTTCGCCGACGACACAGAACTCTACAAAGCATTCAGACCTACAGCGCAGTCAGCTCAGGAAGCAGTGACATCGGTGGAGCATTGATGTGAGGAAGTCAAGAACTGGATATCATCAAATAGGCTCAAACTGAATGACTTGAAGACAGAGATTTTGCTGTGTGGGTCAAAGACCAACCTAGTGAAAACCAGCATCGACTCTGTACAAATTGGAGAGGCCAAGATCACACCATCTGACGTAGTGCGAAACCTAGGCTTGTACATTGACAACCGACTAACCTTGTCAACGCATGTTAGTTTTATCGTGAGGACATGCTACTTCTACATCAGAATGCTAGCCAGACTTCGCCCATTGTTAAATCTAAGAACAACCAGATCAGTCGCAGCTTCTCTCATCCTCTCTAGATTGGGTTATTTTAACAGCTGCCTCTGGCGGACTACAATAGAGAGAGAGAGAGAGAGAGAGAGAGAGAGAGAGAGAGAGAGAGAGGGGGGGGGGAACAAGCACTAGACTAACTGTGTACAACCTTCTTATGTTGTTTGTAACATTGAAAGAAATATTAGATTGCTAAATCAACATATCCGAATAGCGCACGGTTACTTTAGTCATATTGTGTGAAAGAGATACAGACTTAACCAAACGATTATCCTATCCTATCCTATCCCGTAACTCGGAGGTCGTAGGGGCACCACAGGTGATCGTTTTTTATGGAGGAAACAAATTCCCAAGAACATTTGTGTATGTTCAGGGATCAACAAAACATACATCAGGATACAACCTTATCAGGAATTGTATCCTTTTCACATGCAGTCCAATTTGAGATAAAATGCATGTTGGAAAGATTATTTTGCAATTCATCTGTCTCTTGCGTTGACACAGAATGAAGCTGGCATCTAAATAATTACTTGCATAAAAAGTTTGAATTTCAGCGGGGGGAAAAATGCAAATGTATGTGATACTCAAATTGGCGCTTTAGCCATGGATCTCGAATTATTCTTGAAGTTGTGCGTGCTACTTCCTGTTGTGTGTGTGTGTGTGTGTGTGTGTGTGTGTGCGTGTGTGTATTGGTTAGAAAGTTTGAGTTATATGCATATCACTATCAATCACTATCATACATTTCCACGTCTACACCTAAACACTTATTCTATTTTTTTCCCATTGTTTTCTAAATTTTTTTTCTCCAGGTATTTGGCGAGAACATTACTTCTGTAAGACTAGTGTAAAATATTAGATAACTCGTGACCTACTCTTAATAGTCTTTCGAGTTATCCTTTTTCCTTTCCCAAACTTGTGCACATTGCAATCGTGTTGCTCTTGTAGTTTTTATTTTTATTTTTTTATTTTTAATGTTGTTGCTCTTCTTCTTCTTCTTCTTCTTCTTCTTCTTCTTCTTCTTCTTCTTCTTCTTCTTCTTTCTTCTTCTTCTCTCTCTCTCTCTCTCTCTCTCTCTTTCCTACCCCCGCTCCACAAAAGCAAAGGATCTAAATGCACTCCCCTAATTCCACTGCCTCCCCTCCCCCCCCCCCTCTCCCACGCTTCTCCAATACTTTGATGGTGTAAATGTAGACGGCCAAGCAGAAAATTACCCAGCATCGCCATACACATCATTACAATCATTACTTACGGTATAACCCCTCTTAAGCACGTAATTTTGCAGTTCACTTCAGTGCAACGGGTTCCGTGCCACTTTGCACACATACGTATACACAAGACTGAGAACATAAAATAGCAACATAATAGCTCAGTGGGTGGAGCGCGCTGCGCTCAGTTCGAATTCCACAGCGTATAAGTTTGCAGTAGAACGGAGTGCATTTTTAAACGCATGCAAACATAAAGTGTCTGTTAACATTGTTGTCGATGTCGTTGTTGTTGTCGTTGTTGTTGTTGTTATTTCAATGAGAGTGTAAACCGAGGTCTAGTCTGTGTACGCACGCATTCCATCGCACGGACTATAAAGATCCTGACGCTCATGTCTTAGTCGGGTACGTGCCGGCTACACAGATACACATAGCACGCACTAGGTTCCTTCTTTCCATCCCCGTTCGCCCAGGACTGTGCTCAGTGGTCTAAGCGTCAGACGAAGCGCCCGAAGGTTGCAAGTGAGCGCCTAGTCGGGTAAGAAAAGGGGGAGGGGCTTGAGTTAGACACTTTTTCGGCCAGCGCCTTGAGCAGACCCTGAACTGGAAAAGCTGGTAGGCCAAGATTTAAAAGAGAGACAACAGATGTTTTTTTTTTTTTTTAAATTAAAAGAATACCATGCATGTTATTCGCCATTTTTGTCTGTAAAAAAAAATACAAAGCCGGTGTTGGCCTATAGAGATATATCTACTTAACGGGGCATTGCATTCAAAGTTAACAAGCACGTCAAGTTTTAAGGTACAAAAAAACACACCAATATAGCATAACGGGAGATAGGCCAAGATTTAAAAGCAAGCCAAAAGATTTAAACAGAGATTATAATGCATTTTATTCGCTCAATATTGCAAGCGGTAACAAGCGTAAGCGGCGGGCTGGCAGAGGCGATACTAGAGAAGACCCCGTGCCCAATACGCCGTGTCAAAGGTGTCTGAAAACATTTTTTCTCCCACCTTGACGCGCAGCAGAGCGGAAAATAATGCCCCGCTGTGTGTCCCCCGTCCCAGCTCCCTAGGTCCTTGGCCCCTTCCGCACTGCCTTAAAGTGAGCTTGACGGTTAAAAACGTGTTTGGAATAACTTTTAGGGTCTAAGCTCTCCAATCATTTTGCGCATTTGGGTGTTTTGGTGATAATAGCATAATTTTTAAAAAAAAATATTTTAATTTTATTTCCAATAATTTGAATGAGATGTTTAAAGTGTAAAATAGCTAAACGAATCCCTTTAGTCAGTGATATTCAGTGTTTTTACACCTACTCACAGGTCCCCGTTAAAGTCTCGTGTAATCTGCCTTGGGACTTTTTTTTGACACTCTGTCTGCTGCGTTTAGCCTAAGGATCAAGGCGCTGGCCGATACAGGTTCTAACTCAAACCGCCCAAGACGCCCACCCGCAGTCTTTGGGCGCATTTCTTTAAAAACAACTGAGCACAATCCTGGACAAGGGATGGAGGAAAGACCAAGTGCATGCTGGGTGTGTTCTTGTTACCGGCACTCACCCGTCTAGGACATGAGCGTCAGGATCTGTTAAAGTCCGTTATGGTGCCATGCATGCTACACAGACGATCGGTTTATACTCTCATCCGAAGGAGTAGGAAAACAGGAGTAAAGTGTCTTTCCCAGGACACAACACAATGGCCAGGGCTTGAACCCGGGACCTTCAGATCCGCAAGCCGAAGCACTACCATTAGATCACAGTGCCTCCTAAATATTTAAATGAAGTCTCTTTACTAATCGAGTTACAACAGCGTAACAGATACATCGGTCATCCTGTCAAGGCATACCTGTGAGGCTCAATAGACATGCATCCACTTATGGTTGGAACTGAGCTTCACCCTTTATGCTTTTGCGAAGAAGAATCTGTCTAGATTGAGCCTTTGAGTGTAGAAATAGAATACATAGATACGAAAAACTTATAGATAAAACGCAGGATAACTTTTTTTCATTGTTTTTTTTACATGCATAGCTTGCAAACCGATTATGAGAATCACCCAAATAATGGAAGCATGTATATTTTAACAAGTATAGTTTCCTTTGTAACTTTCCAATACAAAATCCCTCTTACATTAAGAGTGACGTCCGTTCAAACAAAAGGATTATAACCGCTATTAACTGTGATCAGCGCCAGTCTTTAGAACTTCAAAATGATACATGACTGCTGGCTGCCTAAGTGGGATTTTCCCTAGTTAATTCATTCAAATTTAGCGCAAGCTGAAGCGTAGCAATCATGCCTTTTGTGAGCGCAAGAGTTCAAGTTTTTATGAAGTGTCATCCATGTTGTTATGATAAGCGCGAGTCAAGTCTTTCATATCACTTCTTTTCTCGTGTGTTGTTACAGCATTATTGAAGTGCGTCACCTGTCGACACATCAGCATGTAGCTCTTTACGAACTCAAACGGCTGAAACTCTTTTTTAATTCAGGGTAAAAAAAAAACATGCTGCGCGGGATCACCTTTCTATGTAATCGGTCTTTTCCTTAGGCGAGTGCCTTTAAAAAAAAAAAAAAAACGTACACAATTTCGTGGAACCTTTTTACTTGAATGTTTATAGGCTTACAATACGTTGCAACAAAGTAAAACCATATTCTGCAACATGGATACTGTTGCATTCACTTTATAATAGCAACTTTTTTTCACTACCTGTTAAAATGTCAATTACATTTAAAATGACAATCACTGCAGTTTACAAAAAAACCAAACGGACACAGCCTTTTTAGGGAGAAAGTATGCATGAAAGCAAGTTGGTATTGTACAATTTTAAAACAGTTACCATCTTTTTCTACGACAATATTAGGCTGCTTATGAAAAAAATAATATTTTTTAGTGTTAAAACTGTCACTTTTGTTGAAAATTTTTGTCTAATATCACAAATGTGAATAGACGTTAAACTAAATAAATAAATAAATAAATAAATACATTGTTGAAAATTGTGGCAGCGTAAACAAACATGATGAAACATCTTAACATATTTTAAATTATGTAATAGATGCAGATACCTTCCATAACTTGATATTTTATCGCATCAAAAAATAAATCGCATCAAAAAATAAAAGGACACCTTTTATGTGTTGAACATGTTTGTGAAATGACAAACACTGTATCGTTTGACTGTAACACAAGCAATAATACATGGATAAAAAGCTAATAATAGATTGTCTGCGAATGAGATTAACCGCCTACTGAGATTATTATTTTTCGTGCACTTTTTGCATTTTAACTTGCAAGTTCAAAAGCATTTACTTCTTACGCATGCTATAAATTACAATATTTGTAGACAATTCTTGCAACATGCTATGACAACGTGTTTTTTTTTCATATTAGGGGAGGAAAAATTGATCGTGCGTTATAATAATAAAATAAAGTAAATCATAAAACACACATATCTAAACTAAACTGTTTTATTATTATAAATTTAAATATAAAGCAATTTTTTGTCGAAAATATATAAAAAAAATTATTTAATAACGCTAAGACGCCGCTAGGGTTTAGAAATATAATCCGTATGAATAATGCATAATCGTTGCAAAAAGGATCAACTCAAATCTGATGGTGCACGGTAAAAACAATATAGTTTATTGGTCTGTGAATTGGCAAGTCTGCATGTTAAATACGTTGTCTTCTGTCTCGTTGCTGTGTAAGCGACTTCGGAAAGGTCAAATCCCTTGCAGTTTACAAACTAATAAAACAGTGCATTGTCCCTCTCCTCCTCCTCCACGCCCTCCCCCCTCCAATATAAATTTGCAGCGCTGAATTTTACAGCGACGCGGACAGAAAAGAAACCGATAATGGACATGACAGCCAAGTAGCGGCATAGAATCAGAAAGCGTTGCGTTGTGTGTGGATCATTCTGGCTCCTGGGCCTGATATGACGAAATCAGTTGTACATCACTAGATTTACCAGAATGTAGCAGGGTCTGATCTAACAAAATGAGATGTAAATCGCTAGAGTTCAATGATTGTACTGGGAAAGAAAACCAAATTGCCGGCAAAGGAAATTGTTAGATTTAGTTTTAAAAAAAAATCAGCTAGAACGCGCTTACCACACCAAATAGCGGCTAAGGGCGCTGGTCACCCAAGTCCAGCATCAAATTAAAATTAGTTAGCTGAAGTCAGAATTGAACCTACGTCGTTAAAAGTCGTACACACTTGCTGCAAGTTGACCCACTCTACACTACTGAGTCACCCCAGTGGTCCGGGGTCTAAATCAGTCTGACCAATAGAAAATATATTTAAAAAAACAGTCAGTTGTTGCCTTTGGAGGTCGTACACGTTCTGCTAGCTGGAGCACTGTTTAACGCAGTGAACCAAACCAACTGGCGATACCTAATAGAAAGTGCAACAAGGAACTTGAGCGTCACGGTCTGACTTATGTCTAGCCAATTTCTCTAGATGGCTTTGCACACTAAGTTGAGTCTCTTTTAAGCTTTGATTGAACGTCACTTAAAATACCACTCTAAGTAAGCTATGTAATCTAAAAACGTTTTTAAAATTTATAAATACAGGTTTAAAAATTGGCTGCAGTTTGAGGGATGTGCCACAGTCAACGGGGATATTTTTTATCTTTCTGCTTTGACCGACGTCCCGTATGTAGTGTTGACTTCGGTTTATTCGTCTTTTACTGTTTTGGGTGTTGGAAGGGTTAGGGGCTTTCGCTGCGTAGCGCACGTTTAAGAGTCCGCCAATAAAATTCATTTTGCGAGGATTAGACTTTTAAAGGCGGTGTTTGCTTTTTGACATTCTCCTAGAGACTTGTTGAGTGCACTGATCCCATTCAAATGAAAATAACTCAAGGTGCTGTTGAGTTGTGTTAACAAGAAACACATAATGGCGTTCAGAGAGAATGCTCAAATCGTAACTCAAATCATACATGGAATGAAGGGTAAGAGCTGGGGTGAGGGGGGGGTGGAGGCTTGAGGGATCGTGACAAAGTTCTGTGAAGAACAAAGGTTTAGGAGAATATTGACTTGTGGAAGGTAAGCCTTGAAGGAACGCATATATATCTGGGAGAACATAGATCTACACATGAGGAATCATGGGAGAACATTTACCAGAGGAAACACCCGGCTGACCTCCTTACATTTATTATACGAAATTTTTTTTGCTAAACATCTAACACTTATTCAATAACACGGGGGGTAGGGTGGGGGAGGGGAGTCAATATCATAGTTACTTCTGAACTAAACTTCCAAGCATTTGGTTAATTCTGCTAATACACCGTAGGTCCACACTTCCCTTTCAAGATTGGCCCTGAAATAATTGTACCATTGCTTCTCTTCACAGACGATCAATGAAAATTGTCGCATTAGTAGTCAACAGTAAAAACGTAACACAGTTGACTACGAAATAGACTTCAAAGCATTCTGCTTCCGTCAATACTATGCGCTCAAAGAATGTTCAGCTCAAGACTAAGCTCTCTCGACAGACAAGTCTTGCATGCATGGACTTCTGGGAAATGATCATTGAATTGTCAGTCAACAGTCGAGTACCCAAAATAGTTTAACTATATTGTGCGTTGGCAAATCCCCATCAGGACGCTAATCATTATACCTAGCAGTCTCGTTCGTTCACAATACCTTTGAAGTCCTTCAACGTTAGTCCACAGGCAAACGTTAAAGTTAACAGGAAGGAAAGTATTAACTGTTATAACTTGAACCATACCGTTAGTTTTAGTACTTATACAGGTACCGTTTGACGGAAAGTTACATTATTGACCATCTTCTCGCGGTACGGGCAGTTCGGTGCAAGCAAGTTTTACATGTTCATGTTCCAATTTCAACTAAGCAGCTCTTGCTTTCTCTAAGAACGTTTCCGATATCGATACCGCTACCTCCAAATCCTTTCCCCTTCCCCCTCCCCTGCTGTCTATGGCTAGATTTGCTTAATGCTGACCAGTTTTATCGACCACCCACAACAGTTAAACCCGTGTAGTACTAATGTACCTGCCAACGTCTATATCACCTTTTTGAAATATTAAGCTTAAATCCAATAATACCTAAAGTAAATATTGTTAGTTGTTCCAGAACTATTGCTAGATTAGTATATAAGCTACGTTTGAATTCATGGTGTACAAAATATTTGAAAAATGTTACTTGTATATGTGCTGGAACTATTTCCTTACAACATATATTATTTGATTGTACTGTCATACTAATACTCATAATACATATAAAGAATCAGGTATATTATCTTTAGCTGAGCAGCGTAAATTAGCCACTTCAAAATATGTAATTAGATGTTTGTCTGTAAAAAATTCAGTAACGGATGAAATTTTGAATGTGAGCAGTGTGGATTATCCCAAAAGAGCTCAAACTATTCCCTATATTCAAACAATTAAAGATTATACAGAAGATATTATGGCAGCCTGCAATATTGATATTACTTCAATTTCAGTATTACCAGTTATTCCAAAATTTCCACCTTGGGAACATTTAAATGCACATTTTGACATAGATTATACTGATTTAAAGAAAACTGAGTATTGTCAAATTTTAAAATGTGAAGTTACAGAACACTTAAATAATAACTATTCCAATCATTTAAAAGCATTCACTGATGGTAGTGTTTTGGATTCATCAAACTGTGGAGCAGGATTTTTCATACCTTATTTAAATATTCAAAAGTCTTTCTATCTTGGTCACGGGTTTTCAATATTTACGTGTGAATTATATGCAATAATGATGGTACTAGAATACATACTCAACATTCCTTCTGAAATATTTAATATATTAATTTGTGTTGACTCTAAATTAGTGCTTTATGCTTTAAAAAATTGGAATTGTAGAAAGAGAACAGATATAATGTTTGAAGTAAGATATCTTATTCATAGTATTAGAATTAGAGGTATTGGAATTACATTTTGTTGGGTCCCATCACATTTAGAGATTTATGGTAATGAAATGTCAGATAAATTGGCCAAACAAGGTGCAATGAAAAGTGAGCATACAGTCTTTAATTCTAATGTGAAATTAGCTCAATTTGAATATTATTCGTTATTAGAACAACACTTTACTAATATAATACCTAAAGTAAATATTGTTAGTTGTTCCAGAACTATTGCTAGATTAGTATATAAGCTACGTTTGAATTCATGGTGTACAAAATATTTGAAAAATGTTACTTGTATATGTGCTGGAACTATTTCCTTACAACATATATTATTTGATTGTACTGTTTTAACAGCACTGTACAAAGAAAATGGAATTATTTTATGTGAACAAGATGATATTAGAGTCATCTTATATAGTTCGATGTTACAGGACATCGCACGTATCATTGTCGGAACAGATTTATTTAAGTTACTATAATTAACAATTTCTATTTGTTTGTTTGTTTCTTTGTTTGTTATGGTTGTCTAAAATCACATTGTTGTGAAAAGACGTTAAATTAAAATATTGAATTGAATTGAATTGATATCGACCACCCACAACAGTTAAACCCGTGTAGTACTAATGTACCTGCCAACGTCTATATCACCTTTTTGAAATATTAAGCTTAAATCCAACCTAACATTCCGTATCATTTCTTTAAAACTTTTTGTTTTATAGCGCTTTACCAGCTCAAGAGCGGCTCAAGGCGCTAGTCCAAACAGGATCTAACTGAAGTCGCCCAAGACGCCAACTTGATGTACTATGCTTATCTCTAACGCCTACCCCCGTTGGGGTGCCGGGGGTTTCAGTATAAATAGTATCCCCACTTTCTGGAAATTTAGTGCTTTAAATTCCCACTGTCGCTGTCTTCCTCATTTACTCTTTCTCATTCTCTGTCCTATCACTCTGCTATACTATCTTCTTCTTCGCCAGATCAATGACCTACCTTTTTTCTTGAAAACTCTTCCTGGACAAGACTCCTTGTTTGTGTATGAGGTCTGTTGGATCAGCTTGGGAGTGTTGGACGCTTTCTGCCGGGTGGTCACTAGGGCTTCCTATGATGTTATTAGTTAGCAATATAGGCATTTTATATGTATATGTTTTGTTGATAATTTATAATGTTTGTATTCTATTTAGTTTTTTTAACCGGGGGTTCGAGTGGTTGGGGTGAAGCCTCAGCCGTCCCCTGCGTGGGATGTCTTTATTGTAAAGTGACTGGCCGGTGGAGGGCATTCAATTTTCCCACTAGGGTTGTTTCAGCAGATCTTTTATGCGGATCGGGGGTTGTCCGGTCCTGATTTGGCTCGGAAGAGTCCGCTGGACCTAAAGCAACAATCAATCAATCAATCAATCAATCAATCTCTAACGCCTCCAGAGAGCTGGTCACATTCTTGGGCCACCGGTTGTGGAAGAGAAGGGATTTGGTTTTTGCTGGGTGCTTTTTGCTTTGTATTTTTATGTTTTATTGTAAATGGCATTCAACGTTCTAGGACATGAACGTCAGGGTCTTTAAGGTCCGCGCGATGTGCATGTGTGCACAGACTATACTCATCCGTATGAGTATGTTTAGGAAGTTTGTTTGCAAACAACACTAAAAACAAGAAATATCAAGGTTAATTGTTGATAGTATAGAGTTTACTCTTAGCCATTGTGGAGATTTTTAGTTAACCTTACCAGAAATACCCTCTTACGATTATTTTCTAAGGCAAAATCTGTGGGAGTTGCCCCACACCTTTACCATAGAAAGTCTCGGGTTTAAGCCGGACCTGCTACCCGCTGATGAGCCAAATAAAAGCACAAATTAATGCGAAGAAGTGATCCTCTGAACAAAGATTTTATACCTGACTATAGTCTAAAATCACACAATTTGTGAACAGACTTTAAATAAATTGATTGAGTTGAATTGGATTGATTCATACATGACCACGGGTTTGGAATATTCTTAAAGGTGTTGGCAAGAACGATTTGTTTGGTGTGGGAGATCTAGGGTTGTCCATATATAGTTATGTCGTTTCTTAAGGATTTCATAATAAACGCTACTGGTTTAGTGTAAGTGGATTTATAAATATTATCTTATGTAAAACGTCGGACTTACTAACCAGGTCGGCTTCTGTACCGATGTAAATGTGTTGGCAACACTACTTAGAAAATAATACGGAAGGTCAAGCTTTTACTCTTATAAAGGTGATAATATGCCTTAAGCATGACGCCATACTAACCAGCCAGGCCGGCTTTAGTACGGATGTAAATGTGTTGATTACTATTCGATAATTTATTTGCTATGTAACATAAGTCATGGCTGCATGGTTGGTTACGTTGATAACTTTATAAGTTGTCAAATACAGAATACAGAAATCCACCATTCTAAAACCAGTTCGGTTTCTGTAGGCCTTAGGAAGAGTTGATAATAACAGCTTGTTGCTAGGGTTGGCTCTTCTTGTTTTAAATGTATTTTGCCGGAATTTGCAAACGTGCCACAAACGTCAACCGTTTTGGCTTTAGGGTGGATTCAAAGAAAGCGTTTGACTTGATATTGCAATTTTAAAAAAAAATCTCTTTGAAGTTAGCAAAATCGCCTCCCAAGTAAAAACTAAAACAAACCCTACATTGCAATATGTGAATGTACAAAGCCCTTTAAGAACTTGCATTAGAGAAGAAGAAAATAAACCCTTTGGAACAACGCACTAGGCTGAACTGTTAAACTTGTATTAATTGCTGTTAGAAAAAGAACTGAAAACACTTGACCGTAAAGAAGCAATATTGGCTGCGAATTTGCATTACATATGGATATTATATTCGTTTTGCTCGAAATACACATAAATTTGAGTAAAGAAATCCATTTCCTGTTCAAATTCATTTAAATCTTGTGTCCGTAAATATTTGGACATCACGCACATCAAAGTCTAAGACCAATCACTCAACACAGTGCATAGCTTTAAATATTTAGGAGTCATTATATCAGACCATGGGTCCCGACAGGAAATCCTCTCCAGGATCGCACAAACTGCTGTCCTGACAAGGTTGAAATCCATTTGGAAAGACAGGAGCATCAGTCTACACTTCAAGGTAAGGCTGCTGCGCTCCCTTGTCATCTCCATCTTCCTATACGCTGGCGATACATGGGCCCTCACAGCAGACCTACAACGAAGAATACAAAGCATGAAAATGAGGTGCTACAGAAGATTTCTGGGCATTTCCTATACCCAGCACATCACCAACGACGAAGTCCGACAGACTATCACACAAGCCATTGGACAACACGATAACATGCTCACAGTGGTGAAGAAACGGAAACTCCGTTTTTAGAGCAACAGGCCTTGCACAAAACCATCCCGCAAGACACGGTGCAAGGAGGCAGAAGAAGAGGGGGACATAAAAAGAGATGGGAGGACAACATTCGAGGATGGACTGGATTGAGTATGCTGGTTAAACGATCAACTGTCGTGCCCAAACGACTTTAGAGTTACGGGATATTATAGAAAAGGCTAGTCCATAAATATGTCTAGCGGTAGCACCAACAAATAGAAGTCAAAATTATATGAACGTTCTGAAGGCAACCCGCAGAATTGTGTTTAAATTGGCTTTATCTCGTACTGAAACGAAACTGATTTTAAAATGACATATCCCTGGGATTAGGCGTCAATTGCAAACAGGTGCTGGGTTTATTTGCTTTATATTACGCTTGTTGACTTTGTACTTTTCTATCTTTGTGGTTTCTTTCCCTTATTATTATTATTATTATTATTATTATTATTATTATTATTATTATTATTATTATTATTATTATTATTATTATTATTATTATTATTATTATTCTTATTCTTATTTGCGTTTGAATTTGAACCCGCCCAAGAACAAGATGCCACACATTTCAAGAAGGAGCGGTAACGTATGGTAAATAATAGTGTTTAATTTACTTGAGTGAGACATTAATTTTAAAACAAGTTGTTGTACGCGTTAAGTTATTTGCTGTGCAAAGTTGCATTCGGATTCATCGATTCCGCGTGATTGTGTTCTGCGTGTCATGGCAAAGAGATAAATAAATCGCTGTGTTGTGTGTGCTATGCGTATGAGACTATAAGACGTGTCCCTACATATTTAGCAATATTATAAATTGAGGGCGGTGTGTGTGCGTGTGTGGGTGTGGGCGTGTGTGTGTGTCTGTCTATCTGTCTGTGTGTGTGTCTCTCCCTCACTGTCTCTCTCCCTTCCTTCCTCCCTCGCTTTCTCCCTTTGTATATGCATGTGTGTTTGTGTGTGAAATTGAGTAATTGGATAGAACATGTGACGGGTAAAGAATACCAGTATTCCTGTTACATGCGGGCCGCTGATAAGAAATCCTGGGCTTTTTGTTCCCCCACTCCTCCTCCACAACGTCCACGTCCCCTCCTCTTCCCTATCTCCATTCCCCTCCCCCTGCTATCCCCCGAACTAGTTTTAGTTTTACCTGATTTATCCTTTTTACATTATTATTTGTCCCTATCTCAATAAACCCTCCCCCTTTTTTTCAACTTCTCTTGTTCCTATTGGCCTGTCTCTTTCCATCTGCATCGCAACTACATAGCACATAGCAATCGCTTCTCGTATTACGCGCTTTCTCTCTGTACGGGTATATTAGAAAGAATCTTCCCATCTCTCTCCTTCTCCCCCAACTTGCTGCTGGTTGTCGGGAAACGAAGCATAGCTTGGAGATTAACGTTGTCAAGAGCAACAATTACAGCTGCGTTGGAGATTAGGTTGTCGTGGGAAACAAAGGGGCGCTATCAGTTTTGCGGTGACAGACGTACAATAGCGCGGCGTCTTAGAGTGCCAAAAAAAAAGATTTTTGGAATCTAGCGGTTTGTCGGTAATGTTTCCGCAAGTTGCAGCACACACACACAACATTTAAAGATTTAAATGTACAATGCTTATTAGCTTAGCTCAGCTGCAAAAAAACAAATTTTGTTGTCCCCTTTTTAGGCTTATTTTATGTACATGATTGTGTAGTTTTGATGTTGAATTAAAAATGTACAATAAGATTTGGGGTTGTGGATTGTGTCGTTGGGGTGGAGGAGGTGGGGTGGAGCGGTGATAATATTAGTATCTTGAATAGCGAATCAACCAACAGATAAATGTATAACCTTTATTTGTTTTAAAAAAATTCTATATATATACATAGATAGATAGATAGATAGATATAGATATAGATATATATTAGAAAACCTGAGTGATGTTGAGCGTTTTCATTCAAATATTTATTTATTTATTTATTTATTTATTTATTTATTTATTTATTAGAGGACTCATTCATTCACATTGCCGTGAGTGTACTCACGGTGATATGGATGTGAACTGAATCCCAGTTTTCACATTCAGTCTGTGCTGATGAAGGCGACACGATAGTCGCTGAAAGCTACACGAGTAAGTAGCCATTTACGCATGTGTGACTTGTCAAAAAATCTGTAGCCGATATTCATTTATTTATTTAATCGTTATTGTATAGAGTTTATCCTGCTCAAGAGCTGCTCAACGCGCTGGTCGATACAGGATCTAACCCACGCCGCCCATGCCGTCCACGTAAAGCTTTGGGCACATAGTCTGACGCCCAGATAACGGAGCACAATCTTGGCGACAAGATCATTTTGGGGAGAAGGGAGCTCATACTGTACTTGCTGGGTGTACTTGTGTAGCCGGCACTCACCCGTTAAAGGACATGAGCGTCAGGATCTTTAAAGCCCGTGCGATGGAGCTTATGCGTGCGCATACTAGACCTCGGTTTATACCTTCATCCGAAGGATTAGAACATAATCTGCGAGAGTTAGCTAGGGTGAAAAAGATTCGCTGCAATCCTAAGTACACATTTCACACAACCAGTATACCGCATCTATAGATTGCAGGTACGGCGGACCGCCTTTGTATATTAAGCTTAAACGTCTTGCGGCGATATAACTACGGGAGAAATTGATGCGCGGAGAGAGACTTCAACAAAGCGGCATGGTGCTGCAAGTCCGACGACATAGAGGTCCTGAGACTCAGCGATCTTGCTTCCCATTTTCATAGAAGCCTTTTCTTCTTCTTTTTTTTCTGTCTTTTTTCCATCCCTCAGGGTTGGGAAGAGACGAGGTGGGGTGAATGTGTTGGGGAAGGTTGGGGCGGATGTGGAGCGCACTTCCGTTGCCTGTCAACCCTGTGTCCGATGCACGTGCCGATGCCATGACGCTTGGAGATTGACATTGCGATGTCCATTTCCTGCGTTATGATTGACGAGGCGTCAATTTCCACTCCCGTGTGTTGGCTGGCGCTGATGCTGGTTTGTTTGCAGTAGGATGCACTCTCAGTACCGATGTATTGGGAAAAGGTCAGAAACTGAGGTGCGTATCATCTTCTGCAACACGGAACAGCATGTGGGACAGTGAGAAGAGAAGATGCAAACAATATTCAGCTTGTTCAGAAGAGAATACAATAGCCAATCCTTGGTTAAATCAAATCCTTTTTCTTTTTCAGAGAGGTTGGTCAGTTGTATTTCCATTGTTTGAATTGACTTTTTTGCTGATTTCTTTGTTGGTTGATTGGTTTTGATTTCCGTCTTTTCACCAAAGTGATTTTAAACTATGTAGGAGCCTTGTGTAACGCTGCATTTTGCGGCTATGAGACGAGCACGGTAGTTCTGAACATTGTGTTTTGCAGTAGCATGTATTAACCTTTGATTTGATTCTGCGCTGTTGCTACAAAAAGCTTTGTATAATGTTGATAATTTTCGTCGGTCCATATTGTTGTAGTAGCGTGGAAAACTTTCTGGAACTATTTGATCGAATGTTCCAGGTCTTCCTGGCGGTAGCTAGTCGAATTCTGTCAACTCGTAAACATTGTATGACGTAAGACATCGCGTTGTTCCGGTGACGAGTTTTATTTTGATTGGGTTTTATTGCTTCATTCTAGAATGTTCCAGCTTCTCTGGGTTGATGAGAAACTACTGTGTGCTGGCGATCAGTGATTTTTGGAGTAAATTTCGGAACGTGATCTTGTATGCAGTTGTTGATGTTTACTCAAATTGGGAATATGTATACGACGGCTCCTGCCTTGTTGCTGAGTGAACAGGCTGCGTGAATACCACGAATTCCATTTACACTTATCAAGATTAAAGAATCGGGGCTGAATGGACTATTGTTAGTCGTGGAACTCGTATAACCTTTTGCCAAGAAACCGACCCGATTTTACCTTTAAGATTGAATGATCTTTTTATTCTAAAATCCAACTCCAAAACCAAATCGTTATCGACATATGTTTGTCACCATCGGTCTGGGACAAAGTAATGGAAAACAAACATAGAAACGAATGCTTTTCTGCTATTGACTCTTCGCTAGCTGTCAAACAAAAAAAGACCATTTAGAAATCTCAATACCCTTTCCTTTCTTCTCCCACTCTCTAGTTCATCGGCAAGAAGGGCGTACTCACTAGCACATTATTGTTTAGAAAGTAGGGTGTATGTAAACGGCATGTGCAATATTTGCCCATGTTGAAATCAGCACCCCCGAGATAACAAATCATGTCATGTAATATAAATATTATATATTTGTTTATAGATCTATAAGTATTTTAGTTTGTCTAAATTTGTTGAATTCTGATATGGAGAGGGTGTTGTGAAGGGTGACCCCACAGTTTTTGACAGAATATTACATAAGAATAGTAGTTTGGCCAAGAATGACAGTGTCTACAGGGGAAGAAGACAGGTTGTGTTTTGATACCCGTGAGCATATTACTTCAGCTTTGTTAGCCTTGAGCTGGAGCTTGTTGGCGGTTATCCAGTGAGAAATGTTTTCAAAGCAATCAGAAGTATTGGTCAGAATAGATGGAAAATTTTGAGGAGCGTCACTGTTTTTTAGCTGTGGATCCTATCCTATGAGTGTATAATTATTATACATTACTGAACGGTTTTCTTCTTGCTAAGGTCGATATTCTCTGTTCACAGATCTAGGACTATGGAACACGAGTATACCTTGCGGTTGTCTTATTTACTAGTGATCGCTGTCACACAAAGTTTTATATTTTGGCAATTTAAATGCTGTTTCCGGTAGTGTTTGTCCTGACTTACACTTCGAACCCGGGTTTCGAGACCATTGGTATGAAGTATATAACTTTTAGGACTTATTGATAAAAATCAGGTCTTCGCGCCATTGGAGAGATTACCAAGTTTATTGTATTTTTATTAATTAATGATGTGACATAAATGTGTACAAATTTAGATGTGCCTTTAGACAGTTTCTTGTACCTCAACAATGCTTGCTATTCACGTGTTGAATAATGTGTATACATGCCTGGATTTTGAAAACTATAAATAAACGATAAAACTAGAAAAGCAATAAATATTGCATTGTATTGCACTATAAAATGGTTAAAAAAAATTCATGTCGTGCAAAATCGCTGTTTATGCGTGATGTACTGGAAAGGTAGAACCGAATTTTGATGAATATCAACTCTTCTTGCTCTTCGTTCAACAAATAGATTATATTTGTTATAGTTATTATTTTAGTCAACTATATTGTATCATCTTCCTTTTTGTATCGCCTATACCACAAAAGGGTAAAGGGGATAAATCTACGATCTTCTTTAGTTGATAATTCATTATAAGCTATATAGAAGAATGTACATTGAAACTCATTACATCAATTATGGCGCGCGAGGCACGCACACGCACACACACACACACACACACACACACACACACACTCGCTCCCTCATGTACCCTATTCCACCCCTCTCTCATCCCTCACTCACTCTCTGTAACTGATTTGGTGAGTCACTCAGATGTCATTACATCCTTTCACTCCTGCCAAGACACCCACCTCAACACCACCCTCCAACCCTCACCCACACCAACCTCTCCCACCCACATAAAAAAGCTACTAACTTTCCGCAATACATGACTGCGAGGCAGAAATGTGAATGCCACTTTCTTAATTACACTCCTTTTACATTAACTGCAATATCGCCGGCGGAAATGAAAATCCCTTCCATCATAACTTTGAAGATTTGGAAAGTTCAGAAGTTGCCGGCGAGTTTAGTACAACGACAACATTAATTAAATGTTCATTGAGTCATTGGTAACCTGAACTCGGCGCTTGATCGAGACACAGGATTACCAGGGCTCGAAATTAGCGGGGGCCCGGGGCCAAAAACCCGCAAAGTTGATTTCGGGCTCGGAAAGTTGAAAAACGAAGGGTCCGCTTGGCCCGCAAAATAATTCGTCTGCTACATCTAGCTCTACTCGGCAGTTTTGTATTTGGGCCAAGAGAAGCAACCCACACCGGAGCCCTAAATTTGGACAGGAAAAAAAACACAGAAAAGAAGCGAAAACCTTTTAATTTTGCACTCAAAAGTTTAATATACACTTCAATATCTTTGTAATATAATAAACAAAAGGCTATGGCACAACATAAACGCAAAATGTCCATCTTTGCAAGTACGAAAGTATGGCTACATATCGTCGCCATACAGTTGCTAAAACAATTGGCGATGGCGTATTTTCCAATTTTTGGGAAGCGAAAGACGCCAGAAGAAAACGTCGACGAAAGGAAAGAACAAGAAAAAAAGAGAAAAAAGAAGTATGAAGAGGAAAAAAGATCAAGGAACTACAATGAAGGGTGGAAAAAAGATTTCCATGGCATGGCCTTGAAGTGAACGAGGCAGAGTACTGTTAAGTTTAGTTCCCTTTCATGGTTTTGTTTTGAACTTTTGTGCATCGAGGTCAGATTTTTTGTTAGGTTACTCATATTAAAAATTTAATGATGTGTATTGTGCAATACTCAGTCACAAAACTGAAAAGTATTATACAAGAGACTCACTTGATTTTTTTCTATTTTGTTTAATGGCCATTTCAGGCTCACTAGTCACTGGAATATGTGTGTCACTGAATGTGTGTGTGTGTTTTTTTCCTCTTTTTTGTTGGTAATGTTTGAAAGTGAAAGAAAAGGCAAATAAAAATGACATCACTCAGCAAAATTGGAAATTCAATTGTTTTTATTTTAGATTATCAGACAAATTGTACTTTCTACTTATTATATTGTCAATAATTCTTTTGTTTTTTGTTTGCATTATTTTTCAAGTTGGGCCCCGAAAGTTGCTTGTGGGCCCTCAAATTTTTCAATCAAGGGGCCCGGTGGCCCCCAAAGAAAAAAGTTAATTTCTAGCCCTGATTACGGACAGTTAGACACTTTTTAGAGATGTTTTAAGACGTTCGGCTGACTGAGGAACTTGACAGGGTTAAAAGAGCAGTTTTTGAACGAGAGCTAAATAGCATTTCGATGTTGGATTATATACTTAAATATAGTTCCGTGCTATATCCATAAGCACAGTTTTTTTTAAAGCATACTTTTTAGATAGAGATTAAGAAATGCGTCTCTTGCATATTTTATTTAACACATTTATATAAGCCTTTTGGCATGTTATATTATTATTATTATTATGGAGGATTTTTATAGCGCACTTATCTCGCCGTACTTGACCAGACTCTAGGCGCTGTCCGATACAGGATCTAACTCAAACCGACCGAGACGCCCACTCGCAACTTTTGGGCGCATGGTCTGACGCTTGGACAACTGAGCACTATCCTGCTCAACCATGGAGAAGGACCAAGTGCATGCTGGGTGTGTTCTTGTTACCGGCACTCAGCCATCTAGGACATGAGCGTCAGGATCTTTAAAGCCCGTTATGATGGAATGTATGCGACACACAGACTAGACCTAGACGGGAGTAAAGTGTCTTTCCCAGAGACACAACACAATGGCCCGGACAGGGCTCGAACCCGGGACCTTCAGATCCGCAAGCAAGCCAAAGCTCTACCATTAGACCACCGTGCCTCTCTTATAAAAAAAAGTATCATCACTGAGCACATTATAACAAAATGGTATGCATTACGTTTGACATAGCAGAAACCAGTGCCTGCTTACAGTTAGACCCCTATTTTACATTTTATTTTAAATTGAAAACTCATTCGGATGAGAGTATAAACCGAGGTCTGGTATGTGCAAGCACGCATTCCATCGCATGGACTTTAAAGATCCTGACGCTCATTTTCTAGCCGGGTGAGTTCCGGCTACACATATGCACCTAAAACGCACTCATCCCCGGTCGCCAAGTTTTGTGCTCAGTCGTGTGGGCGTCAGACTATGATCTCGAAGGTTGCGGGTGGGCGCATCGGGCAGCTTGAGTTAGATACTGTATCGACCAGCGCCTTAAGCAGCTCTTGAGCTGAAAAAGCGCTATATAAAAAAGTAATAAAATAAATAAATAAATAACAATGAATTTATAATGTCTACGTTAAACCAGACCTGAGTACTACTGTTAACGTGGATGGTATCGTGCTCATCCAAGTGATCGCAACTGGGCTTTAGATACATTGTACAATTTACTATTTTAAAACAGTTCACAGCAGTAGCAGCAGCGCTATAGTTCATTTCAGGACATATTAATTTATTTAAACAATATTGAGTTACTTAGAAAGAAAATAGTCAAATGTGTGCACATTTTCTGGTCTGTAACTTTACTTTACTAATGGATTTCCAAGAAGAAGAAGAAGAAGAAGAGCAACTACTACTACTACTACTACTACTACTACTACTACTACTACTACTACTACTACTCAACAACAACAACAACAACTACTCCTACTACTACTACAAAGAGGAGGAGAAGAGGTAGAAGAAACGATGATGACGACGACGATGTTGATGATGATGCATGATGATGATGATGATGATGATGATGATGAAGGTGGTGGTGGTTTTTGTGGTGGTGACAATGATGATGATGGACAAAAGAAGCAGAGGAAGTGCACCAACAAAATGACGAGAAAAGGAAGAAGATGGACACGGAGAATAAGGAGAAGGCGGGGAAAAGAAGAAAGGGTAACAACGACAAAAAAAGAGAAAAGAACAAAGAAAAGAGACAGTAAGAAAAGAAGAAGAAAGAGGAGGGGGAGAAGGCGAAAGAATGGGGTGGCCTCGTGGCGCAGTGGATAAGTCGCCGGTTTCCTATGCCGAAGGTCGCGGGTTCGATTCCCGCAAGGGGCGAACGTATGTGACTTAGGTACGAGACTATTGAGGTCACCGAGGGTTTTCTCCAGGCACTCCGGTTTCCTCCCTCCCTTCAATAATGGTACAGGACGCAGTCAATATAAAAATTTCAAAAAATAAAAAGTAGATTTTCTTTCCGTCTTCTAATAACGATCTCCCTGCTTTTACACCACCTGTTTGAGTGATGGATGTGTATTTGGTGTGTGTGAGGGTGGATGAGACAGGTGAGCGTGTATGTTGGTATAGATCGCAGCGCTTTGAGCCTGAATGATTTGGGGAAAGGCGCGTATAGCATCTTGTATTATTATTATTATTATTATTATTATTATTATTATTATTATTATTATTATTATTATTATTATTATTATTATTATTATTATTAAGAAAAAGAATAAGAAGAGAGAGAGAGAGAGAGAGAAAGAGAGATAGAGAAAGAGAGAGAGAAAGAGAGAGTGTGAGAAAAAGAGAGAGAGAGAAAGCGAGAGAGAGAAAGAGAGAAAAAAAAGAGAGAGAGAGAGAGAGAGAGAGAGAGAGAGAGAGAGAGAATGAGAGGGAGAGAGAAAGAGAGAGAGAAATTAGAAGGGGAGGGTGAGATGCAGGAAGGAAAAAAGGAAGAAGAAGAAAAACGCATCAGTTTGACAAGAAGGTAATTTTACCATAATTGGAGATGCTCTTCCTCGAGGAAGCAATCGCTTGTTACCACACGATGTTTCAAGGTCAACTGATGACCGGAGAGAAAGATTTGGCCGGAGGGACAAAGTTTTAACAACCCGGCCGTTCTCTGGTAACATCTCTGAGTCACGTGTTTGAAATAATTACCTGTATTGTGGTTTCCAGCTAACAAGCTATTTTTTTCCCAGCGTAGAAAGTTTTCTTGCTTGCTTTCTCCATTCTCTGTCCCTCTGTTCCCCTCACCCCCTCCCCCTTCGTTTCCTCTTCCCTCCAAATGCTCCTACCATCCCAAATGATTTTTGCTGTAATGGAAGGTTGATCAGTGACTGACATTTTCTTCTTCTTCCTCGATCCCTCACCCCAGCCCTCCCCTCCCCAAGCGATATAAAGAACACAAGATGGCAAGACATCCAAATGTATTTCCATAAACACACACACACACACACACACCCACACACACACACACACACACACACACATAGCCGAAAAAATAAACGTTTTCAAAAGCGTTAATTTTCTTAGAGGTGATGTGACTCGGCTTTAAGTTATAGTTACTTTGTTTTATAGTCAATAATTATTTTGCTTGTGTGGCCAAGAGACACAATTCTGTGATGTGTAATGGGCAATACAATTTCTGACTGTGAAATGGATTGGTGTAAATATTATATGGCGTAATTTCCAAGCTTCCAAGTAATGCACATTAATAGTACGGTATCGAATGTTGTCCGTTCATTTGCCCTACGTTTAAAATGCATTTGGAAAGTACACTTTTTACAAGTAATAATAGTCTGCTGAATCCAGAATCGAATTCCACTCCCCACCACATATTAATTTGTAAACCAAAGTGCCCTCTTGGCTAAACTTAACCTTGACATAATAAAATGTACAAAGACCCCCATGCCCAGTTTTTTTACTTTAAAAAAAAAGTTCAACATAAAAAATAGGTTTGCAAAAATTGGGCACTTCGAAACTCTATGCACAATTGAGCCATAGGAACAGGAATTCTAAAGAACATGCACTCTTCCTACACAATTTTTTTTTAGCCAATGGTAATTTGTGACAGGGCGTCTTCTTTGATTCCATAATTATCATGTAAGGCGAGAAAAGGAAGCTTTTATGATTAATTATTTATTGAATTTGTGAACCTACTGTAATAACGATTTATTGGCAGGAAGGCTCGATTGCTTGAGTTAGATCCTATATCGGTCAGCACCTTGAGCAGCTCTTGAGATAGAAAAGCGCTATAAAAGAAGAATTAAATAATATCTCTCTCTCCCTCTCCCTCCCCCTCTCTCTCTATCTCTCTCTCCCTCCATACAAACGCATCGACGTGGATGTCACCGAGGGACAGGAGCGACGTCGATACTCAATCACAGTGCCATTGTCATTGCAGTGCCAGTGCGGTGCAAGTCTTGCTAGTGCGCCCGAACCTTGTTTCTCCGTCATTGTACTGCTGTTATTTCCTGTTTCTCTTCTTGTTTTGTTTGTCCCTTTCCTCCCTCTGTTCCTGACATGGTTGTAAAGTTGCTTCTAAGAGTATTCAGGATTCCAGTGTGAAATAGCAGCAACTGCAGCAGCAGCAACAACAACAATAACAACATACACACATAAGCTTACTACGTCAAACAAAAACAACAATTAAAATACATACTACGTCAACAAAACAACACTATGCCAGGTTATCAATTTGTAGCTTAGTATACGACACAATGCCAGTTTGTGGGGGAGTGGGGTGGGGGGGGGCTTTTTTTTCAAGAGATTAATTGTAGTGCAATGTCAGAGAGCTTACTCGAATGGAACCCTACTAATTGTGAACGTGTTCCTATAATAAGAGATGCAAACGACCTTATTTTTCTAATAATTGCTGTAAGTCTATAATATTTAACTAAATTGTGAACATAAATTCCTGCTTAAACTTCTGAAGAAATCTACCTGTAAAAAATGTGATATTTATCATCATCATCATCATCATCATCATCATCATCATCATCATCATCATCATCATCATCATCATCATCATCATCATCATCATCATCATCATCATCATCTTCTTCTTCTTCTTCTTCTTCTTCTTCTTCTTATTATTATTATTATTATTATTATTATTATTATTATTATTATTATTATTATTATTATTATTATTATTATTATTATTATTATTCTCGCACAGAGGCCTACGCACTTTATGATGTTACTAAGACCTAATATTCTGTTTTATTTCATTTTTTTAAATCTCATAGACTTTCATATTTAACAATTCCGATTCGATAATGCATTTTTTTAAATCTCAAGAACATAATAATAACTTACATCCATCTGCTCTTTGATATATACAGTTACGTTTTTTTATCTATTAAATTCACTCGTTGAAATGGACGTCCATTTGTTAAAAGGTGCAACATGAATTCTGCGACAATTTTATTTTTTATTTATTTATTTATTCTTTTTTTTTTTGCTGAGCCCATGAATCACGTTTTATTTGGAATAATAAAATAAAAATACAAATGTCTAATTTTGTCAGCATTTATGAATCTTGCGCTTCTCCAAACTAATTCACCACAGCTTGTGACACCCATAATCACAATATGTACTTTTGAAAATTATGATGTCTGACCTGTCGCTGATGGAAAATCGATCGGAATACAAAAATACTTTAAAACAATATTTGTTTAAAGCTAAAATGTTTACATAAAACTTATTCGGTTATAATTTTAAAGGGTCTCAAGATCACACATGTAAGATTTCAAAGATACTTTTTAAACTCACAGCGAGTGTTGGCACACCGGAAAATAATAAGTTTAAATGAAAGAAAACAATCCATTGCAAATTTGATAAATCAATATATTCAATTGTTTATGTAGATATTAGTAGCATCACGGTTGATTGTAAAGATAACACCGCTTTACTAAAAAAGGGTTTAGTGGTCCCAGTTGTTTGTTTACATAACAAGGAAGAGACACCTACATTCAAAGCTTAGTGGCGGTTTGAGCAACTTTAAGCATACATCTGTTAATGTGGTTCAGTCCTTAGAAGCACTATACAAAAAAAACGCCAGCAGTGCTGTCTTCATTGATGGGCAGACGGCAGAACTCTTCCAGACTACAGTAGGCGTCCGACAAGGATGTCTAGTGCCCCCTCTCCTCTTCAGCTTGTTCCTTGAGAACATCATGAAAGAAACTCTCCTGAACTTCCACACTACCATCTCTGTTGAAGGAAGACCACTGTGCAGCCTGCGCTTTGCTGATGACAATGACCTAATGGGGAGGAGAAAGGGCGTGAGGATATTAGCGGAGGAGGGGGGGAACGGGACTCCAAGACCTGACAGACAACATAATTGACCGTATGAGCGTAGATAGATAAAGGTCAGCTCCGAAAAGAGCACGTTGTTGATGAACAGTCACAGGGACATGGAGAGGAGCGGGAAGAGGTGGAGTCCTTTAAATGTTTTGGATCCATTATAATAAAAGATGGCAGGTCGTCTTGGGAGATCACGAGCAGATTGGCAGTGGCTAGGTCAACAATGGCAGGGATGAGCAAGGACTGGAAAAGCAGGAAAATACGTTTCAGACCATTGAAATGAGGTGCTGCATGCAGCAGGATGTTTGTAAATCGCTTGGTACGAACAAAAGACCAACGAGTACGTCAAGAACCTGGTCACGTCACCTTCAGGTTTTCATGAACCACTCCTTGCCATCGTGAAGAGTTGACGTGGTTTAGTCACGACACCCTTGCAAAAGCTATTATGAGGGGAACAGTGGAAGGAGGCAGGCGCAGAGAAAGCAAACGAAAGAACTGGATAGGTGATGTCAAACCATGGACGGCGCTGGCCATGTCAAACCTCCTGACAACAGCAACAAACTGAAGTGGTGAAAACTTCGCCACAGCATCCTTCATGTCCACCCAACTGCGTGACTAGGTTGAGTGATATAGATAGATAGATAGATAGATAGATAGATAGATAGATAGATAGATAGATAGATAGATAGATAGATAGATAGATAGATAGATAGATAGATAGATAGATAGATAGATAGATAGATAGATAGATAGATAGATAGATAGATAGATAGATAGATAGATAGATAGATAGATAGATAGATAGATAGATAGATAGATAGATTAGATTAGATTAGATTAGATTAGATTAGATTAGATTAGATTAGATTAGATTAGATTAGATTAGATTAGATTAGATTAGATTAGATTAGATAGATAGATAGATAGATAGATAGATAGATAGATAGATAGATAGATAGATAGATAGATAGATAGATAGATAGACAGACAGACAGACAGACAGACAGACAGACAGACAGACAGATAGATAGATAGATAGATAGATAGATAGATAGATAGATAGATAGATAGATAGATAGATAGATAGATAGATAGATAGATAGATAGATAGATAGATAGATAGATAGATAGATAGATAGATAGATAATGTAGCATCAATGCAATTTTCCACGTAAACTGATTGTCACCTAAATAACCAAGCATCCTTAATACTCTAGCCCCTAACTTTGTTCTCTTTTGCTGCATCAACGACAGACATTATGTTCTATCGTTCTCTTCCTTGCTTTTCCATTTTTGTTGTTGTTGACATGCCTTCTGTTGCGTGAATGGGTGAGGCGGATGGGTTGGAATATAAATAAAAATAACCTGAGCATTGAATTTTGTTACCTATCCTATCCTATCATATTCCGTAACTCGAAAGTCGTTGGGACACCACATATGATCGCTTAACCAGCGTACTCCATCTCTCTCTGCCATCAGCAACCCTCATGGTTTTGATGTGTGATCCACGGTTTCTTCTTTGGGCGGTGCTTGCTAAGGATCTCAGTGACGGCATCTGCCAAAGCTGAGTTGAAGGTGGTGGTCATGGTGTTGACATCTACTTCAACAGCTCCCAAAATGAGCAGTGGTGAAAATGTCTATCCAATTGTGGCTTGGAATATTTCTGCCACCCTTCTTGCAGTTTATCCAGATCGAACTTCAGGCTGGTGCACTTTGCTGTTTTTACTCTCTTCAAGTGGAGCTGGAAAGACATCATCACGAGATCGTGGTCACTTCCGATGTCTGCTCCTGGAAAAGTGCGTGTCTTGCCAATGTTGACGCTTGGTCTGAAAAGTTTCTTGACCATGATGTGGTCATTCTGGTTGTTGTGCTCCACGCTGGGGCTGTGCCAGGTCCATCATCTGGATTGTTTTGTTTGCCAGTATCAGATTTTTGTACAGTATCTGGCAAATTCCAAGGGTGTGAGACCTCTGTTATTTGTCTCGTTGTTGCAGTGAGGTGCACATGTGTCATCCCAGTTGTGGAACGCATCTTGGCCAATCTTTGCACTGCAGTCGCCTTGCACTATGAATATGTCCTTCCTCGGCACATGGTCAAGGACAGCCTTCCGATGTTCTTAGAAATCCTCGACTTCGCTGTCGTCATAGTCTGATGCTAGGGCTTAGGATGGAAGATGGTGATGTTTGAAAAGGGCTGCTCTCAGACGGATGGTCATGAGTCTACTGGAGACGGGCGTCAACCCATGACAATGGCTAGATTGTCTTTGTGAACCATGAATCCAACGCCTTGTTCGTGCCTGTCATCTATCCCGCTGAAATAAAGCATGATTGTGGCTTTTGTCAGTCTTGTTTCACATACAGTAGGCCTTTCCAGCGCAGTTCTGTTTTATATTTTATCTTAAATTCTCATTCTTTTCTGTATCCTCTACCCACCCTTCTTTGTTGATCTTTACTCTTTTTATTTACGGGTTTCTCTCTTCCTCTCCATTCTCTTCTCCTCTTTGTTTTTCCTCTCCACCCTCTCCGTCATCATCCGATTCTTCTTTTTCTTCTTCTCTTCCTTACTTTTTGACCTTTCTTCTTCTTCTTAGTCGTCGGTGTCATTTATCTGTCTTTCGTTCTTCTTTTCGTTTGGCAATGCCATCCCCTCCTTTTCGATTTAATTAGTCACATAGCTCTCTTTAGTTCGTTCATTCTTTTGGCTATAACCCTAGTTTGACGATGTATCCAGTTTCGCTTTGGCAAGGACGGGAGCTCCACCACAAGACTATTTACCTTCTTTGTGAGTGTCGGTTTCCACTTCTGTGCAAAAAAACTCTTTAATTTGCTTCTGAATGGAATAGTGGAACACACACTCACGCACACACAAACACACACGCACACACACACACGCGCGCGAAGGCAACAAATATAAATTTATAATTTTATCTAAACAATTCTCTCT
Source organism: Oncomelania hupensis (assembly GCA_036898135.1). Taxonomy (NCBI): domain Eukaryota; kingdom Metazoa; phylum Mollusca; class Gastropoda; order Littorinimorpha; family Pomatiopsidae; genus Oncomelania; species Oncomelania hupensis. Next base: position 39,353,578 of record CM072512.1, read on the forward strand.
TGACGCATGACTGTTTTGTGTGCGTTTTAAAAAAAATATATATATATTTCGACTGAAACCCAAATTGGTACACAATCCTATCCTATCCCGTAACTTGAAAGACGTTGGGGCACCACCGATGATCGTTTAACCAGCGTACTCCATCTATCTCTCTCCTCAGCAACCCTCATGGCTTTGCTCAGTGTCAAGAAAGTCCATTCTCGAATGTAACAGTTTTCCTCCCACCTCTTTTTATATCCCCGTCTTCTTCTGCCTCCTCGCATCGTGGCTTGGAGGATGGTCTTTGCAAGGCCTGATGCTCTGGTGACGTGGCCATACCATCGGAGTTTCTTTTTCTTCACCACATGTCATCGTGTTTTCCAATGGCTTGTGTAATGGTCTGTCGGACTTCATCGTTGGTAATGTGCATATCCTAAAAAAATATATTTCGACTGAAACCCAAATTGGTACACAATCCTATCCTATCCCGTAACTCGAAAAACGTTGGGGCACCACAGATGATCGTTTAACCAACGTAGGCTACTCCATGTTTCTTTGTCCTCAGTAAACCCTCATGGCTTCGCTCAGTGTCAAGCCAGTCCATTCTCGAATGTTGTCCTGTCACCTCTTTTTCTGTCTCCCTCTTCTTCTGCCTCCTTGTACCGTGCCTTGCGGGATGGTCTTTGCAATGCCTGATTCTCTGGTGATGTGGCCATAACATCGGAGTTTCCGTTTCTTCACCATTGTGAGCATGTCATCGTGTTGTTTAATGGCTTGTGTGATGGTCTGTCGTATATCGTTGTTGGTGATGTGCTGGGTATAGAAAATGCACAGAAGTCTTCTGTAGTAGCTCATCTCCATTCTTTGTATTATACGTTGTAGATCTTCTGTGAGGGTCCATGTTTCGCAAGCGTATAGTAAGATGGAGATGACAAGGGAGCGCAGCAGCCTTTCCTTGGAATGTAGATTGATGGTTTTGTCTTTCCAAATGGGCTTCAACCTCAACAGGGCAGCAGTTGTTTGTGCGAACCTAGAGACGACTTCCTGTCGGGACCCATTGTCTGATACAATGTCTCCTAAATATTTGAAGTTATGCACTGTGTTGAGGGATTGGCCTTGTACTTTGATGTCCATGTTGATGTCATTGGTTTAATTGGTCATCATTTTGGTCTTCTCTGCACTTATTTTCCATTTAAAATGCTCTGGAGATGGTGTCAAACCTCTGTACCAGCTGTTCAAGTTCTTGTTCCTCTCCAGCCAGTCCAATGGCTTGTATGATGGTCTGTCGGACTTTGTTGTTGGTGATGTGCTGGTATAGCAAATGCCCAAAACGTTTTCTGTAGCACTTAATCTCCATGCTTTTTGTATCCTTCGTTTTCCGCAAGCGTATAGAAAAGGAGATGACAAGGGAGCCCAGCAGCCTTACCTTGGAATGTAGACTGAATGATGGTCCTATCTTTCCAAATGGGCTTCAACCTTGTCAGAGCAGCAGTTGTTTGTCTGATACAATGGCTCCTAAGTATTTGAAGCTATGCACCGTGCTGAAAGATTGGTCCTGGTCGTTGATGTCCGTGTTAATGCCATTGGTGTTGTTGGTCATCATTTTGGTCTTCACTATGTGGCGGAAAGGGAGGCGAATGATTCACGCTTGGGAGAGAGATTGTTACCTTTCCTTTGGCGGTCAGTCTAATCTTGGGTGGCTGGTGCTGTGCAGGATCATTTGGTTGTGTCCATTGGTATCCCCAATTTCTGAAAATTTAGTGCTTTAAATTTCCACAGACTGTCGCTGTCTCTCTCCTTTGTTTTTTGTCATTCCTGCTCTGTTCTATCAATCTACTATACTATCTTCTTTTTCGCTAGACCAGTCACCTACCTTTTTTCTTGAAACCTCTTCCGGGACAAAACTCATCATTTGTGTGTGAGGTCTGTTGGATTAGCTTGGGAATATTGGACGCTTTCTGCCAAATGGTCACTGGGGGTATTATTTGGCAATGTAGGCATTTTATATGTATGTGTTTTGTTGACATTTTATAATGATGTTTGTATTCTATTTTGTTTTTTGTAAACGGGGGTTTGATAAATTAGAGTATAGCCTCAGCGTTCCCTGCGTGGGAAGACTTTATTTTAAAGTGACCGGCTGGTGGAGTGCCTTCGGTGTTAGCACTAGGGTTGTTTCGCAGATCTTATATTCGGATCAGGGATGGGTCCTCTTTCAGCGAAGTTGTGGTCTTGATTTTGTGGTCCTGATTCGGCCCTTTGCAGTCCGCTGGACCCTGTAAACAATGAATAATTAATTAACTATCTACTATCCACTTACACGTATATTTATTATATTTAAGTACTTTTGCCCCTCTTCCACCCCCGTTGGGGTGCCGGGGGTTTCAGTATAAATAGTATACCCCCACTTTATGGAAATGTAGTGCTTTAAATTCCCACTGTTGCTATCTTCCTCATATACTCTTTCCCTTTCCTGCTCTGTCCTATCACTCTGCTATACTATCTTCTTCTTTGCTAGATCAATGACCTACCTTTTTTCTTGAAAACTCTTCCTGGACAAGACTCCTTGTTTGTGTATGAGGTCTGTTGGATCAGCTTGGGAGTGTTGGACGCTTTCTGCTGGGTGGTCACTAGGGCTTCCTATGATGTTAGTATTTAGCAATATAGGCATTTTATAAGCCTATGTATGTTTCGTTGATTTGTAATGATGGTTGTATTCTATTTTGTTTTTGTAACCGGGGGTTCGCGTAGTTGTAAACCCTCAGCCGTCCCCCGCGTGGGATGTCTTTATTGTAAAGTGACTGGCTGGTGGAGGGCGTTCAATTTTCCCACTAGGGTTGTTTGAGCAGATCTTTTATGCGGATCGGGGGTTGTCCGGTCCTGATTTGGCTCGGAGGAGTCCGCTGGACCTAAAGCAACAATAAATCAATCAATCAATGCCCCTCTTCCTTTATTTAGAGCGGGTGAAAAAATACACATATATACACATATGTACATTGTACACTGTTTTAGTATTATTCGCGTACATTTCAAAGCAACAACAAAGGTTTCTAAGAAAATCTGGGTAATCAGTCAATATTACTACACAGCTCTTTCCCATATTGTGTAATAATAATAATAATAATAATAATAATAATAATAATAATAATAATAATAATAATAATAATAATAATAATAATAGATTAAAACGGACAGTTTGCTCTAAGCTCTCACACGCATTCACACTCACATGCGTTTCACAAAAAGGAATACACTTTTAAAAGACAATAAATTATAAACAAACAGATAATGTATATTCAAAGTAAAAATGATGAATTTCGATTAAATTACTCTAGAGATTAGGCAAAAAGTGTATTTGAGCAAAAAAAGTGAAATTCGGAGCAAAGGGCTAAACAAAAAAACGACAACCGGGTTCCTACTGAAGGATGGCCCATGATTAATAATAATAATAATAATAATAATAATAATAATAATAATAATAATAATAATAATAATAATAATAATAATATATTTTATAAAGCGCAAATTCAAACTGACAGTTTGCCCTAAGCACTTACATTGCATTCACACACAAATGCGCGCACGTTAACAAGAAAAAAGCACATTATTTTTAAAGAAGACATTACAATATAAACATAAAGATAAATATAGCATAGATAGTAAAACATTTTTTTAACAAACTGTGTTTACATACATTACAGTATAAACATGCAAATAAATATTGCACAGATAATAAAACAGTATTTGTAAGTGCTGGTCAGGTGCAAAGTGAGTCTCGAACGCAATATTACTAATTATTGTAGGTCCACATGCATCTGGGATTATGAGTGATAAAAAGAAATACACACACACACATACGCACAGAGAGAGAGAGAGAGAGAGAGAGAGAGAGAGATTCACATACATATACATACTCTTTTTGTATGTTAGTCCGTCGTTCTGGATTCCGATCATCAGAATAACAGGGGAAGCAATGCTGTCTCAGTGACTGGACTAGAGTTTAATTATTGTGTAGAATATCTTGCTCACCCTGTAGCCAAAAAGTGGTATCGAGATGTTATTCTAAATTTACTGTGTTTGTTGTTGTTGTTGTTGTTGTTTTCTTCTTCTTCTTTTTCTTCTTCTTCTTCTTCTTCTTCTTCTTCTTCTTCTTCTTCTTCTTCTTCTTCTTCTTCTTCTTCTTCTTCTTCTTCTTCTTCTTCTTCTTCTTCTTCTTTCCCTCCCCCCCCCCCCCCCTCTTTTCCGTTTTCTTCATTTTTTTTCTAAAGCCTGATGTCTTTTACGAGGTCGTGACCAGGACAAAAAGTTCGTGTTCTCCGCGAGGTCATAACCAATGCAAAGTCCTCAGTCTCACTTCTGCAGTCACTAGAACATAACCTCAGTCACAGCACATTATTTGCGCGATCGTAACCACGAGATGATAACCTGGGTGAAGGATTCTTCTCATTCGCCTCGTTTAAGTCCTGGGCAAAAGAATAAATATATCATTTTCTGAAACTTGGTTTGACCTTTCGCTCTCTTACTCATTACTGTTCTTAATCCATGCCTCAGTGACTGTCACCTTACCCCATCACCGCTAATGTTGTTTTGAAACTAACAGGCTTGTTTTGCGCAAGGACTGTCTAGAGAAAACGCCATGTTGTCCAGACGTTCCTGCCTTCGCTTTAGCCCCAATTTGTTTTGATGCTGTGACTGCCCTAAGGCGCCAACATGAAGCTAATGGCATGGGTCCCTGGAATACTGAGTATCCTGGAATCCCTGAATGCCTGGAGTACTGAGTATCCTGGAATCCCCGAGGCCATGGAATACTGAGTATCCTGTAATCCCGAGTCTCAGAAATACTGACTATCCTGGGACCATATAGATAGTCGTATACCATTGTCTATAAGTTTTTTCATATATATTATAGACAATGGTATACGACTGGTTTGGCATTAAGTTTCTCTTTCTTCCACTGATGCTCTCAGTATAGTACGGTGTCCAGGAATTCGAAGTAATAGAGGCTGCGTGAAAAAGAAGAAGAAGAAGAAGACAAAGAAGAAGAAGAAGAAGAAGAAGAAGAAGAAGAAGAAGAAGAAGAAGAAGAGGAATGAAGATAGTGTGTGGAGAGCATGGCCTGGCCCACTTTGCCAGATACTGTTTGTGATTATTATGGATACCTCGCTGGCATATAGCTACAGATTTAGGCCAGAAAGCGAACACTGAATCTCCCCACCCCACTACCACGCCTCCAAAAAAGCATCCTTTAGCCTGTATTATATGTGCTGGAGACTCTATCCAGAGATTAAGTTCTCTTGGTAAACCTCTACAGGCTGAAGTTGCAGCAGATTCGTTTGCCAGTTCAAAACCTTGAAACTTCCGGAAGATTACAAACATTATATATTTCTACAATCACCGGGATGTGGGGGGGGGGAAGGGTGTTTGTTTGTGTGTGTGTGTGAGTGTGTGTGTGTGTGTGTGTGTGTGTGTGTGTGTGTGTGTGTAAGGCATTAGTGACATAGAGCGCGTGAGGTGGGCAGTGAGTAAAACTGAAAGATAGTCGAAAGCCACATAATAACAGCCAGAGCAATGAAATACATAAAGAAGATTTTTTTTTGGTATGCGTGTACCTATGAGTGGTGATTGCAATAAATCGCCCTAATTATATAGGACATTACATAATTTAGGGACGTTGCTTCCACCACTCAGCATTTCTGGATTTGCACTGCATATTTTAATGTGTGTGTGTATTTTTTTTTTTACTAAAGGCTGTAATTCATGTAATTTTTCATTAATTAATTTCCTTTAAGATCTGTACATATTGTTATAGTAGACTACTTCCCACCCCTCCTCCCGCTCTCCCCTCCTCATCAAACATAAATTAATACATAAATAAATGAATAAACACCACAGCCAAACAACAACAAAATAAACAATTATTAATAAGATGACGATTTAAACAAAGTTAAATCATTAGCTGAGGCTCCCATTCAGTTTCACACAATCCATAGCAAAGAATACAGGCAGCAATTTTTCTCTGGAAAGTACGTGCTCGGCGCCCGACCATCTGCGCTAGTGAACTGTCCTCGTGAGGTTTGGACAATCAATTACGTCGACCCAGACTTTGCTTTCGTTCCCAACATCTTAGCCTGCAGATATGTTGATGGGGTGTGGGTGTGTGTGTGTGTGTGTGTGAGAGAGAGAGAGAGAGAGAGAGAGAGAGAGAAAGAGAGAGAGAGAGAGAGAGAGAGAGAGAGAGAGAGAGAGAGAGAGAGAGAGAGAGAGCGTGTTCTCGCTATTCAGCACTTCAAAAAACTTAAAATAAATAACAACTCATGCCAGGACTGGTGACTCCCTTTTTTTCAATTGTCGTCTGCTCGATTGTCCCACGTTGCTCTTTTTTGTTCTTTTCGGGTTAGTTTGCTTTTCCAACGCAGGAATTGGGAACGGCTTTCTGCTTTCTAGACGTTTACACAGCCAGGGGAAACATAATCTCGCCTCTATATATAAATAAATAAATAAATAAATAAATAAATAAATAAATAAATTATCAATTTTAAGGTTACATCAGATTGTTATTGCATATTTTTTAATATTGTGGGCGCCACTTTACTTAGATTACTATTGTCGTCTTGTTAGCCGCCAAAGTCTGTTTTTATCGCGTGGAGTTGCGCGCTGTACTATAAACGAAGATGAAATTGGAATGTTTTCCGCTAAAGGGTCTTGTGCGAAGCTGTTTCTACCTTTTCCTTTATTAAACTGGATGAGAGTATGACCACACATACTAATATAGAATAATAGAGCCCAGCCTCAGGATAGGATAGGATAGGATAGGATAGGATAGGATAGGATAGGATAGGATAGAGCCCAGAAATGATAATTAATAATTACTATTACTGCTGCTGCTACTACTACTACTACTACTACTACTACTACTACTACTACGAACAATCATATACCGCCAAATTCTCTAGGCGCACACCAACACTTTTCTCTTTTAAATGTAGATCGCGATTGATGATGATAATGACGACGACGATGATGATGATGACGACGTCTAGATAGATGAGGAAGATCACTTGCTAGATGATGATGATGATGATGACGATAATGCTCATGATTATGATCATGATAATGATGATGAGGGTCCGTGAATTTCCATTCTGTGATAGCATACTCAGCCTCGGACTGTATGAACATGGTCAGTGAGGCATCTGTCTAAATAAGACTGGATCACTAATAGGATCACAAAGCCTATTAACATCATCATTATGTCCAGTCTTACAACAGCAGCAGCTTCTGACCACTCGACCCACTGGTCTGCGACACAATACCTGTCATCTATCCTATTTAATGAGGCTTTTGGGTGTAGGTCCTTGTTTTCTCTTTGTTTCGTTGGCGTATGGACCAGGAGTAGACATACTATTTCCAGTGGGGTTAGTACTTGAATGGGTGACCCCTACTTTGAAGACAGCCGCCAAACAGTCATGCTTTGATGCACGGCTACAAAACTACCACTTTTGACTCGTACACATCCCCAAAACCCTTCCCCTTTGGATACAACTATAAAGTAATATTAGAACAAGGTCATCTTGTCCATTATAAGCCTACTCCGCTTCTTCATGAATAGTGATTGTCTGTAATCAGTTTCTAAGTTGACAGCTCACATGATATTGCAACTGACCACGCGCGGCACGAGGAAAACTGACGTTGATCCACATGTAAGACTGGTTGCATCGTCGGAGGATGACTCTGAAATCTGGCGTCGGTACAAGCGAATCACAGGCGCTTGTATCTGGATACGCTGACGCGTCACATGCATATGAGCTCGCGTATCCAGATACAAGCGCCTGTGATGCGAATATACGCAACTTACCAGTTGTAATGTTCCCAATTAGGTGTTATACGTTTGTTGTTTATCAATGATTGATTCAGCCCCGATGCTTGAATATCGATAAGTGTAACTCAGATTCGTTTATCCACGCAGCCTGTTCACTCAGCAACAAGGCAGGAGTCGTATACATTTTTTCCAAATTTATTCAGCAAAACATCAACAACTGCATACAAGATTCCTATCCTATCCTATCCTGTCCCATAACCCGAAGGTCGTAGGGGCACCACAGATGATCGCTTAACCAGCATACTCCATCTTTCTCTGTCCTCAGCAGCCCTCATGGCTTCGCTCAGTGTCAAACCAGTCCATTCTCGAATGTTGTCCTCCCACCTCTTTTTCGGTCTCCCCCTTCTTCTACCTCCTTGCACTGTGCCTTGCAGAATGGTCTTTGCAAGGCCTGATGATCTGGTGACGTGGCCATACCATCGGAGTTTCCGTTTCTTCACCACTGTGAGCAGGTCATCGTGTTGTCCAATGGCTTGTGTGATGGTCTGTCGGACTTCAACGTTGGTGATGTGTTGGGTATAGGAAATGCACAGAAGTCTTCTGTAGCACCTCATCTCCATGCTTTGTATTCTTCGTTGGAGATCTGCTGTGAGGGTCCATGCTTCGCAAGCATATAGGAAGATGGAGATGACCAGAGAGCGCAGCAGTCTTACTTTGGAATGTAGACTGATGGTTCTGTCTTTCCAAATGGGCTTCAACCTTGTCAGGGCAGCAGTTGTTTGTGCGATCCTGGAGAGGACTTCCTGTCGAGACCCATTGTCTGACACAATGGCTCCTAAATATTTGAAGCTGTGCACTGTGTTGAGGGATTGGCCTTGTACTTTGATGTCCGTGTTGATGCCATTGGTGTTGTTGGTCATCATTTTGGTCTTCTCTGCACTTATTTCCATTCCATAAGCTCTGGAGGTGGTGTCAAGCCTCTGTACAAGCTGTTCAAGTTCTTGTTCCTCTCCAGCCAATCCATCAATATCATCCGCAAAACGAAGATTGGAGATTGCTCTGCCCCCTATGCTGACTGTGCCTTCGTGATCTGCAAGAGCATCTGACATGATGCGCTCTAGGAAGATGTTGAAGAGTGTTGGAGAGAGTAGGCATCCTTGACGCACACCGATTGTTGTTCTGAACCAGTTCCCGATGACGCTGTTATGGAGGACTGCACTGGTAGCCTTGTCATACAGGCTTTTGATGACTTCTATAATTTTAGGGCTGATGTTGTACACTTTCATGGTTGCCCATAGAGCTGCATGCCAGACTCGGTCAAATGCCTTCTTGAAGTCTATGAACACATGATATAGATGTTGTTGGTGCTGTAGGTATTTCTCACAGATTATTCTGAGGTTGAAAATCTGTTCAGTGGTACTTCGCCCTGCCATGAATCCTGCTTGTTCTTCAGCTATGATTTGTTCAGCTTGTGGTTTCAACCTGTTGAGTATTATTTTCAGGAGGACCTTGCTGGGATGGCTGATGGTGCGGTAATTTTCACACTCCTGAAGGTTACCTTTTTTGGGAAGAGTGATGACAAGCGACTGGGTCCATGGTGTAGGCCATTCCCCACTCTGCCAGATCTTGTTACAGATAATGGTGAGAGCATCAGTCATCGCTTCTCCTCCTGCTTGTAGCAGTTCCGCTGGTATGTTGTCCACTCCCGCTGACTTCCCTTTCTTCAGCGATTGCACTGCTGCCTCAACTTCTTCCCGGAGAATTGGGAGGATTTCTTCTTCTTCTCTGCTCTCGGGACATGCTAGAACTGATGGGTCTCCATTTGGTGTATGGTTGTAAAGGTCAGAGCAGTACTCTGTCCATCTGTCCAAGACTTCTTGTTCTTCTGTAAGGCAAATGCCAGACTTGCTTTGGATAGTGGAGACTTTGGGCTGTTTAACACTTGTCAGCCGCTTCACAGTCTGGTAGGCCTTCTTGCTGTTGTTCTTGTTCAGATTGTTCTCTATTTCCTGGCATTGATCTTCTATCCAGTTCTCCTTTGCTGTGCGCATGCCTTTTCGGATGTCATTGTTGATTTTTCGGTAGACATCAGCTCCCTGTGAGGTGTTCTTTTTCTTTTTTTAACTCTCTTCGTTTATCACACAGATCCAAAAGTTCAGGTGTGATCCACGGCTTCTTCTTTGGTCGGTGCTTGCCAAGGATCTCAGTGGCGGCATCTGTTACAGCTGAGTTGAAGGTATTGGTCATGGTGTTGACATCTACTTCGCCTGCCCCCAAAATAAGCAGTGGTGCAAATTTCCCTCCAATTGTGGCCTGAAATATTTTTGCCACCTCCGGGTCTTGCAGTTTGTCCAGGTCGAACTTCAGCCTAGTGCACTTTGCTGTATTTACTCTCTTCAAATGGAGCCGGAAAGACATCATCACGAGATCGTGGTCACTTCCAATGTCTGCTCCTGGAAAAGTGCGTGTCCTGCCAATGTTGATGCTTGATCTGAAGCGTTTCTTGACCATGATGTAGTCGATCTGGTTGTGATGTTCCCCGCCGGGACTGTGCCATGTCCATCGTCTGGATTTTTTGTGGAGACCAAGCGTGTTTGCCAGTACCACGGCGTTGGATTCTTGGTCCACAAGAACATTCTAGCCACTGTCATGGGTTGCCGCCCAGTCTCCAGTAGACTCATTACCATCCGTCTGAGAGCAACCCCTTTCAACATTACCATCATCCAGGCCTATGCCCCAACATCAGACTATGAAGACAGCGAAGTGGAGGATTTTTATGAAAATATACAGGCGGTCCTTGACCAAGTGCCGAAGAAGGACATAGTCATAGTGCAAGGCGACTGGAATGCCAAGGTTGGCCAAGATGCGCACCACAACTGGGGAGACACATGCGGACCCCACTGCAACAACGAGACAAATGACAGGGGTCTGAGGCTATTGGCATACAAGATTGCTTTCCGAAAATCACTTCAAAGATCATCATCAAAAATCATCATAAATCTCTCTTTCACTCTCACTTACAATAGTTAGTTAGTTAGTTAAAATAGATTAACGTCCCCGGACACATAAGCGTATAGGGGACGATCCGGCTGCTCTCACTTACAATGTATCAGTTTATAGTCCCCTCTCTTCCCGATAAGGATTTTCAGAGAGGAGACTATGTGCTTACAATCAGAGAGCGCGTTACTTATATAGCCTTTCTGCAATCGAGAAAAGATCGAACATTCCAGCATGACGCAATAACACCCCATCAAAATAAAAGTCGTCACCGGAACTATGCACTGTCTTACGTTATGTAACCTTAGGTAGGATAGAAGAATCGCTTAGCTATTACTAGATTTATCTAGCTGCTTCGGTCGATAGTAAACAAGTAATTCCCGAAAATTCTCAACAATATCGACCGACGAAAATTATCAACATGATACAAAGCTTCTTCTAGCAACAAAATAAATAAACTCTGTTATTGCATGCTTTGCAAAACAAAACGATCGGATCTATCTTTCCTTCTCAAACGTAACATTAGGACAGGCACGCATGTAGACCCATTGGTGGATTTTATACAAGAAAATGTTTGTCTGCCAATAGCCTATATCATATTTCCTTGTTGCTGGTAACCATAGTTTAGATACCTGGAGATCGCGGACATGTTAAGCCGACAGTTAGCATGCTAATGTAACTGTAACATGCTAATGTAAAAGGCCACGCCACTAGAGAAATGGATGTTGCACGATTTCGCACATGCCAAACACATAAGCGGGGAAATGTAATACATGTACCAATTAAGGGGAAACTTGTTGGACGTGATAGATATTGTGCATGCACTGAGGTTTACACATTTGGCATATATATTATGTTTATGGTTCACAATGTTCACAACAGCTTGCGTGTATCTGTGTGTACTTGCGTCTGTTTCTGACAATTCCTAGGTGTTTGTGTATGGGTGCTATATAATGTCTACGACAACATGGTCATGAATTTTTAATAATCATTCTTCATATCTTATGTGACTGACTCTTTTCTTTTTAATTGGAATTTGATATTTACTTATTTATTGTCCACAGTTTAAAAGATGTGATTGCAATTCTAATAACATTTTCTGTTTTTATATTTCCCATCAATTTTATTTTATTCACTTTTGACTTTTTATTATATTGTGAGTCTTATTAAGCTATTAGTACATTGTTTTAATGCGACTATTGTGTGAGTGGGGTTTACTTCCAATTTCTTATTTTAAATTTTAATGGATTTTGTTTTAAATTTTATTTATTGATTGTATTCTAACTATTGTATTGTGCGTGTGACTGTGTTTGATGCGCCTTCAGCAGACTATTGTTTGATAATGCGCTTTATAAATAAAATTATTAAATTATTATTATTATTATTATTATTATTATTATTATTATTATTATTATTATTATTATTATTATTATTATTATTATGGTGCATTAATTTGTGCCCCGGGGATGCGGCGCAGTTGGTTAGTTCCCGGTTTCCTATGCCGATGGTCGCGGGTTCGATTCCCGACTGGGGACGAACTTTTGTTAGGTACGAGACTTTTCAGGTCACCGAGAGTCTTCTCCGGGTACTCATGGTTTCCTTTTCCCCTTCAATAATGGTATTGGATGCAGTTTATCTAACATGTCAACACTAAACTTCTGTTTCCTTTCCGTCTTCTAATAGTGACTTGCCTTTTACATATTCACATGTTTGAGTGATGAATGCATATGTGCTCTGTACGTAGGAATGTCTGTAACATATACAGAACATATAGGTTGGTTACAGACTGCCGCGTTTTGAGTCTGATTTAGAAATGAGACGCATATAGCATCCATTAATTATTATTATTATTATTATTATTATTATTATTATTATTATTATTATTATTATTATTATTATTACTGAAGACCATAATTGTAGATTTTAGACTATGACTGGGAGGAGTGCAATGTTAAACTGACAGCCAGCAATGCTTATTCAAATGGAAAGCCACTGGGTAAGCTAACATTGACCCAAATGTTTATGTTACACTCGTTGTTGTTGTTGTTTTTTTAAATCAGTAGCTGATTCAGCCCCGTTGTTTGAATCCTGATAGGTGTAACTCAGATTCGTTTATCCACGCAACCTATTCACTCAGCAACAAGGCAGTAGTCGTCGTATGAAGTTTTCGAACTTTATTCAGCGTACATCAACAACTGCATACAATCGCTCAATCGCTTTTCACTTTTTCACCTCGCAACTTCTCTTTTCAGTATCAGCAGTTAATCCATATCACCGCAGAAGACCTCTAGAACGTAGAGTACCCCCATACAAAACTGAACTTTACAAAAACTCTTTTCTTCCTTCAACCACAGTATTGTGGAACGATCTCCCCGAGGAAATTCAAGAAAGCCATCCATTAGCTTATTAAAAAGACACATTTCCAAAGATGATCCACTTGTTCCATTGTACTATTACCATGGGACACGACAGCAGCAAGTTTTACATACCCGACTCCGACTTGGCGTAAGTAACCTTAATTATGACATGTTCCGCCGTTACTTGTTAGAAGACCCAGTCTGTCAGTGTGGGCATACTGCAGAAACATCTGAACATTTCCTCCTTTTTTGCCCTATATTCGGCACTGTACGTACGCAGACAATTAACCAATTAGACCTTACTTTTCGAAACATCAACACCTTATTGTTTGGCAGTGACCGTCTCTCCCCACAAGAAAACGCCAAAATCTTTTCAAAAGTTCACACATCCTCTTATCTAGTGACCGCTTCGTTTAAAAAATAGCCCAATTATGCAAAAATCACCTCTGATTGGTCACCTTGATACCAGTTAAACCAATCCCCATTTGTTTCCCTCTCCCTAGTAGTTACACCCCATCCCTTCGCACCACAAGTTTATTAATAGCTGTCAGAGAGAAACTTACCAGATAATTAAATAGACGAGTTAATCACTATTTTAAATATCTGTTCACGTGCAAACACGTAGCCTCGAACTATCTCCCTGTGTGTGTTTGTGTGTGTGGGTGTGTGTGGGTGTGTGTGTGCGTTTGTGTTGACTCCGTTAGGCTGCCAATCGTATGGTTACACACTCACGTTATGCTGCCTCGCTCTTTATGCTGCCGACCGCATAATGCACAATTGCGATTTTTGAACTCCCTAACCTCTAAAATATGCATAAATTATAATCCGAGCTGTGATTGGTTTAGGCAGCATAACGCGGGAAATTCATTGATGGTCACACACGACCCTTAACACACGTGTGTGTATCACGGCAGCATTTGTGCTGTAAAAAGTAGACGTGAAATCACACACTAAGGAGAGAGAGGGAACTAGTTTTTGAAAACAAGTGTGCACAAGTCGCCATCTTGAATTGAAAAGAGCCGCTGGTAAGTTGCTGTGCTTTAGTTGATTTTTCGTTTGTTAGTTATTTACTTATGTATTTGTGCCATTATTATGAGAAAACCATGGATGCTAGTGTCAGTGAAAATTCATCATTTTTTCTTCCCTTTTTCTGTGGAGAGTCCATTGAAGCTAGTGCCACTTTCATGGCATGCTGCGTCTCCATCCCTCTTCTACTGACAGCACTGTTCTAGATCTAATTCTACTTTGTTTCCTTCCATTGTTGATTCAGAATCACGTTGGTTAATTCAAATTAATTATCAGTTCTGATGTTTGTTTTTTCTTTACATGAATGTTGGAAGGAAAAGTATTTATTCAGCATTCCAATACTAAAATATGAAGTTTTTGTTTTCTAGCAGAGTTGTTACTAACTGGACTAATCTAGCTATTTCACTTAATAATGCACCAAGCATAAATAACTTTAAACACCAGTTAGATATACTTCCACAGTTTAAAAATATATTTTATTGCTATGAGTATGATAATGAAATGTGTAGGAAAATCACATGCTCATTTTGCTCCTATACTACTAGTAGTGGTACAGTGAAAGCAAACATCTGAACAAAAACAGAATACACAACCATTCACATAGTGTTGGTGAAATTCAGGGTCCATTCACCAACCGACGACTAAAGGGAGAGGCATGCCATTTTGTATGAACAACATTGTCAGATGTAAATATGTAAATAAATAAATAAACAATAGTAGTTTATGGTTACTGACCACAATGTCCCTATAGTGTTTGTAAGAAACTGTGTTAAGCTAACACTGCCACATTTGTCAGTCATTAATTTGACAGTCATTGAGTACTTATGGATTTTTTTCTTTTTTAGAATGTTCTGGAAATTCTGAGGTTTACAATTCGCCTGGAAAGCAATCAGAAAGTAAGTATATTTAAAATTTGAATCCAGAAAGTTCTTTATTAGTTAATATTTCTGACTTTTACATTTATTTATATTATTATGATAGTGTTACTTTGTACATAAGTGTCCATACTTGCATGAACTTGAAACTGATTAAGGTCACTGACCACAATCTCCGCATAGTGTTGGCAACTGCATTAAGCTAACACTGCCACATAGTGACAGTTAACTACTGTACAAAAACAGCATACACATACCGAGATCTAAATGTTGGTGAATGTACCGGATGTGATCTTTAGCTGACTTAACGATGGAAAATTCTGCATTTAACAGATATCTAAAAATAAAATACGAAATTGAAAAATATAATTCAGCTTGAAGGTTAGAAATTAACAAATTACGGAAGCCTGGGTACAAAGGATAGTGTTTGTGGTTGACACTATGTTATATTTATTTTTATTTTCTCCAAAATTATCAACTTCGCCATAATGTATCGGACATTTAATAAAGTTGATTTTCGGGTTTTTTTTGCCTTTCCCTTCCCCCCCCCCCCTCTCTCTCTCTCTCTCTCTCTCTCTCTCTGTCTCTCTCTATATGTCTCTCTCTCTCTCTCTCTCTCTCTCTCTCTCTCTCTCTCTCTCTCTCTCTCTCTCTCTCTCTCTCTCTCTCTCTCTATTAACAAAGAGACCGTGCAGTTTATTAAGGTGGCTGTAATGAACTCGTACTGTCAGTTTAAAAACAGGGGTTGTTAGACCGTATCAAGCATGTATTGATTGCACAGTACAGGACGGGAATACACCACCGACCACATTTTTTTTTTTTAGAATTCTGCTTGCTTATGACAGTAAAGCATTTAATTTTATATCCGTAACATTGTCACATTGTTGCAGTAAATAAAAAGTTTCACCTGACTGCTAAATACTTGGAAAATGTTATATTGATATTCACATCTAAACTAGTAAATATAATTAATTATCCGACAGTTTCATTGGCTGCACCTAGAAAGTAGAAAACCTGTTGATTGTGCTTCGAAATATCTCCACATTATATCTTAAAAACTCTTGAAGCTATGGATTTATCCCTAGTGGACACCCTCTTTCACCCCCACACATCCTCCCTATTTTCTTCCTCCCACCCCACACAATTTACTAATTACGGTTGGTTGTAAAATATTACCACAGTTGGGCTTTATAATATAGTAAACAAGTACAGGGGCGTCGCACGGTCCAAAATATTGGGGGGGGGGGGGGGGGGGGCAACCCTGTCGACAGGGAGGTGGGGGAGGGGAGGGGCTGACAAGCGGGACGCACCCTGTAATATATCCTCGTACCTTCATCCAACTGAAAGACTGAGAGTAAAAACATTTAATTATTTATGTTCTTCTTTACTGAAAATATAAGATTCATTTCCAGAAACTACAAATACATGATTAGCGATATGTGATAATGATTAAAACCAGGAAACACGAACATTAATTACCTGCCGCAAGATCATCTAGGTTGAAATTGTGTCTTCTCTATAAATCACAACTCGTTTTGCATATTGCATACATATAATGACCAAACACTTCCACTACCAGTTTCAGAATATCAGTCAATTGATCAATTTGTTTTACTAGGGCGTATATTACTCGCAGTTTCTCTAAAGCAAAATACTGTCTGTCTGAGTGCCTTTTGTCTTTGTGATCACAGATGATCTTACTAGTAGTCCATGAACAAAATCTCAGCTAGTTCAGTCCACAAACATCGGAGATCTATTCGCGGACACATAAACAAACAAAACAAACAAACAAACAAACCAAGTGAAACCTATAATGGGGGGTGGGGTGTGGGGGTGGTGGTGTAATAATCAAAGCAGTCAAGCCCACGTTATCTGTCCCCAGAAAAGCGAACGGGTCCTTTTTTTCCCCTTTTGCGATCAAAGCACGTGCACGTGTAGGCCTATCAACAAACTAAATCTAAATTAAAAAATATCGCGCACCTCAACTATTTATTGACACTTGCACATTCACCCTTGCCTTACTCATTTTACAGACTAAAGTAAATAATTGATATCAACAAACCTGGAAAACAGACGATTCCATTGTTTTGTTAATTTTGCTCTTTGCGTGATGAAATGACACTTCTTTCAAACAGCGAAAGCCAGCTCTGCTGCGTTAGCGCCACGAAATATTTTGTTGTGAAACACAGGCACATGCTAATAGATTATTGTAATATTATTTCGTACGTTAGCCCTTTACACTACGGTTTAAAAATATGGTGATTTTTTTAATTATTGATTCTTCCTGCCTTCCTCTATCGATTGAAATCTTCCTCTTCTTCTTTTCTTCTTTCTCTCTCTCTTTCTTTTTTTTTTTTTTGGGCCAAATTATTGGGGGGGCAGGTGCCCCCCCTGCCCCCCCTGCCCCCCCACCCCCCCGTGTGCGACGCCCCTGAAGTAACATTTGGGTTTTTCTGCAGAGCATCCAGCCAGGCGTCCATGGAGTAAAGAGGAAGTAGCAGCTTGTTATCGACAGTTGGGTCGCTACATTCACCTCCACACCTTACCTGGTAAAGCTGTTATAGAAGACTGCCTTCAAAAAGAACCTGTTCTCAGGCACATAACTTGGAAAAACATCAAAGATTTTGTAAGAAATCGGGCCACAGCAACAGCTAACGCAGCTAGATAAAAACACTGTGTACAAACTCTGTGTATGAGGGACTCGATTCTTTTCAGTCACACCTGCACTGCTTCAGAAACTTCTAGATGCCAAACTCTGGACTTTTGAGACTGATGGTCCACTACTGCACCATTGCAGCTCTCCAAAAATAGTGTGATGTTGTGATTCCTCATGTTTTAAGTACACTAAACCTTTTCACTGGTAAAGACTTCATGCACTAAATGGCTGCGTGTATGCACTGTGTAGACAACCTTTGATGACAGCGTGGTTTTGTGGAACAATTTGTAATGTAATGTAGAACGTCGTTTGAAACCAATTACTGAACATTCTGTGATCAAGGCAATTGCCTGAATATGAATGGCACCAAAAATGACCCATGTAGCATCAAGTGGTATGTGTGAAAGATCCCTACTATTTTTTAGGTTTGTGAAACTGAGAACTATATTTTGAACTGCAGAACTGTGCCGGTAGAAACGGTCAAGCAGCCTAAATTGTGTTTGCAAGTTGAAATGTTCGAGCAAACACTTTCACTTTCCTTCGACTTGTTTGTCGACCTTGGCAAGAAAGGAAAATTCAGAAACTTTATTGGCTTTGGAGTGAAGAGAGGTGAGAGAGAATACCATGGACATGTACATTCCTCATTTATGTGGTGTTCAATCACACTGTGTAGCAGAGTTAGTAGGCCTGCGTCTCCACCACCTCTACCTGCCAACTGTAGATATTTCTACAGTCCTGATTCAGACTCATTATTTTTACCTTAGCTATTGAGAAGTATAAAGAATGTTAGAATATAACTAGTGGCAAGGAAAAAACAGTTTGTACATGGAAAAGTATTCGTTTTTATTTACTTTTATCATGACCAGCCGGGGAGGTTGTGGAGACATAAGCCCACTAGCTCTGCTATGCATATAACTGGGTGATTGCTGGAGACATAGGCCCACTAGCTCTGATGCATGTAACTGGGTGATTGGTGGAGACATAGGCCCACAAGCTCTGATGCATGTAACTGGGTGATTGGTGGAGACATAGGCCTACTAGCTCTCATATGCATGTAACTGGGTGATTGGTGTGCTTGCACGTAAGTGATGTGTGTGCTTGTGCGCATGCATTTTTTTCTTGTTGTTTTTTTAATAAATATTATAATGTGAATATTTTTTATAATTGATTCAAATAGGATTTTTGGATAGTAAGCAATACCAATACCATGTAACGTGGACAAAAATGTTGGTCATTAGACAGAGACACTTGGATCCCAGCAAAGGTACAGAAAAATCAGTTGCACAACATTATTGATAATGATAGTTTTTCTGTACCTTTGCTGGGATTCAAGTGTCTCTGTCTAATGACCAACATTTTTGTCCACATTACATGGTATTGGTAGGGGTTGTCCGGTCCTGATTTGGCTCGGAAGAGTCCGCTGGACCTAAAACAATAATCATGTAATGTAATGTAATGTAATGTAATGCTCTGTTCTATCAATCTGCTATACTATCGTCTTCTTCGCTAGATCAGTCTCCTACCTTTTTTCTTGAAAACTCTTCCGGGACAAGACTCCTTGTTTGGGGTGCCGGGGGTTTCAGTATAAATAGTATCCCCACTTTCTGGAAATTTAGTGCTTTAAATTCCCACTGTCGCTGTCTTCCTCATTTACTCTTTCCCTTTCCTGCTCTGTCCTATCACTCTGCTATACTATCTTCTTCTTCGCTAGATCAATGACCTACCTTTTTTCTTGAAAACTCTTCCTGGACAAGACTCCTTGTTTGTGTATGAGGTCTGTTGGATCAGCTTGGGAGTGTTGGACGCTTTCTGCCGGGTGGTCACTAGGGCTTCCTATGATGTTAGTATTTAGCAATATAGGCATTTTATATGTATATGTTTTGTTGATAATTTATAATGATGTTTGTATTCTATTTTGTTTTTGTAACCGGGGGTTCGAGTAGTTGGGGTAAAGCCTCAGCCGTCCCCTCCGTGGGATGTCTTTATTGTAAAGTGACTGGCCGGTGGAGGGCATTCAATTTTCCCATTAGGGTTGTTTCAGCAGATCTTTTATGCGGATCGGGGGTTGTCCGGTCCTGATTTGGCTCGGAGGAGTCCGCTGGACCTAAAGCAACAATCAATCAATCAATCAATTGTGTATGAGGTCTGTTGGATCAGCTTGGTAATATTGGACGCTTTCTGCCAGGTGGTCACTAGGGCTTCCTATGATGTTATTATTTAGCAATGTAGGCATGTTATATGTATGGTTTTTGTTGATAATTTATAATGATGTTTGTATTCTATTTTGTTTTTGTAAACGGGGGTTCGATAAGTTGGGGTGAAGCCTCAGCCGTCCCCTGCGTGGGATGTCTTTATTGTAAAGTGACTGGCTGGTGGGGGGGGGGGGGGGGGGGGGATTCAGTTTTCCCACTAGGGTTGTTTCAGCAGATCTTTTTTATGCGGATTGGGGGTTGTCCGGTCCTGATTTGGCTCAGAAGAGTCCGCTGGACCTAAAGCAACAATTATGTAATGTAATGTAAACGTTCAGTGTTCTTTCCTTCTGTAATTCTACAGTATTTCCGTCTCGTTGTACAGGACAGTATGTGACTGAAAGCATGAATCGTTGGGGACACAAATTGTGCTGGTACTGCTTTCTCTAGTCCGTGAATAAATTGTTGCTAAAAAATTCTGACAATCTAACTTGTTGAAATTGAATAGTGTGCTGAGTCATGTTTAGAGGGAGCAGTAACCAAACAAATGGAAATGGCGAAATGGACTATGCATGATCTTTATTGATGAGGTGTAATCAATATTTTGATGCGTCCACTGTCAGTTTTCATGAGATGTAAGAATCGTTAAAGATCAAAATTAAATGTATGCTTGTCTTAGGGTGAGTGCCAAATATGATTGGTAATAGAGATTTCGTGTGAGCTGGATGGGTCAAGGGCACATGTACAATGCCATGAACATAATTAAGACAGTTGGGTGCGCGTGAAAAAAATCGATTATATTTTGAAGTGTTTAGTTTAGGTAAGCATGCAGTGGGCAATTGGAAAGGATAACATTTCTTTTAGTATTTCAGATGAGAGTATAAACTGAGATCAAGTTTGCATGCATGCATTCCATTGCACGGACTTTAAAGATCTTGACGCTCATGTTCTAGCTGGGCGAGTGCCAGCTACCTAAATACACTTTGCACTCAACTAGGTCCAATAGCTCATCGCCCAGGATTGTGCTCAGTCGTTTGAGAGTCAGACTATATGTCCAGAGGTTGCAGGTTGAGCATCAGACTATGCGCCCAGAGGTTGCAGGTTGGCGCCTTGGGCCGCTTTGGCTAGATCCTGTATCGGCCAGCACTTTGAGCAGCTCTGTCCTATTGTCTGCAAATATGCATCCCGAACAGTGCCCTAAATACTTATAGTGAAATGGTTCAGTGTTTGAATGATCTTTCTATTTTATTTTAGAGCATCCTTTAGCAATCATAGTAGATACCGTGCACAGCTCTGTGTGACTGCAGCACTTTGAAATAATGGTTTGTATGTTGCCCTGTTTACTAAGTAGTCTGCTACAGGTTTTCAGGAAATTGATAAGACATTGATGTACTTGTAATCATTCATTCAATTAAACCACCATTCGTTATTGACACAGCCCAAGCACCCATATTAATTTTATGTTACACGAAGTTATGCAAATTAATAGCCGAATCTCTTATGTCGATGTTCGTGCTTGGGCAGTGTAAATAAAAATATCGAAGCTCGAATATCAAATATCAAGGGATGAACTTGTGCGACTTTTAGGTACGAGGCTTTTCAGGTCACTGTTGGTTTTCTCTGGGTACTCTGGTTTCCTCGCTCCCTTCAATAAAAATATTGGATGCAGTCAATCTAAACATTTCAAAATTAAAATTAGATTCCCTTTCCATCTTCTAATAGTGACTTTGCATGTCTGAGTGATGAATGTGCGTTCAGTGCGTATGTAAAGATGTCTGCAAAATGTGCAATTTATTGATTTTTATGTTTTTTAATTAGTGTTGTTGTAGGTTTTTTCCGCACTTTTTTGTTTTTGTTTTTTGTTGTTAAATATGTGCTTTTTTAAATTAAAAAAACACATTTTTTTGTTACATTTTCTTGTTAGTTGACTGATTATTTTTTATTTTTTTGTGTGTTGGAAGTAACACCACCGTGGAGTGGCCGGGGGTTTCTGTATGAATAGCATCCTCACTTTCTGAAAATTTAGTGCTGTAGTTTTAATTCCCACTGTAGCAGTCTTTCTTCTTTGTTGTTTTCGTATTCATACTCTGTTCTAGAGCTCTACTATCTTCTTCGCTAGACCAGTCATCTACCTTTTTTCTTGAAAACTCTCCCAAAACTCCTCGTTTGTGTATTGGGTCAGCTTGGGGATATTGGACGCTCTCTGCCAAATGGACACTAGGGCTTTCTATGATATTATTTAGCAATGTAGGCATTTTATATGTATGTGTTTTGTTTTAATATTTTATCATATTTTTATTCCAATTTTGTAAACGGGGGGTTCGATAAATTAAGAGTATAGCCTCAGCGTTCAGTTCAGTTCAGTGGGTAGATTACCGTCCCCGGACACAGTAGCGTATAGGGGACTGTCTTTATTGTAATGTGACTGGCCGGTGGAGGGCATTCAATTTTCCCACTAGGGTTGTTTCAGCAGATCTTTTATGCGGATCGGGGGTTGTCCGGTCCTGATTTGGCTCGGAAGAGTCCGCTGGACCTAAAGCAACTATCAATCAATCATTCTGTCCTATCACTCTGCTATACTATCTTCTTCTGCGCTAGATCAATGACCTACCTTTTTTCTTGAAAACTCTTCCTGGACAAGACTCCTTGTTTGTGTATGAGGTCTGTTGGATCAGCTTGGGAGTATTGGACGCTTTCTGCCGGGTGGTCACTGGGGCTTCCTATGATGTTATTATTTAGCACTGTAGGCATTTTATTTGTATGTGTTTTGTTGATAATTTATAATGATGTTTGTATTCTATTTTGTTTTTGTAACCGGGGGTTCGAGTAGTTGGGGTAAAGCCTCAGCCGTCCCCTGCGTGGGATGTCTTTATTGTAAAGTGACTGGCCGGTGGAGGGCATTCAGTTTTCTCACTAGGGTTGTTTCAGCAGATCTTTTATGCGGATCGGGGGTTGTCCGGTCCTGATTTGGCTCGGAAGAGTCCGCTGGACCTAAAGCAACAATTAATCAATCAATCAAGCAAGCAAAACCAGTGTGATTTTCTATCCTTGAGATGCCAGCTCACCCATTGCCACTGTCTGCAAACCACACATGTTTATGTCTTGTCCATAGTACTGCACGCTACCAGTTGTTTGAACATTAAAATATGTATTACAGTTTGAATACATTTATACTGAAGCCATTTGACCGATTTGTGTTTTCTTTTTCTCTATCTTTTTCTCATTCTGTTGCTCAGCTCAGTTACGATTACATAAGTTTTTTTAAAGCACATTCTGCATCAAACTTCAAAGCAGTTTTCATAGTGAGTCAAGAAAAGTTTATTCATATTCTCAGCATCATAATACAAATGTCTTTAACATGTTCTACTGCTAGTTAACTAAAATCCACTAAAGATTTACAATAAAGTCTTTTTGAAGATTTCAATTCAATGTATTTGAAATCAGTTTACAAATTATGTGATTTTAGAATGTAACATCTTTATAAGTATGATGGTACACCTGCAGACCGCCTGGTAATAATGCATAAGAGTTTACACAAATTAACTACACAATAATGGTACAGATGAGCTTACCAACAATGACTACATAATGATGGTACATAAGAGTTTACACACCATGACTACTTAATGATGGTACACAATGACCGCATAAAGTTAGTACAAATGAGCATACACAAAATGATCATATAATGATGGTACACATGAGTTTACACACAATGACCACATAATGTTGATACGGATGAGCTTACACACAATGACCACATAATGTTGATACAGATGAGCTTACACACAATGACCACATAATGTTAGTGCCAAAGAGGTCACACACAATGGCTGCACAATGATGGTAAGAAATCACACTTCCATGTTTGTTGCTTTAGAGAAATAATTTATATACCACAGCTCTTAGAATGCAAAAACGAAGCAAATTCCATAATTTGGAATAATTTGGAGTTCATAGAGCTGTTCGGTAGCCAGATATATACCGGCAGCGTAATGATGGAAAATTGTTAAAGACCGCTTAACGGGGTCAACTCCTGTATGTGTGTGTGTGTGTGTGTGTGTGTGTGTGTGTGGGTGTGTGTGTGTGAGGATGTTTACACGGCGTTATTGGGACAAATTAGTGCAAGTTTGCATACGTTCTTTGGACAGACCTCCTTGTTGGGACGTCCATTTAATGATCCGTGAGGGTAAGGGTTAGGGTAAGGGTTAGGGCTAGGGTTAGGGCTAGTGTTAGGGTTAGGGTTAGGGTTAGAACACTTTAAAGTACTTAAAAACGGGGTCGTAGCACGACCCATTGTCCACAGAACGTATGTGACGATGGAGGAAAGTCCAAATAACGGTGTCTGCGCAAGTGTGTGTGTGTGTGTGTGTGTGTGTGTGTGTGTGTGTGTGTGTGTGTGTGTGTGTGTGTGTGTACGCGTTGTTTTTATTTTACTGTCGTTTTTTACTTGCACGTGACTTTTTTTCCCCCTCCTCCAAACTGATTTTTTTCTCTCATTGTTTTAGATTGCTGCAGATATTTATTTACCGTTTAATCGAGAGCTGCTAAAGTGTGTAAAGTTTACTCTTGGGTGCATGTATCTGTTTCTCGTTAGTTAGTTCATTCATTAATTTCTTTATTACTTTTTTTTCTTGTTCGACGTTATTGCCTTTCCTGTCTGTTATACTATAGTTATATGTTTGTTTTCTTTTCATTGTTGAAAAGATAAATTTTTGTGCTTCTGTTTTTTATTGCCTTGTATTTGTTCCTGTTCGCCAGACATTTCATTGTTGTCATTTGTCAAAGGGTAGCACTTATTTAAGCTTTGCTTTTGTGTGCCCTTTATGTTCTCCATGCTTTGTTTGCTTGTTTCGTGAATAATAAAATTATGTTTAAACCAACTTCTCTTTTCAACTCTCTCAACTCTGAAACAGCGCGGCACTATATATGTATATAGTCTCTCTATACTCTAGAGAACGTTCGAACATTCAAGAATGACGCAATTACAGCCAATTAAAATAAAATTCGTCATCACTGTCGTACGTCATACAACTTTCTTTAGGGTCCAAGAATCTCTCAGCTGCCGGTAGATCTATCTAGACGCTTCGATCGATAGTAAACAAGCAACCCTAGAAAATTCTTCAATAATATCGACCAACGAAAATTATTAACATTATACCAAGATTCTTCTAACAACAATGCAAAATCAAATCAAATGTAAATGCACTCTGTTATTGCATGCTTTGCAAAACAAAACGATAGGGTCTATCGTGCGCGTCTCACACGTACTATCGTGCGCGTCTCGAACGTAACAGTTTAATTTAAGATTTGAAAGAGAGAATATTGTACACGAAAGTGGAATCGTGTACAAATACATACATGTCATGTAGACTGCATGTTACATTACATTACATGATTATTGCTTTAGGTCCAGCGGACTCTTCAGAGCCAAATCAGGACCGGACAACCCCTGATCCGCATAAAAGATCTGTTGAAACAACCCTAGTGGTAAAACTGAAAGCTCTCCACCATCCAGTCACTTTACAATAAAGACATCCCACGCAGGGGACGCTGAGGCTGTACTCTAATTTATCGAACCCCCATTTACAAAAACAAAATAGAATACAAACATCATTATAGCTATAGCAGATTGATAGAAAAGAGCAGGAATGAGAAAGAGCAAATGAGAAAGACAGTGACAGTGGGAAATAAAGCACTAAATTTACAGAAAGTGGTGATACTATTTATACTGAAAACCCCGGCACCCCAACGGGGGTAGACTACTTGTACAGTGTTTCTTACTAAAGTTCTTGCATAACAACTCTTAGTAATAAAAATTAGGTTTTTCGTGTATGTGGTTCTTGAGTAATTCCTAGAAGTAGCATTTAAAATTCCTCTCCCTCTTCTGGTACATTAAATTACATGATTATTGCTTTAGGTCCAGCGGACTCTTCCGAGCCAAATCAGGACCGGACAACCCCTGATCCGCATAAAAGATCTGCTCAAACAACCCTAGTGGTAGAACTGAATACTCTCCACCAGCCAGTCACTTTACAATAAAGACATCCCACGCAGGGGACGCTGAGGCTATACTCTAATTTATCGAACCCCCGTTTACAAAAATAAAATAGAATACAAACATCATTATAAATTATCAACAAAACACATGCATATAAAATGCCTACATTGCTAAATAATAACATCATAGGAAGCCCTAGTGACCACCTGGCAGAAAGCGTCCAATATTTCCAAGCTGATCCAACAGACCTCACACACAAATAAGGAGTCTTGTCCAGGAAGAGTTTTCAAGAAAAAAGGTAGGTGACTGGTCTAGCGAAGAAGAAGATAGTATAGCAGATTGATAGAACAGAGCAGGAATGAGAAAGAACAAAAGAGAAAAACAGCGACAGTGGGAATTTAAAGCACTAAATTTACAGAAAGTGGGGATACTATTTATACTGAAACCCCTGACACCCCAACGGGGGTTCTTCTGGTACAGGGGACAAATGAGAATCAAGAACTCCAAAAGTATTCTCTGGTATCCCTATTACTTTACCGCTACAATCACCATAACCACTCCCACCATCACCATCATTAGCATCATCGCCGTCATCATCATTGTCAGCAGCAGGATCGTCATTATCATCATCATCATCATTGCAGCATCAACCCTAAGCATTATGACGTTCACTTGTTTTCACTTGGAGTATATAATCATATCCTGTTCACCTTGGTCAGCGGCGACAACCTCTTCCACATTACCGCCTCCACCACAGCTACCACAACCAATACCACCATCACCAAGACAACAACAACAACAACAACAACAACAACAACAACAGTTATCCCTGCCTGCATTGCAACAGAACTACCATCACCACCACCACAACTACAGTCATTTTAATACTATAAGCTTTAACATATCCTACTACTCGCATACTAATACCACACCTTACATGTCCAGCTCTCTGCTTGTCTCTGCTTGCTTATGCGCACACCCAGATTATCAGAGAACAACCGAGGAAGGCATTACGGACCCCATCATGCAGTGAGTGACCATTTACTTTCCTTCGTATCTACATTAATGCCTATTGATTTCTTCCTGTTGTTCGCATCGAATTGTATTTTCTGATATTTTACCTTGTGTAACTTGGACAAAGGATTTGGCGCATTGCAGATCAACACAATACAAAAAACACAATACAATACAATACAATACAATACAATACAATACAATACGATACGATGCGATACGATAAGGTATTGTACAATACGATACGATAAGATAACATACGATACGATAAGATAAGATACGATACGAAATAACCTTTACCGTTCGATCGAAGCCAGGCCCCTCGGCAGCTCTAATACTCTTTGTGCTAAGGCAATGCAATTAGCGAGTGGTCATGGGCGCTACGCCCCTGGGTCAGCGGCTGTCCGAAAACTGGACGTGACTGTCACCGGACCCTCGTACGTGACGGGTGATGACAGGGACGCCTGCCAGACTGACCTAACGGATTTTCGCCTTTACCGTCCGTAATCCTCCCACGGTCCCATTCACGTTCCTTCTAAACAGTTCAACAGCTTCCCGGTGTATCCCGTCACATGCTAGCAATCACTCTCATTTACGAGTGAGTGTAAAGACAGACAGAAAGCCATTGGGAAGACAGACAATAACACAAGTACAGATAAACACACACACACACACCTACACACACACACAGAGGCACACAGCTTTTGACCACTGGCACGTTTCAACGTACTATAGCTAAACGCTCCTCACTGGGCGTTTTACACATAGCGTCTATAAAGCATGCAAAATACAGTGTTAAATTTGTGATTTCAAACTGGTTGTTACTACGTTACATCCTTGCCATTGAAAAATGCTGCCAAAAGCACGAAAAATGCTGCCAAAAGCACTAAGAATTCTACACTGTTCGGTAAATGCTGTCTAATATCACCGCTGACGGAGTTGCCAGTAGTTGCAACCCTAGACTTCAGAATTATTCTCGGCTCTGAATTATCTTCAAAAAGTTAGGGTCCTTCCCTAGTCTGTTGCCAACCAGCCAATTTGTGGATACTTTTTTTTTTTTGCTTGAAGATGTTTTTTTTTCCTGAATAAGCTTACTTTATTCCGGTGTCTTCTCAGGCTTCGGAAAATCAGTCCTTTGATTTTTCACCTAGCCCAACCGATACACTGACGAGCTGAGAACACAGCGAAATGGCCATCTGTATCTCTGGCACACATCCTCAAATGTAAACCATTGGCAACAGAGAAGGGGATATATATATTTCCTGTCATTCCACGGAGGATATCGTTTACTGTAATAAGGAGTATATCCAAGAAGCTTTAGGCGAGACACTTTTTATCACATGTGTTTTACATGGCATCAACACGGACATCAATGTCCATGGCCAATCCCTCACCACAGTGCATAGCTTCAAATATTTAGGAGCCATTGTATCAGACAATGGGTCCCGACAGAAAGTCCTCTCCAGGATCGCACAAACAACTGCTGCCCTGACAAGGTTGAAGCCCATTTGGAAAGACAGGACCATCAGTCTACATTCCGAAGTAAGACTGCTGCGCTCCCTTGTCATCTCCATCTGCCTATATGCTTGCAAAGCATGGACCCTCACAGCAGATCTCCAACGAAGAATACAAAGCATGGAGATGGGGTGCTACAGAAGACTTCTGGGCATTTCCTATACCCAACACATCACCAGCGATGAAGTCCGACAGACCATCACACAAGCCATTGGACAACACGATGACCTGCTCACAGTGGTGAAGAAACGGAAACTCCGATGGTATGGCCACGTCACCAGATCATCAGGCCTTGCAAAGACTATTCTGCAAGGCACAGCGCAAGGGGGTAGAAGAAAAGGGAGACCGAAAAAGAGGTGGGAGGACAACATTCGAGAATGGACTGGTTTGACACTGGGCGAAGCCATCAGGGCTGCTGAGGACAGAGAAAGATGGAGTATGCTGGTTAAACGATCATCTGTGGTGCCCCTACGACTTCCGGGTTACGGGACAGGATAGGATAGGATAGGTGTTTTATACACACTTGTCTGTCAGTAAAACTTAACGTACAATAAATAGCTGTAATTATGCTTAGGCGCAAATGCATAGTACACTACGAGGGATCAAACACAAGCCAAAGATTTACAACTATCATTGTACACAGGGTTGCTTAGACTCGCCGAGTATCTCTCACTAACTAAATGAGCGAAAGGCAAACTTAAGTCTCGGTTGGTTTCAGCTACTCTGTGTCTTTATCGTTGTGCGTGGTCATTACTCCACACACCCCTGTGCAACTCAGATCATCATCGTTGTATCAATGAATGGCTTCATGTCTTCTTCGGACGAGAATATAAACCGAGGTCTAGATCTGTGCATGCACGCAACCAGGCGCACGGACTTTAAAAATCCTGTCGCTCGTGTCCTGGACGAGCGAATGCCAGCTCTAGACAAATAAACCCAGCAAGAGGCTAATCAGTCCCGTCTCCCCATCCTCGGTCTCCAGAATTGTTCAGTCGTCTGGGCTTTAGATAGCACGTGGGCGCCTGGGCGGTTTGAATGAGATCCTGTTTCAGCCAGCGCATTGAGCAGCTCTTAAGCTGGAAAAGCGCTATTATGAGAACGATGAAATGAAATAAAATTGAAATTTCCACTTATTCGAACATTCCTTTCACAAAAATTAATGTAGCGACATCACATTTCAGGCATAAACGTAGCCTAACTGCATTTCTCACAATTCACGTGCTATGGTGCCATGGAAGTTTACTGTATACAGGACGCCAGGGAATGAACTAATCAATCATAGGTCATCTGTTGTTAGGTCCCTCAGTGCAACAAATTAATGATAATGATAATGAGAAACAAATGTGTACATAAAAGTAAAGGGATGCTAATTTTGTTTGCATTCCTTGACTTTTATCAACATATTTGTTTCTCATTATTGTAAATTTTAAATGCTGTCAGTCCCAATTTTTTCCCCATTCAACAAATAAATGAGTACTAAATTTGATCGACGGAGCCTTCCCCACACACAATTCATCTGTATATTGCCCCGTTGCTGCTCCGATTCCCGTTTAATCTATACACGTTGTTGGCCTTAGGTATGGAGGGTGCTTGTATGGGGAATCCATCATCATTATTTTGTGGCCAAGCCCAGCACAACTGACAATTTGCCCACAGCCACATTAATAACGGTATTTTGCCTCGGTCCCGTATGTAGGTAGATAGATAGATAGATAGATAGATAGATAGACAGACAGACAGACAGATAGATAGATAGATAGATAGATAGATAGATAGATAGATAGACAGACAGACAGACAGACAGACAGACAGACAGACAGACAGACAGACAGATAGATAGATAGATAGATAGATAGATAGATAGATAGATAGATAGATAGATAGATAGATAGATAGATAGATAGATAGATAGATAGATAGATAGATAGGAATCCATGACCCATCAGTGCCGTATTAAAAATGACTTAGCTTGGTATTGGCTACATGATAGTTCATGTTCCTGATGATGATAATGATGATGATGATCATAATGATGGTGATGATGATGAAAATGATGATGATGATGATGATGATGATGATGATGATGATGATGATGATGATGATGATGATGATGATGATTTTTAGGAGAAGGACGAGGAGGAGGAGGAAATGGAGGACTTTACAGATGCCCTCAACACTAAATCAAAGGAATGCAAATCAAGTGGCAGCATTACGATAATGTTATTATTTTTACAATTTGATTTCCTTCTTTATTAGTCTTCCTTAAATGTTATTTCCTTTAAGCATCGTATGTATTTAGAGTCTACAGACTTGAACTTAAAACAAACCTTTGTATATGGAGTGATGTCATAGCGGTGCCTTTTTTTTTTAACGTAGTGGTTCGCAAGAAAACAGATAGATAGCTAGATCGATCGATAGATAGATAGATAGATAGATAGATAGATAGATAGATAGATAGATAGATAGATAGATAGATAGATAGATAGATAGATAGATAGATAGATAGAAAGTCCATGTTGATAGGGTTCAGCGTACTGCTAAAAAGCGAATCAGGACCACACAAGAAAACAATTTAGGGTGCAACAACATAATAAATAATCATTAGGCTTATGCGATTCGAAGCTAGAAAGTAACAGATGAACCCCTCAATAATCACAGACCCCTAAGTGCACGCGAGGGAACTTTGCACTTGTTTATTTTATTTATATGTATTTAATCGTTGTTATACAGCGTTTTTCAAGCTGAAGGCGCTGTCCCAATCAGGATCTAGCTCAAGCCGCCCGAGGCCACCACTTGAAGTCCTTGGGCGCATAGTCTGACACCCAGACAACGGTGCACAATCCTGGACGAACGGATATGGGAGATAAGGGACCTAGTGCTTGCTGGGTTTACTGGTGTAGCCGACACTCACCCGTCTAGGACATGAGCGTCAGGATCTTTAAAGTCCGTGTGATGTAAACAGAGCATGCCTATGTGAGGTCTTTCTCCTCATGTCAGAATCGGACATTTTAGAGGTCAACTTTCGATTGCCGTTATTTCTAGCTTAACTTTACAATTCATTCCTCATTCTTCCATCATACTTACGATTACGATTAATGTTGAAGAATCTGGAAAGATGACAATACAAATTATGAATAAAAATGTAAAAAAATATATACACCGCAAAACCTGTCAGTAAAATTATGAACTTCAACGACCTTGACATTTGATACATTGCCAATATAAAATAAGAAAAAATGCTGACGATAAAATGATCCTATCCCGTAACTCTAGGAAGATCTAGAGACCTAGAGCGCATCATGTCAGATGCTCTTGCAGATCATGAAGGCACAGTCAGTATAGGGGGTAGAGCAATCTCCAATCTTCGTTTTGCGGATGACATTGATGGATTGGCTGGAGAGGAACAAGAACTTGAACAGCTGGTACAGAGGCTTGACACCACCTCCAGAGCTTATGGAATGGAAATAAGTGCAGAGAAGACCAAAATGATGACCAACAATACCAATGGCATCAACACGGACATCAAAGTCCAAGGCCAATCCCTCAACACAGTGCATAGCTTCAAATATTTAGGAGCCATTGTATCAGACAATGGGTACCGACAGGAAGTCCTCTCCAGGATCGCACAAACAACTGCTGCCCTGACAAGGTTGAAGCCCATTTGAAAAGACAGGACCATCAGTCTACATTCCAAAGACTGCTGCGCTCCCTTGTCATCTCCATCTTCCTATATGCTTGCGAAGCATGGACCCTCACAGCAGATCTCCAACGAAGAATACAAAGCATGGAGATGAGGTGCTACAGAAGACTTCTGGACATTTCCTATACCCAACACATCACCAACGACGAAGTCCGACAGACCATCACACAAGCCATTGGACAACACGATGACCTGCTCACAGTGGTGAAGAAACGGAAATTCCGATGGTATGGCCACGTCACCAGATCATCAGGCCTTGCAAAGACTCTTTTGCAAGGCACAGTGCAAGGAGGTAGAAGAAGAGGGAGACCGAAAAAGATGTTGGAGGACAACATTCGAGAATGGACTGGTTTGACACTGAGCGAAGCCATCAGGGCTGCTTAGGACAGAGAAAGATGGAGTATGCTGGTTAAACGATCATCCGTGGTGCCTTTACGACCTCCGGGTTACGGGACATGATAGGATGGGATAGGATAGGATCCAGTAACTCGAAAGTCGTGGAGGCACCACGGATGATCGTTTAACCGGCGTACTTCGTCTTTCTCTGTCCTCAGCAACCCCATGGCTTCGCTCAGTGTCAAGCCAGTCTATTCTTGAATGTTGTCCTCCCACCTCTTTTTCTGTCTCCCTCTTTTTCTGCCTCCTCGTACCGTGCCTTGCAGGATGTTCTTTGCAAGGTGTTGCGCTGGGCATAGCACATGTCCAGAAGTTTTCTGTAGCACCTCATCTCCATGCTTTGTATTCTTCGTTGATGCTTGATCTGCCGTGAGGGTCCATGTTACGGAAGCGTATAGGAAGATGGAGATGACAAAGGAGCGCAGCACTATTACCTTGGAGTGCAGGCTGACTTTCCAAATGGGCTTTAACATTGTCAGGACAGCAGTTGTTTGTGCGATCCTGGAGAGGACTTCCAGTCGGGACCCATTGTCTGATACAATGGCTCCTAAATATTTAAAGTTCGTCGTCAGACCTAGGCTTAACTCATCTTCAGATCTGATTTCGAACATGTGGGCAGGTGAAAATGGCGTGGTAACAAGGAAACAAAATATGACGGTGACGCCAA
>CM072512.1:39387265-39492779 GCA_036898135.1 Oncomelania hupensis
TGATCGATACAGGATCTAATTCAAGCGGCCCGAGGTGCCCACCTGCAACATTTGGGCGCGCATTGAGCACAAACCTGGGCGACCGCGGATGGGAAGAAGAGACTGCATGGCTGTATTTGTATAGCGGGCACTCACCCGCCTAGGACATGAGCGTCAGGGTCTTTAAAGTCCAAGCTATGGAATGCGTGCGTGCACAGACTAGTCCTCGGTTTATACTCTCATCTGAAGGATTAAACAGGAGTAGAATAGGAGTAGAATAGTGAAGGTTTTTGTTGTTGTCCTATCCTATCCTGCCCCGTAACTCGGAGGTCGTAGGGGCACCACAGATGATCGTTTAACCAGCATATTCCATCTCTCTCTGTCCTCAGCAGCCCTGATGGCTTCGCTCAGTGTCAAACCAGTCCATTCTCGAATGTTGTCCTCCCGGCCCACCTCTTTTTTGGTCTCCCTCTTCTTCTACCTCCTTGCACTGTTTCCTTGCAGAATGGTCTTTGAAAGGCCTGATGATCTGGTGACGTGGCCATACCATCGGACTTTCCGTTTCTTCACCACTGTGAGCAGGTCATCGTGTTGTCCAATGGCTTGTGTGATGGTCTGTCGGACTTCGTCGTTGGTGATGTGTTGGGTATAGGAAATGCCCAGAAGTCTTCTGTAGCATCTCAATGCTTTGTATTCTTCGTTGTAGATCTGCTGTGAGGGTCCATGCTTCGCAAGCATATAGGAAGATGGAGATGACAAGGGAGCGCAGCAGTCTTATTTTGGAATGTAGACTGATGGTCCTGTCTTTCCAAATGGGCTTCAACCTTGTCAGGGCAGCAGTTGTTTGTGCGATCCTGGAGAGGACTTCCTGTCGGGACCCATTGTCTGATACAATGGCTCCTAAATATTTGAAGCTATGCACTGTGTTGAGGGATTGGCCTTGGACTTTGATGTCCGTGTTGATGCCATTGGTGTTGTTGGTCATCATTTTGGTCTTCTCTGCACTTATTTCCATTCCATAAGCTCTGGAGGTGGTGTCAAGCCTCTGTACCAGCTGTTCAAGTTCTTGTTCCTCTCCAGCCAATCCATCAATGTCATCTGCAAAACGAAGATTGGAGATTGCTCTACCCCCTATGCTGACTGTGCCTTCGTGATCTACAAGAGCATCTTACATGATGCGCTCTAGGAAGATGTTGAAAAGTGTTGGAGAGAGTAGGCATCCTTGACGCACACCATTCTGAACCAGTTCCCGATGACGCTGTTATGGAGGACTGCACTGGTAGCCTTGTCATACAGGCTTTTGATGACTTCAATAATTTTAGGGCTGATGTTGTACACTTTCATTGTTGCCCATAGAGCTGCATGCCAGACTCGGTCAAACGCCTTCTTGAAGTCTATGAACACATGATATAGATGTTGTTGGTGCTGTAGGTATTTCTCACATTATTCTGAGGTTGAAAATCTGTTCAGTGGTACTTCGCCCTGCCCTGAATCCTGCTTGTTCTTCAGCTATGATTTGTTCAGCTTGGGGTTTCAACCTGTTGAGTATTATTTTCAGGAGGACCTTGCTGGGATGGCTGATGAGGC
This sequence comes from Oncomelania hupensis, assembly GCA_036898135.1. NCBI lineage: Eukaryota > Metazoa > Mollusca > Gastropoda > Littorinimorpha > Pomatiopsidae > Oncomelania > Oncomelania hupensis. The sequence continues at coordinate 39,388,832 of CM072512.1, forward strand.
TGATGGTGCGGTAATTTTCACACTCCTGAAGGTTACCTTTTTTGGGAAGAGTGATGACAAGCGACTGGGTCCATGGTGTAGGCCACTCCCCACTCTGCCAGATCTTGTTACAGATAATGGTGAGGGCATCAATCATCGCTTCTCCTCCTGCTTGTAGCAGTTCCGCGGGTATGTTGTCCACTCCCGCTGACTTCCCTTTCTTCAGCGATTGCACTGCTGCCTCAACTTCTTCCCGGAGAATTGGGAGGATTTCTTCTTCTTCTCTGTTCTCGGGACATGCTAGAACTGATGGGTCTCCATTTGGTGTATGGTTGTAAAGGTCAGAGCAGTACTCTGTCCATCTGTCCAAGACTTCTTGTTCTTCTTTAAGGCATATGCCAGTCTTGCTTTGGATCGTGGAGACTTTGGGCTGTTTAACACTTGTCAGCCGCTTTACAGTCTGGTAGGCCTTCTTGCTGTTGTTCTTGTTCAGACTGTTCTCTATTTCCTGGCATTGATCTTCTATCCAGTTCTCCTTTGCTGTGCGCATGCCTTTTCGGATGTCATTGTTGATTTTTTTGGTAGACCTGTTGAGTATTATTTTTTCTTCGTTTTGTTGTTGTAGTTGTTTTAAATTCTGCACATCAGTAGCGACAATGACGAGGGGAACCGATCTGAATGGGAAGGGAAGGGGGGGGGGGGTGTCTTGTCACAAAGGTGCATCTTTGGCTGAGGGGCAAGTTGTGAGCCTCAGGATTTGAACGGTTTAGGTTCAAATCGTATAATTGACGGAATAATTTTTCCGCTGTCAGAACTGCAATATAGTTCTTAGTATACTACTTCCAGCAGCCCCGGGTTACTGTATTTTTGGAGGTACGCAGGATTCCATAAAACAAAGTTGTTTTCTATTATTATGCGTGAAGGAAAAATGACGTTAAACGATTAGTTATAAACATGTCTAACATGAACAATTGTTAGTAGGCCTAATACTTAACCACTCTTGTAACGATAATATTTTACGTCAAAGACATACCGTGTTTCTTTGCCCTGCCAGGGACCGCTTTCATTTCCATTGACTTCATTCGAACAAAGCATTATTCCAATATACAAGAAACATGTAGCCTTCATTTTCTTATCTTTCTTTTTCTCTTCCTCCTCCTCCACATTATTATCATCATGATCTGGGATTAGCTTCTTGGTCAAACAATGTTTCGTTTTCCGGTGTTTTGTTTCAACCAGGTAGCTCTCGTCCCTGGCCGTAAGGCATTGGGTCCTGCTATCCGGCAATTTTGCGTGCCAGTTCCTCTCAGACCTTGGGCTTGTTTCAAAGGGGCAACTGGACACGTTCGAAACACAGTTAAAGAGATTTTGATACCTTGTAACCGCTGACTGGGCTGTCGGGGTGAAGAAGTTTGCTCCTCACTATGGACAACAAAAGGGAGGCGATTAGAACTTGAAACGGAGACGGCTTAGTTCCCCTGTGGCTTTGGTCACAACTTGAGTGGTTCCATCTGGCGCGATTTTTCTCGCTCAACTACACTCACCTGTTGTTGCAACGCTGCGGGTTTCACTTGAATAGGGGGAAAAGGACGGGAGGGGAAGAGTTTAAGAGGAGGGCAGGGGGTACGGGGAGGTAGCGGTTGCAAACTTCTCGTTAGGAACCCCGTCCATTCCTAACCATCGACGATGATTGCTTGATTAAGAGACAAACAACACTACCAGCAGTCATAACTATTCAGTGCACACACACACACATACGCGAGATGAAGGAAGAGAGAGAGAGAGAGAGAGAGAGAGAGAGAGAGAGAGAGAGAGAGAGAGAGAGAGAGAGAGAGAGAGAGAGAGAGAGAGAGACTTTAAAAAAATTAGGGATTAAGATTTTAGACTAATTAGGAAAGCTGATTTTCCAATCTGTCCCTTAACAAATTAAACTTAACAGAACTAACCTTTAACATTAAAGAAAGAGACAGGGACATAGGATATCAGGGGTCGTTTTCCGTGGTTGTCTTGTGAATATGACTTCTTGGACTCAAGGGAACTGAACCTGCTCTATGTTACTGTCTTAATCTTCCAGATGAAAGGACAAACTTTGTAGTTGCCTGTGATGTTGTATTACAATGTGTAATATCACAACACAGAGGAAGAACAGGTTAGAGATAGAAGAAGAAGAAGAAGAAGAAGAAGAAGAAGAAGAAGAAGAAGAAGAAGAAGAAGAGAAGAAGAAGAAGAAGAAGAAAGAAGTGGTGTGCGTGTGTGTGAGAGAGAGATAGGGGAGAAACAGCGATTTAGATAGAGAAGAAGGAAGGAGAAGGAGAAGAAAAAGAAAAGGGAGTTAGAGAGAAGAAGAAGAAGAAAATGGAGAAGAAGTGGTGTGTGTGTGTTTGTGTTTGTGTGGGTGTTTGTGTGTGTGTGTAAGAGACAAAGTGAGAGAGATGAAGGAAGGAGAAAGAGAAGAGAGAGAAAAAGAAGAGAGCTAGAGAGAGAAGAAGAAGAACAAGAACAAGAACAAGAACAAAAAAGAAAAACGAGAAGAATAAGAAGATATACAAAAGAAAAACAAGAAGAAAAATTAGAAGTGAAAGTAATAATCGTCAGTTCTCCAATCTTCTTTCAGATCAAGTTGTCAAACGCTATTAGCCCGACCGTACAACTTTACAAGGATTGAAAGAGGAAGAAGAAGAAGAAGACGACGACGACGAAGAAGAAGAAGAAGAAGAAGAAGAAGAAGAAGAAGAAGAAGAAGAAGAAGAAGAAGAAGAAGAAGAAGAAGAAGAAGAAGAAAGAAGAAGAAGAAGAAGAAGAAGAATGAACGTCACAAAGAAGAGGAAGAATGAAGTCTTCTGCGGTCTTCTTTCACATCAAGGGACGAGCCAAACTGACAGCCCTGCTGCGCTATTGTTATACAAGGCAGACCGTGAACGGAAACCTTGCCTTGATTGCCTGCATTGTCTCTGCTTCCTTCACCACTTCACTCTTGTATAGCCCCAGACTTCTGACCGCTCCAAACTTGACCGTTGCCGCTGCAAGCTTGACCGAGGTCAACCTATCGGTCGGTCATCCAGTAGTATCCTGGTTCATCTCTGCTCTGTTATGGCCTCGAACCACACAGGGCATTCTGTTCTAAGACCTGAGAAAAAATTGTCTTAAGCGCACGATGTTCAAATTGAGTTGTGTTGGTTTTTTTCGCTCCTGAAGAAACATTTTTAACGACATACAAATATTAAGAACATTTTTTAATTTGCTGTTGCGTTTTATTTCCTTTTCTTCTTTTATATAATCTTCTGTTCCATAAGATCAAGGGTCTCGCACCAACAACGTACAATTGTAGTCTATAGCCTATTTTGCTTGTGATAGCTTTAAAAAAAAAATTAACAAATATTTTTTTAATTAAAAGTTAATTTTTAGTGATAGCTGCGTCTAAACTCACATTTGACTAGGTCAAAATAGGCCATGCAGAGCTTAAAATATATAGGTTAATTAATGACATCTATGCATGTATTTATGTATTTATTTATTTATTCGCTCTTTCATAGCGCTTTTCTCCTTCAAGAGCTTCTCAAGGCACTGCCTGATACAGGATCTAACTTATGCCGCCCTAGGTATATATCATAGTCAATGCAGAGTCTCCCACAAAGAGTAGAAAGGAAGGATTATCAGTTCATCATCATCATCATCATCATCATCATCATCATCATCATCATCATCATCATCATCATCATCATCATCATCATCCACCCATTGCACATAGATACGATCGAAAGAAAGTATACTCCAGGCACACGCTGCGCAGCAGGCCAAAGTATGTCCCTTGTCCCTTGAAGGGATACTTTGGCGAGGTTAGCAGTCTGCTCAGTTACAGTGTCGGTGAAAGACTACAAACGGAAAAGTAAGTTTCCTCTCCTCTAGGCGACGAATTAGGTCACGCTGTATTTGTTTCTAGGTCAACTGTCTTTTACCAACCGTTTGAGAATCTTTCGAACCGTTTATTGACGCCGGACAGTGTCCTCACTTGGTTTCATACAATTTAAGAATACAAGAAGGCAAATGGGTTTTTGGGACGGAAAAATAGCATTTTTTGTAGAGAAAAGGGTTAGGGCAAGGGCTAGGGATAGATCTACAACTAACCCTTACCCGAACCCTTTTAGCAATATTTCGCTCTTTCCGTAATTTTTAAACTGTGCTGCGGTTCGCATCCGCGGCTAGCAGCGAGCCCAAAGTATACTTTGAAGGGATGGAGGGAATACTTTCACCTGCTTCTAGCGGGAGTTTTTGGCGATACTTTCTACCGATCGCAGCAATGTGTATTACGTCCATTATCATCATCATTATTATCATGTCTTCTTCTTCTTCTTCATCATCATGTCATCATGTCTTCTTCTTCTTCTTCATCTTCTTCTTCTTCTTCTTCTTCTTCTTCTTCTTCTTCTTTATCATCATCATCATCATCATCATCATCATCATCATCATCATCATCATCATCATCATCATCATCATCATCATCATCATCATCATCATCATCATTCGCCTCTTTCGTCTAACATTCGTCGTTCTCCTTATTCCCCTCCATCTAACCCTTCATCTTAACTTCTTCTTAATAATTCTCGGTTCAACAACCACAATTAAGAATAATTTGCAGCGGATCTTTAGATCAGGAGGGTTGGTATACAGTAGTTGTATTTCGAGACCCTAAAACGAAAATCGATGGGCATAACTTGTCCTGTGTACTATTGCTTGACTGCACATGGGAAACACACGCAATTTGGTCTCAGGTTCTCAGTCTGGGTCGGAGTGATAAAACCCTTTGGGTGTCATAGTGTAAGATTGACTTTACTCCACTGCTTCCCTGACCGTTCTAGTTCGAATGATGAACACTGTTTCTCTGAGAGTTCTAGTTTGAGTGAGGAACACAGTAGAATACAAAGGTCAAAAGAACGCCTCGGGACTAAGGAGTAGTACCATTTCGACCAACTAACACATAGAAGACGTAGACTTTAATGTCTCGAGCGGGTCTTGAATTTAGGGGGCCAATAAGAGGTGGGTGGAGATCAGACCCTTTTGGCTGGGCGGGCCGCGAAGGAGGGGATGTTGTAGCTGTTGCAGCTGAGGTCGCGTGTTGATGGAGACGGCCGTTGTACCTGTCCCTTTCATCGCCTTTTATTTTGATGGAGCGAAGCTTTCGTGAGGTTCAGTTCTTGCAACCATTGTGAGATACTTCGAAAGCAGGAAATCTGTTTGGAGAGAGAGAGAGAGAGAGAGAGAGAGAGAGAGAGAGAGAGAGACAGAGAGAGAGACAGAGAGAGAGAGACAGAGACAGAGACAGAGATTTCTATTCTTCGCAATCATATCAAAGGTGTAATGCCAATTGCTGCAGCATTTTTCTAATACGATCTTCAGCAGATAGCGTATATTTAAGAAAAAAAAGATTGCAAACTACTTAATATTATGACAAACTACCAGTGCCTTGAGCAACTCTTGGAGATGGAAAGTGAGCTATATAAGAAAATTTAGTTTGCACTGTGCTTTGCACCTTTAATTGTTTTAGATCCGGTTACTCTTTTTTCTAGTAACAGCAACAACAACAGTAACATCTGCGATGAAAGCACAATGTTCATAGACTAAATCTAATTCTGCTGCACCGTCGTTTTAAAACAACAAAGCAAAGCGTTCGTTCTGTCAGCGCAATGCACATAACCTCTCTAGTCCACTTTGCTTCTCCTTTTGATAAGGTATCAGCTTCACTGGCTATCGCTTATCCGCTGCACCAAGCTGTGTGGTCAGCTGCCGTCAAGGCGCGTGTCCATCTTCTGATCGCTTTGTGTATTTTTCTAGCTGGCTGGTCAGCTGGAATAACGCCCAGCACTTTTTTTTTTTGTTCCCTATTCAAGCCTATGATGGAAGTGTTGATAGAAGCAGAAGAAGAAGAAAAAGAAGAAGAAGAAGAGGACGAAGAAGATCAACAAAAACAACAACATTAATAATAAAATAATAATAATAATAATAATAATAATAATAATAATAATAATAATAATAATAATAATAATAATAATAATAATAATGAGTACTGAAGGATCCTAGAAAGGTTGAGATTTGTGTCTATGTTTTGTTTTAATGCAAATGGTGTAAACATCCAGAGGGGGGGGAAAACCCCCACGAATATGATAATCAAAAGAAATGGTGGTAAAAACGTTTAATGATATTGTCATGTTGGTTCAGTTTGGTTTTTGTGATTGCTATTGTTATTGCTATATGTTAGCATGTACTGACATTTTAGTGTTTTAATCAAATTTGTAAAATGGTTTTACTGTGAAGAGCTATATAAATCAGCTGTATTATTATTATTATTATTATTATTATTATTATTATTATTATTATTATTATTATTATTATTATTATTATTGAGGAAAAGCAAGCAATATCTATAAGCAGACCGTAATGAAATCTATGATTAAAGTAAAAGAAGTGTGAGTCTTAATCTCTCGGCAATGTCGCAAGACTATAAACCGTTCAAGAAAATTCTAAAGGTTTCCACAGAGACCATTCTGCTTTGAATATTGTCTCCATGTTATTATTATTTTTTTTATAAAACTCACATTCCAGCTGACAGAGCTGTTCAAAGCGCTTGTAAAAGTGCGAGTAGGATAAAATAAAGATTACTATCATTTGCATGCATGATATGATTCACTGGCACCAAAGCACCATCAATGGGGTAAAGTATTTTTTTTGTTGTTTTTGTTTGTTTTTGTTTTTGTTGTTGAAGACAAGACCTCCAGTTACTGACATTGATGTTAGCAATCATGCAGATCTCAACGTGTGGATTTTGTTTCACACACACACGCACGCACACATCCAAACTAAAACACACAAAAAGCCACACGTACACACACACACACACTCACACTCAAAGCCACACACACACGCGCGCGCATTTGCACACAACACTACAAACACGCACGCATACACGAACTTACACACACATACATACGCACACAAAACTACATACACACAGAGGCAAGAGAGAGCGACAAATGCAGGCTATTGATTTGCACATGAGAGCTAAAGAGCGGGGGAGGCAGATATAAAAAGGAAATTGGGACAATCACTCAATCACTGCCACAATACTACTCATTTGGTTGGAGGTCGACTGCGCATGTAAATCGTAAAATGACCTTGGAACTAAATAGGGGGTGGTTTTGAAAAGGAGGAAGGTTTGTTGGCTTAGTGAGTAGCGTGAACTTTACTCTTCTTTATTTCTGTCCTATCTCCCCCTCCCTTACATTGTGCTCTCTCTCTCTCTCTCTCTCTCTCTCTCTCTCTCTCTCTCTCTCTCTCTCTCTCTCTCTCTCTCTCTCTCCTCAATTGCAAGGGAGTTCATGGCCGGTTATAATGTAAAGCATGGCATCTGGAATTTCTCCATAACTCCATCTGTGTATCTCTGTCTGGTTCCTTTTTTCTCCCAATATCTTCTATAACTGGAGTTTTTAATTAGCCCAGCCAGCTTAACTGTCGTCATGGATTCTTTTACTTAATAATCTCCCCACCTCCTTTCTTCAAGCCACCCACATCACAACCTTTTTAATGTAATGTATGAGTTTTATTGCCGTCATGGGTTCATCTGCGAGGGTGTGTGTTACATTGTTGTTGTTGTTGTTGTTGTTGTTGTTGTTGTTGTTGTTGTTGTTGTTTTTCAGTAGTTGATTCAGCCTCGATGCTTGAATCCTGATAAGTGTAACTAAGATTCGTTTATCCACGCAACTTGTTCACTTAGCAACAGGGCAGGAGTCATCGTATGAAGTTTTCCAACTTTATTCAGCGTACATCAACAACTGCATACAAGATCGCTCCACTTTCTTCACTTTTCAGCTCTCAACTAACGTTTTTTTTTTTTTTTTTTTTTTTTTTTTTTTTTTAAATCAGTTTATAGTCCCCTCTCTTCCCGTTTAGGATTTTCAGAGAGGAGACTCTGATGTTAGTGCGGCACTAATATAGTCTCTCTATACTCTAGAGAATATTCTAACACTCCAGCGTGACGCAATTACGGCCAATCAGAATAAAATTCGTCATCAGAACTATGCACTTTCTTACGTCATATAACTTTATCTAGGTCAGAAGAATCTCGTAGCTACCATTAGATTCATCTACATGCTTCGATCGATAGTAAACAAGTAATTCTAGAAAATTCTTAACTAATATCGACCAATGAAAATTATTAACATTATAATAAGCTTCTTCTAACAACAACAATAACGCAAAATCAAATCAAATGTAAATACACTCTATTATTGCATGCTTTGCAAAACAAAACGATCGGATCTATCGTGCGCGTCTCAAACGCCACAGCGTGAAAGTATTATAGAGCAAACTATATAATAAGTGTTAAAGCATCGCTGTAAAGACGCGGGACACGCCGGGAATTATGAAGGTATGTATGGAAACCATGCACAACCAGCGCTGCAAACCTCGGTGTGTATGGCAATATCTCAAACAACGACTCTGAACCTTGTTATAGTGATCGTTGCAATACGCCAGCCCAACGCGTTCACAATTTCGCTACAATGAAAACAACGACAATCACCTTGTCCAAGTCAGAAGAGCAAACAACGAGCCCAGGGAGTGACCAATGGAAACGCCATTAGGACGACCGAATCTGGTCAACAGCGCCTACCAAGAATGCAGAAAAGGTCAGTTTTCGGGTGTCCAGTGTTCGTCCGAGGTATAGTCACTAAAGAAAGCATCCGGAGTTCGCAGTAATTCGCGGCAGTGGTCAAAAAAAGAGAGATCGACTTTCCACCGTCCACCCCGAATGGTCACTGTAACTATAACTGAGCAAGCGTCCATATTCCAAAGTAACTTGTAACAGTGGTCTAAACAGCGTGTGACACTGTGCTGACCACTTCGATCGCCATTAGGACGGTTGTATTTGTGTCCCTGAATGCAAACTGTCCTCCCAAATTGGGAACATCGCCACCCCGAAGTAACTTAAATTGCCAAAGTTACAGTTCACCAGGGGTAGGGCGGAAAGGACAGAGCCGGTACGAACTCCTTTACAACAGGTTGTCAAACAAACCCTATGAACTGAATAGCGGAGATGGGAAATAATGTAATAAGTAAGGACTCTGTTTCCCTTCCCCATATTTCCTCACCCCTCCCACCCTCCACCCCACCAAACCCATCAAAACTGAGGTTCTGAATCAGCAAAAAAACATAATCTTTTGTACAGCAGCAAAAGCAAAGCTAATGTTCATGAGAATAGGTAGGCTTCCAAGCATAACCCGGAGACAGAATGAAATATAAGAAATGCCGACTAAGATATTTATTTATGTGCATATTTTTCTGTCTGTCTGTCTTTCTTTCTTTCTTACTTTATTTATTTATTTATTTCCCCTCCCTCCGTCTTATTTCTTTGTCTTTTTTTTTTTCGGGCGCATTGAGTATGCTACTATAGAAAACGCGCTATGGAATGTTCAACATTAATATCAATATCAACTGATTTTTCTAATCTCTCTCTCTCTCTCTCTCTCTCTCTCTCTCTCTCTCTCTCTTTCTTTCTCTCTCTCACTTACTCTCTTTCCCTCCCTCTCTCTTCATTCGCACGGTATTTCTAAGGTTTCTTTCCACACTTGGTCACCCAAAATCCATTCAACAAATCCGCCCCTTCAAAACCTCCTTTACACCTCTATACAAGGGTCAAACCTCCTCAACGCCTTGACCAACACGCAAGGCTGATCCACAGAACTGACCATGCAGTTAGCTACAGTATCCAGTGACCACAGAGATAAAGGCAGCGTCTTTCCGTATTGTCCACTATCTGTCCAGTCGCGAACAATGACCAGAATCACAAAAGGACACTGGTCAAGCAAGCAGTTGTTTAAAACGCGGGGGATAGAGGAAGCACATTGCTACATAGCTGAAGGTGGCGATTATGAATTTCGTGAGAGTGTGTGTGATGACAAAATAGTGGGCTTGATGAATCCTAAATCATACCATTTATATAGCTCAGTTGATTGGGGCGCGCGTTATGCGATGCGGTTCAAGCAGCACGTCGACACACTGTCTTGCGGGGTTTAAGTTAGCCTGTTCTCTGCTAACGCTAACGCCTTGAGCAGCTCTTGAGCTGGCAAGGTGCAATGTAAGAACAATTCAATCCCAGTGACACGTGTTTAATATGCCCTGTTATAAATACAATACTGTGCGTGTGTGTGTAGGTGAGGAAGGGGAAAGAGATGTGTGCATATGTGGTCGTGTGTGTGTGTGTGTGTGGCTTTACGTGTGCGTGGATGGGTGTGTGTGTGGGCGTGTGTGTATATATGTGTGTGTGCTTGCGACTGGTGGGTGAGTGGGAGAGGGTGTGGGTGGGTTGGTTGTACTGTTGGTATAGCTGAAGAGAAAAACTGAATAGTCGCTATGCTCAAATGAACAGGCCAAACGTTCACAATAGTGTTGAGGTAGGACGGAAAAAACAGCATTTTTTGCTGTGAAGATTCGGCTTTTGTTGTTCACACTTTGGGGACTCGGGGTATGAATAAAAAGGAAAGGAGTGTCCACAGTGTTGGCCCCCCACCATAAGCTTTTCAGCGTTAAACTGACCGTATCATTTCTTTTAGGCCAAAAGCGATAGAAGAAATGATCCTCATGATGATGTGTGGTCTGGTGGTCTCTCTCTCTCTCTCTCTCTCTCTCTCTCTCTCTCTCCTTTTTTTAAACTGTAGTATGATAATGTGTTTGGGTTTAAACTAGTAACGATAGCTTCTTCATTGTAGAAAGACCTTTAAGAATATATTTTCATCTCTTAGATATAAACAGTTAATGTAGTATTAAAATGTATGACTGAGGAAAAGTCTGCAAAGTTGTTGTTCGATACAACATCGACAACCATTATTCTTTCTATAATTAGGCGACATAATTATAAACACAGTATGACCAATAATTAATTATGTCACTAATATTACATAGGTACTGTATTCTTCTTGTTCTTCTTGTTCTTCTTATTATTATTTTTACTATTATTATTATTTCATCGTTCTTATATAATATTGTACATGTACATACAAACCTTGTAGCTTAACTGGAGACAACCACCCTTTGTCATTAAAGTTTTACTATCTTCAGCGAAGATGCAGAGAGCTTATTCGTGGATGATTGAAAACGATTACATTTCTTTTCAAGAAACGGGCAACAGCATACATTTTTTTCAACTCATCTCTAAAGCATAATTATCCGATTGGCTGCAATTTGCATACAATAATCTCACTGCTTAAGATTTACAGAAGCCATTTAACAAAGTGGCTAATGAATATGCGTAGAGACCAGCGATTGGAGAATCGCATGCTGTCGGGTCGTTGTCTGCTGCTGGGACAAAAAAAAACAACTAACAATGAATAAATCTTGTTTTCTGTAGGACAATCAGCTAAAAGGATTTGGCCGATTCCACATAAATATTGTTATAGCTGCTGCTGCTGTTGCTGCTGCTACTACTTTTTCGTTAAATGAATTTATTTTAACTGCGCATGTCTGATATCTCATACATAATATTTTAAATAAATGGTGCGCCCGAAAGGACATGATGATGATGATGATGATGATGATGATGATGATGATGATGATGATGATGATGTGGGTTGAGCCTCTGCTGTTATTGCTGCTGCTGATGGAGGATGATGATAGCGTTTATCTAATAAACGTAGGTGGGTTTTGATGATCATAATGAATAATACGCGTAGAGATTCAAATCTGACTCCACAATTGTATCCATTTCCTCACAAATCTTCACCGTTGACTTGAGTTATTCCTATAAAATGTTTTATCTACTTGCTATGCTGGTCGTCGCCTAGAATATTTATAATGCTGATGTTGCATTCAATAGCTTGCGAATACTTCAAGACGACGACGACGACTCCATGGAGAAATCCGCGACTCCATGGACAGATATTTGACGCCAAATATAGATACTCCACACCGACGCCATCAGGCGCATGAATCTTTGTGAAACACAAACACAAAAACGCCATAAAGCACAAACACGCCACCATTCCAGCATGCCCCGCGCGACGCGCATGCGTGATGGGTGCAACAAATCACGTGATTTACCAGAAACTGTGGAGCGAGAAAGGAGTGGTTTCGGTTTTTGGTAAGGTTAGTCACCTCCTCATGACCGACTCTGGTTCCAGTATCGCGAATCCAAATCAATCCGTTGTTAACTTGCATAGCGCACTACTCCATGTCGCAGAGACACGTTCGGGGCGCAGGGGAAAATGCAGATGATGAGAAACATTAGTGCCTGATATTAATAGTACACTCTTAAAATAAGTCTGAAGCAAGTTTTAAATTACTAAATTCTGTAGTTTTTGAGCCTATCAATAGCAACGACAAGCCAACATTGTTCAGCTAAAAATAGCTTCTTCCAAAGCCGGTAAGAGACAGAGCCGTAAACAATAAAACTGCTCGTAAGGTATTTTGCTTTGGGTTGATAAAATAGACCCTATCCTTACCCCAGACACCAAAGATGCATTCTTCAAGCTGCGTGGTGCACTCATGAATAGGGTCAAAGTCCACGTGGCTATGTCATCGATGTACCGTTAAAAACAGGGGCAATCACTCCCTGTCAGGACCAAAATGGACAATTCAAACTTTAGCGGTTGTTTTGAGCGACGAAAGCTCACTTTTTTCAATGTTTTTTAATGTAATAAAAATGAGAAATTTATGGTAAACCCATTTTCGCCAAACACTCACACACACCCACACACACACACACACACACACACACACACACACATTCAATTCTTCGATGTGTGGAGGAAGGGGTGGGGGGAGTACAGGGCCGGATCTGGGGGGGGGGTTCCTGGGTTCCGGAACCCCCCCCCCCCCCCCCCCCTGGCCATTCGATGTACCTCACTCAGTCAGAAAAAAAATATATATGGAGTTTTTTTTAAAGCTCTTAATTTAGTTGACACTGTTGGTAAGTAAAACGTTCCTCATTCTACTCAAGTTCCTCGAGCGGACACGTTTTTGTCACCCCTAACCCCTTAAAAATTTTTTGGAACCCCCCCCCTCCAAGAGTAAGTGATCCGGCCCTGGAGTATGCAGCGCAGTCAGAGCAAGCTAGTACGGCCTCAACTGAGACTCGCATAATACTTAACGTTCGCCTCTCCACTATAACGTACTCATGGAGTCTCAGTTACGCAGTATGAACTGACACTCGCCTAGACTAACGTTCGCCTCTACACTATAATAACGTATTCGGCGAGTCCCAGCTACGCAGTGTGGTACGGCCTAGGTTTCATAGAGCAGGTCCCAAGACTTTCGTTTTATGGGAGGAGAGGAGGCATTTGATGGTGGTTGTGGAAAAACGGGGAGAGAGAGGTGCGCCGGCAGTCACTAACAGCTGTGCTAGCATTTTATTGTCTTTTAAAACTTTTTATTTATTTTTTATTTTATACTATTTCTTTTAATTATTATTCTGTTGTTGTTGTTTTTTTGTCGCAGGGAGCAGAGAAGTATAGTTGAGGTTGTAAGCGGGTTTGCCGTTTGTTTACGTCGACGTCAAGGTGTCACTGCTGTGAGGATTGGACTCGTCACGAGCTGCAACATGATCTGAAGCGAGCTGCCAACGATTTAATTGCCAGTGCCCTAGCAACAACTTCCTTAACAAAGTACAGGTAGCCTGAGTGACCTTAAGAGATAGCTACATTATTGGAGCAGTCAAAGAACAGTACAGAAACAAAGATAAACTATGAAACTATGCGAGGTTGTTTATTCACATTTCGTGTGTCTGTGTTTTGTGTTCTCTGTAGTGTGTGTGTGTGTGAGTGTGTTCGCGCGCGCGCGTGTGTGTGTATGTGTGTGTGTGCCTGTCTCTATTTCGGGTGTGTGTGTTTGTGTGTGTTTGTGAGTGCGCGCGAGTGTGTGTGTGTGTGGGTGTGTGTATGTGTGTGATTAAGGCACGACTAGAAGAGGGAAACTCCGGCCCGGACTTTATGACTCTTTGTTTCCATTGATCTCTTACTGACGCTTCAGTATTTTACAGCACTTTTGTTTGCATAATCCTGTGTAATAATAACAAACTGCTTATACTATACATGTAAGTTCCCTCCGAGAACACTTAAGACCAATATCCTTTCTGATTTATTATTCCATGTTTACCATGCTATAATTCAGAAATTAAAGACACACCTAAACATTATTGTTTTGTTGCGGCTTAATCATCGTCACTATGACAAAGATGTCGGACGTGCAAATTCATGTTGCATAGTAATGCTATTGTCTAATATCTTGCCATTGTCTGACAATGTGCCATAATGTAATCTCTGAGCTTTCCAGAAACACATCCTGCAACAGGCCCACAACAGCACAGAAATACCTTGCCAAATTAAGTTTGTCTAAAGCCACATGCGCAATGAACTCCGTTATAACATCGCAGCTTGACCGAGTATCGTAGCTTTGGCCTGGCGCCTTTGCGCACGCGCCAGGTCAAGTCGGGCCGGCCTTTTCAGGATGTTCTTAGGCGTCATAACCCTAACCCCTAACCCTAAACCCTAGCCCTAATCCTTACTAAGACTACGATAGCACTGTGCGCATGCGTCGAATTTTGTAATGCGTTTTAAATTTCGTCCAATCAGAATGCTCCCAGTCGCTCCCAGTCCGCTGGCGACACCCGGCATTTTGACGATGTCACACCGTCTGCCTTGTTCGTCGTTCATTCAGCGAGCGCTTTGGCATGGTCAGAGGCGCTAAAAATATAAATTATATTTATGTGGTACATTTATGAGAGTAATGATGACAGATTGGGTGCCCATGGTGTGTTTGCGTATATGTTTACCAACATTGGAGGAAATTCCTTGTATAATCCTTGCACAATATGTATATTGCGCATCTGTGTCTATATATTCCCAAAACCAACCTGGTCGTAAGACAGAGAGAGAGAGAGAGAGATAGAGAGAGAGAGAGAGAGAGAGAGAGAGAGAGAGAGAGAGAGAGAGAGAGACAGAGAGAGAGAGAGAGAGACAGAGAGACAGAGAGAGAGAGAGAGAGAGAGAGAGAGAGAGAGAGAGAGAGATTAGGAATCTCCCTCTTTTTGGATCAGCTTTGTGAGGGCAGGGCTCCAAACATCTCCCTCGCTGGTTTACCTTCGCTGGTTCTAAAAGAATAGATCGAGGTACCCATTAAAAGGCTGTATAGACTAGGTTGTGTTGAGTAACTATGCTGTTTCGGTCTTGTTTTCGTTCAGCACTCCCCGTCCATGTTAGTAATCACGCTCGACGATGCTTACCTTATAAGCTGTCGCGCAATGTTATAACCACTGTGCCATTGCACTATCGCAATACTGATCTTTTTTTTTTGTAGTTTTAACATAAATTTTATTCAACAAGCAAACCAGATATTAATACAAGGCAAAACATCAGGGCGCACAAAAGCACAAGGCTTAAATAAGTGCTACCTAAATAATAATAATGTGTCAAAATATCACTAGTGGACGACAGGAAACAACAACAGAACATTGATAAAAATACAAGAAATAGATAAAGGAATTTTTTTTAATAAAAGGAAAAGAAAATTTTAGACAAAAGAAAAGGTTTCCAAGTGAAGGGGAAGAGAGAAAAAGGGGGTGGGTGGGTGGTGCATACTGATCTTTGGACTTTGACCGTTATTTAGTTGGATAAGTACTTTTCAAGACTTAAATTAAAATTACTAGTGTTTTAAATGTAGCCCGATAGATCCCAAACTTTGAACACGGTTTAGGGCAGACCAATTTACTATTGAGTAAAGTTGTACGATTTTCTGCAACAACACACCAGCATTCAAAACCCTAACTTTCAGAGTGCCAGAGTACTTTCAAAGTCTCTAATTCTCTGCATGAAGTTCAAGGGTATCGTACTCCTCGGAGCATTGTGCATGATTTCCTGAATGGGTCCCTGGCACACACAGTCATTAGTGTCCAGTGTCACACAAAGGTGCACGGCACACAGATTATCCACGGATATTCATTATCTCAATTCTACAAGCCTATAATAATACCAAACATGCCTCAACAATCTTCGATAATCAGAATGGAGATCACGGTTGATTGTAGACCACGCGGAGCTCTGAGCAGACGATAGGGGCATTAGCCGAGTATAATGGCTCCTCGATATAGCAAAGATGTTGTGGATCTCAATAGCTTAGCGGTAGCAGCTAGCCCTATGTATCGATAGACACAAAGGCTGCTACCGCTTTACTATCGAGGATCCATTCTACTTCGTTCATTCCTCTATGAACTGACACATAGAAGTTGTTAGCAGTTCGATTTTCCGAATATCGTGATTAGTCGTGGTTTATGATAGGAGTGTAAGGTTGAACGTATAATTATGTACATCGGGGTTAACCGGTATTGTACGGAACATCATCATCCAGGACTAAACAAAGAACACCGTCGCTAATTGATTGACGGACGATGATGATGACGGTAGTGATGCCGATGATGATGATGATTAGGAGGAGGAGGAGGAGAGTGATGATGATGATGATGGTGATGATGATGATATGGTGATGATGATGATGATGATGATGATGATGATGATGATGATGATGATGATGATGATGATGATGATGAAGATGACGATTACGATGATTATGTAATAAGAGAGTTGATAACACATGTATTGAGACAAAACAATGCCGTAACAAACTAGAGAGAGGGAAAGAGGGAGAGGGAGAGGGACAGACAGACAGAGACAGAGAGAGTTAGCGAGAAACAGAGAGAGAGACAGAGAGAGTTAGAGAGAGTCAGACGGACAGACAGACAAACAAACAGACAGAGAGAATATTTTTGACAGACAAAGATTCATAAAAAAACACAAGGAACGAGGCGACCTGGGGGCCGAGCAAAAGCAGTCGGAGGAGCGTTGTCAACACCGCCGTGAGGCGGTTTGTTTTGGTCATCGTGGTGTTGACCAGTGGTCAAGAAAGGCGAGCCAAGGGAATTAGAGGATCATCAACTGCGCTAGTCACTGACCACACGGACACACAAAGGCTCGTGACAAGAGGTGCACACTCCGTCATGCTTTCTGCTCCCCCTTATTTGCATCCTGTTCAAAGCGTAAATATGGTCCTTATTGGCAAAGTATATATCTTTCAGGTGGAGGAGAAAAACGAGAAGAATGAGGAGGAGAAAGTGGAAAAGAAGGAAGGAACAGAAGAGGAATGGATGAAGGAGTTACAGCCGTGTTAATTTCTTGTGCGAGATTAAAATTTTCGAAAGCAAATTCAGTGTCGTTATAATTGGTGTCCTAACGTTTCATACCTTGCATGCTTCTGTGGTATGGAGTTGTCCAGTATGTAATGGACATTAGATCGGAATGGACAGACTTACAAGTAAGAGCTAAATAAACGACACATTATTTAAAATGAGTGTATATATATATTTGATACATAATACGATCGTTATTGACAAGGCTTAGGGCATTTAAAAGACAGTATGTTCCTGTTGTTGCCGTTGATATTTCTGCTGTTGTTGCTTCTCCTGCTGATAACTATTTATCTGTCTGAAGCAGCGAGTTTTCTGGTTTTAGCGTTTGCAGAATGGTAGCAGAATGATAAATGGTGGATTTGACAAAAGGGAAAGGAACAGCAGGAGACGCCACATGTTGTGCACTCAATCAACCCATGGCCAAGACGTAAGCCTACGTTTTCAAACTCACACGAAGTAGACCTTCTTCCTATGATTGACTTCCGCCGTTGGCCACCGATGCTGATTATTCGCAAATACTCAGGGCGGGAACTTTAAACAACTCTGACACCGGCTCCCGACATGCTTGACCCAAAACAAAAGTTGGCCTCACCATCAGGTCAAAGGGCACACAAATCCACAAAGTCGGCAAGATTGAACAGGGAAATCCATACAAGGACAATTGTTTGCGCACGTTGCAGCAAAGAAAGGCAACGCTGTGTGAAGACCCAAAGCCACGAACGACAACTGTTTGACAATGCCAAGTGAAAGGCCGACAACTCGCAAAAGAAAGAAAACCAACTCTCCCTGCGCCCCCTTACTCCTCCCACCTCCTCATTCCCTTTCCCGTCTAACGAAGGCATAATGATATCGGCCTATAAGATCTTCGTATGGCTGGTTTGCAGTCTTCAATTCAGCTCAACAGAACTGTATCACCTCTTAAAAGGAATTACGACAGACATTAAACATAGCTGAAATAAATGAAAGAAAAATGCAGATGACTTGTTCATATACAGTGTACAGTGCTGCCTCAGAGAGCTGTTCAAGACACTAGTCGAAGAAAAAAAAAAGAAAGATCTAACTCAAGACGCCAAAGTGACAACTAGCTGTTTGATGCACATCCGTCCTTCTTTAAAAAGAATTTAAACAGTAATCCTAGTTCAACACGACCAATGAAGTGCACGTGTTTGTTGTTGTTGTTCTCGTTTTGAGTATTGATTAGGCAGATTGCAATTTAAACTGCCCCCAAACAGCCTCTTCGTATTAAGTTAAAATGTTTAAGGGAACCGAGTCCTGATCGTGCTTTTTAGTTCAGTACAGCCCTGCAGATCATGTAAGAGAGCTTTGGGTGTTCAGCATTATGTGCGTTGATGTAACCCAAGCGTAATATTCAGTAAGCGTACGTATAAAAGTGATAAAACTGCAATTTAAAAAAACCAACTGGATTCAACCTCCTAACACTATTAAAAAATATAATAATGAAACAAATAAGTCGGCTAGGAACTGATGAGACTAAAAGTTAAAGCGAGTCTGTGGTCAATTTTCAAACGATTACTCTAGCTATGGAGACCATACAAGAGTCTATTAATCTTTTTGTTTCCTTCAAGTGAGAGCTCCACGGTGCATGGGCGTGCAGCCGCAGCTGCAGCTGAAATCCACGAGGTGTTACCTGATAATGTCAGGGCTAAGCCAAGCGGCACTCCATAGAGCGGTTAAACTTCACCCAATACAACAGGCACAGAACCAGTCGCATAGAAGCAGCCATAGCAAAACTCTCCAGCACACGCTGCGAATGAGGTAGGCCTATTGAGAGAGAGAGAGAGAGAGAGAGAGAGAGAGAGAGAGAGAGATCCTCCAATGCCTAGATAGCAAACGATCTATTGAAAGCTCGTACTGGACGTTTCGATTTAATTTTTTTCTGTTGAATCCATTTTTTATTCATCAGATTAACGTACGTTGTACTGATAATTTACGTTTCTGTAACATTAGACAGACAGAAAGACAGACAGACATGTATGAATATACAAGTAAATAGTCCTCTCATAGCGCGCGTGAATTTTTATAATTTTATAATGTACCTTATTGTGCCTCCAAAATGTCGCGCTATGTTTGATAGAAGCCACGGTAGTCAGTTTGCCCCAGCAGAAGAAACTACGCCACAGGGAAAATGCTTGAGCAAATTTGGCCCTGAACAATGTTTTGCCAAGAATTGCCCCTGATCCTGCCGTTTGTGCAGGTCAACTCAAAAGTGTGGAATTCTTTTCCACACGGCGTTTACCTTTCTCGAGTAACGAGCTGCAGACAGTTGAGCGTTCTTGCTCTCTCTGTTTCTCTCTGTCTTTCTTTCTCTCTGGAGAATTAGTAGAGGCACTGCACTGCCTGAACATCAGTGTCATGTTATTGGTCCGCTAAATTGTCACCCTAAGTCACATGTGTCAAACTCTCAAGGCCCGCGGGCCACATCAGGCCCGGCGCACAATTATATCCGTCCCGAGAGAGAATTTTAGGCAAACGTATTTTAAAAAAAAATAAAAAGAAAACGGCCTTTGGTTAGCAACAGAAGCATATGAATATATTGAAAACAAATATTATTCATATTTACACGTTTATGCTGATGGCTCTAATTTAGATACAGGCGAAACAGGTGCTGGTTATGTTATACCTATTTTAATAGTTCATGAATCGTTTTCCTTAGGTAAAGGTCACTCAATTTTTGCAGCAGACCGTACTGCTATTCAAATGGCATTTGAATAAGAACATAAGCCTACTCAAGATTTTTCATAATATTTTATTGTGTGTGGACATCTAAATCAGTTCTTCAAAGTTTAAACTCTAACTATAATAATGCCAGAAGTGATATTATATATGAAACAAAACATCTTATTCATTGCTTAATCATAAATGGTACTAATGTTCAGTTTTGTTGGGTACCATCTCATTGTGGTCTAATTCGTAATGAATGGGCAGACAGGAAAGCAAAAAAGAATGGGCAAGGAAACAGCCCAATGCTATCCAAATTAATATCTCATTATCAAAAAATGAAATATACAGTATACTTTTTTTTAAGCACATAGTTTTCCTAATAAAAATTTATGTATATAGTGAAAATTCACAAAACCTCGACCAATAACCTCTTTAGCACATCGTCTAGCTTTAAATTCTTTTGCATTTGCAAAAATAATTTAACTATAAAACATATTATTCATGACTGCAGTGTAATAAGACAATATATTCTACAGAACATTCATACTCTTCAAAATAAAAATGTTGACTATTGGGCAATCATAGCAAATTCTTTCATTCATAGTCCTGTTGGACATTTTCTATTAAAACTAACAAACAGACAATCGTATTATTCCATAAACAGTCATAGCATAAAGATGACGTTAAGTATTAGAATATTGCATAAGGTTGACGTTACTTTGTTAGCTGTAATTATTTATTTATTTATTTATTTATTTATTTATTTATTTATTTATTTACTTGTTTATTTATTTATTTACGGTTTGATTTGATTTTATTTTTATTTTGTTTTCTTAATTATTTCCCTATATCAAATGAAGTGTTGATATGTGCTTAATTTGTTTCTTCTTCGCCCACTGCCAATGTAACACTTCCTCACTCCTCTCTATAGTCCTCTTCCCCCTTTTTTCTAGTCTAAAATTCACTTTAGTGAATAGACGTTAAATGAAATTAACAACAACAACATATTCACATTTGTGGGTGGCCTCGTGGCGCAGTGGATAAGTCGCCGGTTTCCTATGCCGAAGGTCGCGGGTTCGATTCCCGCAAGGGGCGAACGTATGTGACTTAGGTACGAGACTATTGAGGTCACCGAGGGTTTTCTCCGGGCGCTCCGGTTTCCTCCCTCCCTTCAATAATGGTACAGGACGCAGTCAATATAAAAATTTCAAAAATAAAAATTCGATTTTCTTTCCGTCTTCTAATAGCGATCTCCCTGCCTTTACACCACCTGTTTGAGTGATGGATGTGTGGTTGGTGTGTGTGAGGGTGGATGAGACAGGTGAGCGTGTATGTTGGTATAGATCTCCGCGCTTTGAGCCTGAATAATTTGGGGAAAGGCACGTATAGCATCCTGTATTATTATTATTATTATTATTATTATTATTATTATTATTATTATTATTATTATTATTATTATTATTATTATTATTATTATTATTATTATTATTATTATATCAATGAATATGTTATAATAAATGGGAATTTGCGAACGTCGAACGGGTCTTAAAAACGTCTCCCTATCAGGTGGAAATTCCCACTTTATCATCGGTGCTAAATTCCTCAGTGTTTGTGTTATGGCCACAACTAATATTACAATGGTACTGGTCAAACAATAAATATCAATATATGCAGAGAAAACAAGGGGAAAATGGAAAACCCGATTGTTTCTTGGGTGCAAACTTTGCATGTTCATCACTGCATCCATTCACGATTGCTTGACCACGCTGAACTTTGAAGCACAGGTTTGGCCAAAAAAAAAAGTGTATACTTACTTCAGGTTATCGCCACACACACGCATTCAAGATTGCTTGACCACGCTGAACATCGAAGCGCAGGTTTGGCCAGTAAAAAATAAAGTATATACTTACTTCAGGTTAGCATGTTTTTTATACTCACTCACCTACCCACACTATCATGCATTGAAAAGTACGGTCACGTACTCTCTCTCTCTGTTTTTCTGTCTGCCTGTCTGTCTGTATGCATGTATGTCCCTCTCTCTCTCTCTCTATTTCTCTCTCTCTCTCTCTCTCTCTCTCTCTCTCTCTCTCTCTCTCTCTCTCTCTCTCTCTCTCTCTCTCTCTCTCTCTCTCTCTCTGTATTCATTTATAAAATATCATTATGAATCAAGAAGGACAACTTCTAGGATTTAACACAACAGCTTCAATAGTTTGATCATGGAACCTATAATTGGCGCTATCATTACCAAGCGAATGAAGTTCATATGGGATACTACTCTAAGTGTGTATGCGTGTGTGTGCGTGTATGTGTGTGCGTGCGTGCGTGTGTGTGGGTGCGTGCGTGCGTGTGTGTGTGTCGATGTAGAAACGCCGTTATGGGTACACACTCTTTATACTCTACCTACGTTCTTTTGACGGCCCCGTTAATTTGACATGAAAACAGGGTTCCGTTAGGGTTAGAGCTGCGTTAAGGTTAGGTTAAGGGTTAGAGTTAGGTTTAGGGTTAGCTTTAAAAAATGATGTCAACACAACGTACGTGGTGTTTCATAAAAGTCATAGCAACGGCGTTTTTACACGGTTGTATGTGAGCGCGTATGTGTGTGTGTGTTTGTGTGTGTGTGTGTGTGTGTGAAATAAATTGTTTGCGTGTGAAGCATCTGACACCTCAGCTTTCAGCAGCATGAGAATGGAACTTAACCTAGAATTGACGCTGTCATATCAATATCATAATATAGTTCATATGGAATTCTGACTGTTTTTTGTGTGAAAGCATAGTGTTTGTGTGTGACCTTTTGTGACAGATCATCTTCCTTACTTTGGGAAGGAAACCTAGAACTGAATATAGTGCCAGGCAATCTACAGATTTCCACTCTTTCCTGAAAGCATGGTGTGTGAGGAACCTTTGTGACACCTACAGTCGCTTCAGCGGATGGGACGGTGGCGACGTGTTTGACAAAGGACCAACGTGATGGAGAGTCAACACAAGAACGTGCCGGAGTCTGCTTTTCACTTATTGTTCTTCACGTTTGTCGTATTATTTGGCTTGTGCGACCCGCGAGCACACCATTAGCTTTATAGGGTTAGACCTTGACTGCCCCCCCCCCCCCCCTTCCAAACCCCAACCTCCGCCCGTCTCCCAATTCCCTCCCTTCACCCCCCCCCCTCCCATCCACGACCCACACCCACACTACTCACCTCCCGTTCCACCTGTCTTTTACACACAGGAAAGCATGCGCGCGGGTATACACTCACATACACTCACACAGGCACACGAGATGGAGAGATGGAGGGTGGGAGAGATGGAGAGAGAGAGAGAAAGAAAGAGAGAGAGAGAGAGAGAGAGAGAGAGAGAGAGAGAGAGAGAGAGAGAGAACTTGTTTCTGAGAACATGCAAAAACACTGTTTAAAATTGACGGAAACATCGGAAATATGCTACAAGGGTTCGGGTAAGGGTTAGTTGTAGATCTAGCCCTAGCCCTTGCCCTAAGGCTAACCCTTTTCTCTACAAAAATGCACTTTTTCAGTCCCAAAAACCCATTTGCCTTCTTGGATTCTTAAATTGTATGAAACCAAGTGAGGACACTATCCGGCGTCAAAAACGGTCCGAAAACATTCTCAAACGGTTCGTAAAAGACAGTTGACCTAAAAACAAATACAGCGTGACCTAATTCGTCGCCTAGAGGAGATGAAACTTACTTTTTCTTGCGTTTTCAACGTTACCTTGGATCTGGAGACATTCGCATGTTCCCAGATAGCAAAACTGTGTTCCCAGATGACCGTACAAAGACAAACATACCTTGTTTCTGGAGACATTTATACGACTATATATATCCACATAAGTTTACATGAAAACACATAAGGACTGCCTGAATTTCTCGGTCTTTTTGTCTCTCTCTCTCTCTCTCTCTCTCTCTCTCTCTCTCTCTCTCTCTCTCTCTCTCTTTCTCTCTCTCTCCATCTCTCCCACCCTCCATCTCTCTCTCTCCATCTCGCTCTCTCATTCTCTCTCTTTCTCTTTTACTCTCTGTCTGTCTCTCCCCCCCCCCTCTCTCTCACTCTCACTTATCCCATCTCTGTAATTATTAGTAAATACAATAAGCATTTATACACACAAAAATAATGAAGTAATACATATTAATAATCTTTCTCCTGTATATTGTTCAGTCTGATGCAGTATGGCTTTAAGATCTTGCGACCTATTTATTGATTGTTAGTTTGACTGATTGATTAATATGTCATTACACTTTTGCATTATTCATTGCTTATACCGTTAAACTCCGGGCTAACCTCTTCAGTGCTATAACGTCTATTACGCTTTTGATGCAAACAAGGTTGTTGATGTTTTTTGTTTAACTTCACAATAGTTACATAAAAAACCGCCTTTTTCCTGACACCTCAAAGAACGTAAATCAAGCATTAATTTGAGTTATACGATCAACTTTCCTGGATGCCACTACCAACATCATCAAATTTTCTGTTTGATCTTGGTTTTCATCCCACCTTCGTGAACCCTAAACACGACCTGCATCGTTAGGCAAGCTTACACCGAAATCGCGAGTAGCTTTATTATAGGCACGAACGCAATGCGCAGCGTCGCATCATAAATAAATAAAGATGAAGAGGTGATGTGGCATTACATTAGAGACAGTATGAGCAGAGCACCAGTTCAAAACGAGTGGAAGGAAAATGAAAATAATGAGAAAATAAGCAAACAGAACACGAACGCACGCACGCACACCTACAGACACACATACACGCACAAATAAAAACAAAAAGGGATGAGAGAGAAAAAGAGAGAGAGAGAGAGAGAGAGAGAGAGAGAGAGAGAGAGAGAGAGAGGCTTAAACTGTGCGTGCGTTATTTTTTTTTTATGGTGGGAGGTTTGGGCATTGGTGGGGTGGTTGTTGAGTTGGTAATAACAACCAAATTATTATTATTATTATTATTATTATTATTATTATTATTATTATTATTATTATTATTATTATTATTATTATTACAATCATCATCATTATCATTATCATCATCATCATCATCATCATCATCATCATCATCATCATCATCATCATCATTCTCGTTAAATAATATAGCAGACTCCAATAAAGAGGTAGAAATGAAAGTGTAGAAAAAGATGGACAATCGTGAAGAGTTTAAAACTCGAAATTTAAACAACAAAAACAACAACAACAACAACAACAAAAACCATATAACTCAATCACGTAAAGATATGAGGATCGTAAACATGCCTCTTGGCAACGAAAATAGAACATAAATCACCGAAAGTATTTATATAGCTATAATATTCTGTCAATTAATTACTTCGTTCATAATGAAAAAGCAACCTTCCCCCCCACCCCTCAACACCCACCCTCCCAAAAAAAACACAAAAAACCACAAAAAAACACAACAACATACTGATAGTTTTCACCTATCAACTCGCCATCATGACTAAGAAATTCATTAGTATGACTAAAAAAGACTCCTTCAATAAAAAAAAAATAGCAGACCAACAGACAGGTATATATGCATGCATACCTTACATTCACGAAAAAGGCAATATGTGATAATGAGAAATAATGAATTTAACCCTGATGTGAAAGGAGCTTGGGGTTTTAATATTAACCTGTCAGTTTATTTAGTGCAGGATTAGTTTTGACCGCGTGAGTTACCTGTAAGTGACTTATGGGGAAGCATGCCTTGCCTCTGAAGATTGATTTATAGAGAAATGTAGTGCTACATAATTATTCAAGATATCGAACTCTATATTTGCCCACGTCTGATATTGACAACGGGAATTCCCACATAAACTAAATTAATGCGCAGAATAATTTAGCAGCAGCAGCAATAGCTACCATCATCATCATCATCATCATCATCATCATCATCATCATCATCATCATCATCATCA
Organism: Oncomelania hupensis; assembly: GCA_036898135.1. Lineage (NCBI taxonomy): Eukaryota > Metazoa > Mollusca > Gastropoda > Littorinimorpha > Pomatiopsidae > Oncomelania > Oncomelania hupensis. The sequence goes on from CM072512.1 coordinate 39,414,618, forward strand.
TCATCATCATCATCATCATCATCATCATCATCATCATCATCATCATCACCATCATACACAAACACGCTCTCTCTCTCTCTTCCTTTCTCTCTCTCTCTCTCTCTCTCTCTCTCACACACACACACACACGCAGACGCTCGCTCACATTTTGCCAATTATCATCAAAGGAATACGTCAGACGAGGATTACTTAAATGTTTTCAGTATTTCACAAATGACATCATGTATATCCTTGTTGTTGTTGAAGCTGTTAATGGCTTGGACTACTGTAAACAATTTGCCACGTGGACGATTTGCTGCAATACAATTTCTGTATTGAGCGCAAGACGTCTTCAGAAGAAGTTAGGAGTGCTCAACTGATTGATGATTTTAATTCTCACAAATGACGCCCATTGTCGTCGTTTATTGTTGATAACATCTGTAAATACTGTTGACAAAAATAATGTATGGAATTTGCTGCATTTTATTGTGTGGATGTTTGTTCGTGCAAAGCAGCCCATAGTAAAGCTATTCCTGCAATATTCGTCGAACATTATCATTTATCTCATATCAACGCGATCAGATGTCAAACTTTCTATGGGCATGCATACGCTCATGATTATTTTTCGGTCGAAAATAAGCAGCGGATCTTGTTAGAGAGATTTTTTAATTAATTAATTAATTTATTTATTTATTTATTATTTATTTATTGTATAGTATTTAGTCCATTATGCATTCATTTATTTACATTCATCTATCATCATATGTTGTTGTTGGTAGTGATGTTATTTTTTTGACAATCCAAACTATTAATTTAAGTTAATTCTTTTGTTTACAAACAAAACTATTTATAATTAAAATTAAACTAAATTAAATCAAAACAAACAAATCCTAAAATATTATAGCAACGTTACAGAGGTGGCCTATGGTAAAGAGTTATTAACCTCTTAATAAAATACTGCTTCACTCGACTCCATCCATTTAGTATTTTTTTTCGTTTTACTCTAGCATCACGTCAACACAACACGTCTGTCTTTTTTCTCTTTGCTGAAGAAACAACAGCTCTAACGACCAGTCCTTGCCCTATCCACCCCCGGCCCCCTAGTTTGCAAAAAACAAATTATACGCTTAAAATCAACGAGACCATCCCTATCAAGTTTGGACATTATCCGAGCATACACTGAGTGTCGGAGAAGTATCCGTAGCCAAAAACACATGCTCGTGCATCTCCGCGGCATCATACCTTGATGGCGATAGTCTTATCAATACCTACCCGCTGATAATATCCATGCTAAGTTGGCATGCTCAGTGCGGTGCCCCTTCGTTCATCTGTTTCACCTAGCTCGAATCTTATGGAGGGGACAGCACTCAACGTGCACCAGCAAGCGTTGACGCCGCGCGACCTTAACAGAAAGATGGAGGGGGCCTTAAACGCCCATTAATTATGATGAATAGAACACCCTGTGACGCGCGTGGCAGTTTTATAGTTCCCTGCCGTTAACCCGTCGGTACGGGCAGAATAAAAGCGTCCGCAAGGCGAGAAAAATCCATCTGTCTTTTTACAGTTTAAAAACTGGAGGTGATAGGAGAGTTGGGGGAGTGGGGGGGGGGGGGGGGGGAGGAAGGTCGAGATTGGGGTGGGGGTGGGGGTGGATGAGTGGTTAGTCTTTCTATTTAGCTTTAAAAAGTGATGACTGAAGGGTTTGGGATAGGAGCTAGTGGTAGTGGACTAAAAGATATAAAGCCAGAAGTAAAATAAAAAGCATGAGGCCGCGTTCTCTGCTAATAAAGATTAGGTGTGGTCATAATCATAATGGCATGAGGTTAATCTGTTTATGATGTTTTAATCAAGCGAGAAATGTCTGAGTAAACCACTATTTTTTTCGGTCACATCTCAATACTATTACATTTGCTTATTATAAGCGTTTTAAAAAAATTGTGGATTTAAATTATAAGAGATATTTGTTGTTGTTGGTTTTTTTATGAGCAAGTTGGAAAAACGTAATTTTAACAAGAATAACAACTGCAACCCTTAAAAACAAGTTTGTGGTTAGGTAAAAAAACAAAACAAAACAAAAAACGCCTTGGAGAACACAGATCAAACCTAGTCTTCAGTTGACTGTGTAGACGTTGACATGTAGAAAGATCAGCAAGGCGGATCCCTTCAACCGTTTTAACATTCACAGCATCTTTTTGTTCAACACAACAGCATGAAACAGAAGGTAACTCTATATTGTGATCATTTGACAGAAAAACTAAATTGTGCCTTCAAAATGCTGTGATGACGTACAGTGCTGTGAACAATGTAGGCCTAGATGAAACGTCACCTCTTAATATAACATGCCGAATGGGACAAGGAAATAAAGTTTAAAATTGTAGTCAACAAGTAACAATCATTATAATCGTACACTACGGTGCTGAGAGGGTAAGGATACGGGGTGAGGCATTTGGGGCTGAAGTTATGGGGTACGCGGTGCTGACAATCTTCACAGATTTTGAATTAAATGAACTTCGAAAGCAACCGTGCTCGGCCAAATGCCGCTACGCAAAACTTTGAAACAGAGTTTGTAGCGTGCAAGGTCATACGTCATACAAAAACAGTCTGTATATAACCCTCCCATGACGAATGCGTTTTGTCAAAATCATACCACGAGGAACGTGATATCAAAACCGAGAATCAATGCTGGCGGTGTGCATGTGTCGCTTTTATTATTGTAGATCAAATACTCATTTTTAAAACGTTGACCCGAAGATTTATTAAACGATAATTTAAGTAATCATGATGCGTCAGTTGTGAAAGTTTAGGAAACCCCTTGTATATTTAATTTAATTTTATTTAATTCTTTCTTTATTTATTTATTTATATTTAATTTCTTCTTCTTCTTTGCTCTGGGTACATGCTAGACTAGAACTTATGAATCTTCGTTTGGTGTGGTTGTAAAGGTCAGAGCAGTACTCTGTCCATCTATCCAAGACTTCTTGTTCTTCTGTAAGGCATATACATGTACCAGATGTGCTTTGGATGGTGGGCTGTTGGGCTGTTTTACACGTGTCAGCCGCTTTACAGTCTGGTAGGCCTTTTTGCTGTTGTTGTTCTTGTTCAGATTGTTCTCTATTTTCTGGCATTGATCTTCTATCCTGTTCTCCTTTGCTGTGCGCATACCTTTCGGATGTCATTGTTGATTTTTCGGCAGGCATCAGCTCCCTGGGAGGTGTTCATTTTGTTTTTCATTTCTCTTCGTTAATCACACAGGTCCAAAACTTGGGGTGTCATCCACGGTTTCTTCTTTGGGCGGTGCTTGCCAAGGATCTCAGCGGCGGCATCTGTCACAGCTGAGTTGAAGTGGTGTCATGTTGTTGACATCTACTTCACCAGCTCCCACAATGAGCAGTGGTGAAAATTTCCCTCCAATTGTGGCTTGAAATTTGTCTGCCATCTCCGGGTCTTGCAGTTTGTCAAGGTCGAACTGCAATCTAGTGCACTTTGCTGTGTTTACTCTCTTCAAGTGGAACCAGAAGGACATCATAACAAGATCGTGGTCACTTCCGATGTCTGCTCCTGGAAAAGTGCCTGTACTGCCAATGTTGATGCTAGATCTGAAGCGTTTCTTGAACATGATGCAGTCAATCTGGTGATTGTGATGCTCCCCGCTGAGACTGTGCCATGTCCATCGTCTGGATTTTTTGTGGAGACCAAGTGTGTATGACAGAATCAGATTGTTGTATCTGGCAAATTCCAAGAGTCTCAGACCCTTGTCATGTGTTTCGTTGTTGCAGTAGGGTCCACATGTGTCTCCCCAGTTGTGATGCGCATCTTGGCCAACCTTGGCATTCCAGTCGCCTTGCACTATGACTATGTCCTTCCTCGGCACTGCCTGTAGCCTGCCTGTAGATTTTCATAAAAATCATCGACTTCGCTGTCGTCATAGTCTGATGTTGAGACATAGGCCTGGATAATGGTGATGTTTTAAGGGGCTGCTCTGATGGTAATGAGTCTACTGGAGACTGGGCGGCAACCCAAGACAGTGGCTAGAATGTCTTTGTGGACCAAGAATCCAACACCGTGTTTGTGCCTGCCATCTATCCCGCTGCAATAAAGCTTTTGCTTTTGTCGGTCGTTTTTTGTCACCTAGGCGTTTCCAGCGCAGTTCGCTGATACCTAAAATGTTCCATCGATAGTGGTCCAGCTCGTGGGCCAGTTCTTCTAATTGTCCGTCCGCAGTTAGGGTCCTGACATTCCAGGTTCCTATGACGATGTTGTCTCACATGCGAATCTTGCTAAATTGTCCATCAGTACAGTAGCACACTTATCACGCCCGTACTGGTGGCCAACGGAAGGCGCGGTCGTTCGTGACCGGGCGATGACCGATCCAGTATGGATGAAAATGGCTCTTTTCATCACACGGTGTTTCTTGGGCTAGATAGACCTGGCAGGGCCAGGTCGGCCACAGCCGAAATCCACGAGTACAGAGCTCGCATTGGCTCCGAGCTCGTGGTCGTTGACCCTCTAGTAACGCGATGTTTCTCTGTCCCTGGCGGTGACTTTCGCCAAGTGATGCCATCACCCTTGCCACCTCCGGGTCTTGCAGTTTGTAGTCTGGTGCACTTTGCTGTACTTACTCGCTTCAAGTGGAACCGGACGGACATCATCACGAGATTGTGGTCACTTAATGTAATGATATTCTGGGGAAGAGACGTTTATCTTACTAGGGGGTAAGACTTATTGATAGATGGGCGATGGGCTACCACTATCGATCGTTCTTTTACCAGAATTCCAAAGCTGTGTGAGAGACTGATCACGGCACTTTGGTCACATAAAATTTATATTTGTTCTCGGGCGTTTTATTATCATTTGGCTCAACTTGAGAACCGTTGATTTACTAATCAAAAGACTAGGTTATTATGTTTCGAGAGAAGAAAACTAATAGCTACACAACAATACAAATAGAATGACACCAGTCGTATGTATGTAATTTCTCGTTTTACAGGGTGGGCCATAAAAAGTGTCCACATTTTATTGTGCAATAACTGAGATAAAAATTAATATTTTACAACATGTTTTATTCCACATAGACAACAATGTTAAAAGTTTTGTTCAAAGTAATCTTAGCAAAATCTATGCATTTTCAGAGTCACAGAATCAATAGTTCATGATGTGCTCAATCCATGCTCCGCGTTGTTGAATAACAGCTGCGAGCCGAACGTTGAAGTTTTCACCAGACTTGAACCCTGCTGATTATTTTCTTTGGGGTTATTTGAAAGAACGAGTGTATGCAGACAATCCAAGAACAAGTGAAGAACTAAAGGCAAGCATCAGGAGAGAAATCAGAAGCATTCCTGTAGAGATACTGACAAGAGTTGTGGACAACTTCAACGTTCGGCTCGCAGCTGTTACTCAACAACGCGGAGCATGGATTGAGCACATCCTGAACTATTGATTCTGTGACTCTGAAAATGCACAGATTTTGCTAAGATTAGTTTGAACAAAACCTTTAACATTGTTGTCTACGTGGAATAAAACATGTTGTAAAATATTAATTTCTATCTCAGTTATTGCACAATAAAATGTGGACACTTTTTATGACCCACCCTGTATATATTCAACATTCATTGAAACCGTCTCTAGTCTATCTTGATGATAAGGCTGAGGATAAGCTTTCACTGCAGCTTGTTCCTGGGTTTGACCCTCGCAGCTTCGTATTTCGTATGCGACTGACGAGCTAACCTTGGGTCTACCAGGGCCTGCAGGGTTCCTATAGTCTTCTGACCAATCGTTTAACGCTCGTTTTAGTTATTCTCGCCTACACGAGATTATTCGTTTTTATTTGGATATTTTCCACACCTGCCCTATTTACCAGACACGTATAATTATCCTTGAATAGGAGTGTCAGAGGTAGAGTGTAGAATAGATGTAATAACGATAAGCGGAGCCTAGGCTACTTAGTGTCTCAGTGACTCTGGTCATAGTGGAGTAGCTAGTTAACGAAGACGACGTTATGGTCAGTTTTGCTTCAAGTATGCTATTTAGTCTTGGATCGCTAAGTCTGTTAGATGGTATCTGGAGCGGCTGGCGGTGTGACTGTCTCAAGGAAGTTAATTCGACATGTGTGTGCTGCTTTTTAGATAACTGTTGAATTAACGTCCAGTTTTAATCGATGGTATCTATTTTGCGCTAAGCTAATTTCCTACATTTTGTCGTCACTATTTCTGCTGTTACACTTAACAGAGAAGAAGAAATCCTCCCAATTCTCCGAGAAGAAGTTGAGGCAGCAGTGCAATCGCTGAAAAAAAGGGAAGTCAGCGGGAGTGGACAACATACTTGCGGATTTGCTTCAAGCAAGAGGAGAAGCGATGATTGGCGCCCTCACCATTATTTGTAACAAGATCGGGCAGAGTGGGGAGTGGCCTACACCATGGACACAGTCGCATGTCATCACTCTTCCCAGAAAGGGTAACCCTCAGAAGTGTAAAAATTACCGCACAATCAGCCTCATAAGCCATCCTAAGCAAGGTCCTCCTGAAAATAATACCCAACAGGTTAAAACCACAAGCTGAACAAGTTATAGCTGAAGAACAAGCAGGATTCAGGGATGGACGAAGTAACAGTGGACAGATTTTGCAACCTCAGATTAATCTGCGAAAAATACCTACAGCACTAGCAACTTTTTTATCATGTGTTTGTAGACTTCAAGAAAGCGTTTGACCGAGTCTGGCGTGTAGCTCTGTGGGTAACCATGAGAGCGTACAACATCAGCCCTAAAATTATTGAAGTCATCAAAAACCTGTATGACAAGGCTACCAGTGCAGTCCTCTACAACAGCGCCATCGGAAACTTGTTTAGAACAATAATCGGTGTCGTCAATGATGCCTACTCTCTCCAACACTCTTCAACATCTTCCTAGAGCGCATCATGTCAGATGCCCTTGCAGATCATGAAGGTACAGTCAGCACAGGGGGTAGAGCAATCTCCAACCTCCGTTTTGCGGATGACATTGATGGATTGGCTGGAGAGGAACAAGAATTTGAACAGCTGATACAGAGGCTTGCCACCACCTCCAGAGCCTACGGAATGAAAATAAGTGCAGAGAAGACCAAAATGATGACCAAGAATAAAATGGCATCAACACGAACATCAAAGTCCAAGGCCAATCCCTCAACACAATGCATAGCTTCAGATATTTAGGAGCCATTTTATCAGACAATGGGTCCCGATAGGAAATCCTCCCCAGGATCGCACAAATTATTGTTGTTCTGTAAAGACAGGACCATCAGTCTATACTCCAAGGTAAGATTGCTGCGCACACTTGTCATCTCCATCTTCCTATACGCTTGCGAAACATAGACCCTCACAACAAATCTACAACAAAGAATACAAAGCATGGAGAAGAGGTGCTACAGAAGACTTCTGGTCATTTTCTATGCTCAGCACACCACTAATGTCGAAGTCTGACAGACCATCACACAATCCATAGGACAACAGGATAACATGCTCACAGAGGTCAAGAAACGCAAACTCCGATGGTATGGCCACGTCACCAGAGCATCAGGTCTTACAAAGACCATCATGCAAGGCACGGTGCAAGGAGGCCGAAGAAGAGGGAGGCAGAAAAAGAGGTGGGAGGACTTGACACTGAGCGAAGCCATGAGGGTTTGCATAGAACATAAAAAGATGGAGTACGATCATCTGCGGTGCCCCAACGACCTTCGGGTTACGAGATAGGATAGGATATGATTTAATTTTGTAATTTCGTGTTGATGACAATTGTGGGTACAGTATGAATTCTAAAAAAAAGGGTATGATAAGGTCTTATAATTGCAAGTTTACGGCGTGCACAAATACTCAAAGAAACACCTCATCATAAGCTATGTACAATTGTAAGTAACCGGTGTAGCAGGCCAGATTATACCCCGCCTCAAGTATACCCAGGGTATAAACTGGCCTAGCCCAGACTATGCCCCCGTATAAACTGGCCTAGCCCAGACTATACCCCTGGGTATTATCTGGCCTAGGCTCGGTTAACCCTCTCCTGCCCATTATAACCCCCCCACTACGGAAGACCTTATCCTTCATGTTACTCTTTAATTTATGTGTTGTAATTGTTCTGATTCACTCAGATAGATAGATAGACATACAGACGGATAGATAGATAGATAGATAGATAGATAGATAGATAGATAGATAGATAGATAGATAGATAGATAGATAGATAGATAGATAGGATTAGGGTTAGGGTTAGGGATAGTTTTTTTTAATTTTTTTTTTGTTTTTTTACACGCAAGATAAAGGCCGTTAGCTGAGTTCACTCAGTTGTTTGGTGTTGTTTTTTTTTTTACACGCAAGCAAAAGGCTGTTACCTGAGAGTTGGTCACTGTCGCGAGTAGATATTATATTAACTAAGTACTGTGACCTGAATATAAAAAGTGAATATTTTCTATACTGGGTAGTGCGACCTGTTTTGCGTATTCGTTCTTTATGCACGGGATTCACGAGATTTTATATAGGCAGTACTCGGGGCTTATGAATTTTAGTAAGAATAAAGAACAAGATCTGAAAGTTGGTGAGTTTTCTATAATCATTATTATTTTGAACGCCAAGCTGAGAAGATTGGATCCTTTTTCTAAGGTTTTTCTTTCTCTTTTGAATTCCAGCTGTGATAATGGAGTGTGACTAAAGCTGTATTAATAGTTTAGCACTATTACAGTGACCATAGATTCTTGTGTCAAAGTTGACTTAGTCTATAATAGAGTATCGTTGTCTAGGCAAGTTGCTCTGGGTCGAGTGTCCACCTTTTCACCTGCACGGACTGGTAAGTGGCTTGTCGCTTTTTCCACTGTTTGTGAGGAGCTAGGTGCGAATGTATGTGTTGTGTGCTTGACTCCAATTTCAGTTGTCCATTTTATGTTCATTGTTTACGTAGTTCTATGATGGGAAAATAAAAGGGGATAGCATTATTGTCCGACCTCATGCTGCGTGAATGCGTACTGAATGTTGTTTTTTTATAATATGTAAATAAAAATGCTTTTGACATTTAGTATATTTGGTAAATGCGCATATTGCATCGTTCATTTTGTTGAAACTGAGATGGTCGTAATTTATCAATGAGGTTGTATAACCGGACATATCGGAAAAGAAGTGAATGGGGGTTTATTGACTATCGTCGTTGACATTATAACTGGGAACGAGAAATTGAAGATATGTCATTGATTTCAGGATGAGTCTTCTCTTCTTTAATCTTCTAACCTGTGTTTTACGTTTGCTACTACATCATCATCCACCACCACATCGTTTTGCTTGTTTGACCCTCTCGTCGCACTTCTTCTGCTGTCCATCTCACTGGGCTGGTTCTACGCACTTGTCCACTCTCGACCTCTGTCGCCTAAGCTTCATTTTGCCAGAGGGTCGAGGGGTGGAAGCGTCAGGACATCTTGGGACCAGCACCAAGTCGCCTGTCCACCCCGCTTTTGGTTTCTCCATCAGCCTTCGTCATTCTCTTCTTCCAAGCAACCCTCGATCTCTGTAGCCTCGTCGTTTGGCCGGAGGATCGAGGGGAGAAAACACCGCTACTTGTAACCAGCACTGGATCGCCCAAAAGTGTTCCTCAACACTTGACCGATGAGTATCCTTATGTTGTGTCAAAGTTGCAAGTGAGCTCACTTCTTTAGATAACCAGCATACACACAGACTGTGCACACGTTTTATTCTTCATAACTTATTAGAGGAAAGGGGACTTGAAATCAAGAACTGATTCATAGCAAGGATTATCATAATCATTTAGTTATTCATCTTTGTTATTGATTGACTATAACATTCCATTTTGTTTGATTTCTTTATCCATCCTTCTTGCATCATCATTTTGCTTTGTATGTAATACTGTATGCTGCGAATCTGTTTGTTTTGCGTGAGTTTGCGTGCGGGTTTGATTGAATAAATTATTGTTTTGATTGCATCTTGGGACTTTGTGTTGTTTGTTTACATAGAGGGTTTAGTTAGTGAGCAGGGATGGTGAGGGAGGGAAATGCCAGGCCTTAAGCCGTGACATATTTGGTGACCCTGACGTGATAGCAGATTAGCATAGTGTTGATAGTGTAGGAAGGTGCAATCCGTTATAATTTTGTGTTTGTGAGATTGGGGTGTGCTTGAAACTGTTTTCAGTGGGAGGTTGGCGGGCGCCTGGAGCCGTGGTGCAGTGGGCATCACCTAGCTTCAACGAGGAGCAGCGGTGGGGAGAGTGGGGAGCTTTCTTGCCGGTTCGTGCTCGTGGCCAAGGGACGGACACTCGCTCGTGGCAGCTTGTCATCTTACTTCTGAAGGTAGTTTTTATTAGTTAGGAATTTTGTTTGGTAGGGAACTTAGGCGTTAGCAAGGGGGTAGGCATATGGAGTTAAGGTCTGGGTTAGTATATCAACCAACCATGGCTTCTAAAGCATCGGATGTAGAAGAGCTGAGATTGATACCACCCGCCATGCCAGTAGCAAGTTCAGTTGACACTACTACCACGACAAGCGTCGACAACACGTATGTTAAGTTGTACCAAGAGGAGAACGCACGTACTCAGGATGAGCCGTCTACACCGTCTGAATCTGCAAGATCGAAGACGAAGGGACATACATTTTCACCGTCATGGGGTGTAGGAGCTACAGCTGGTTCAGATAGTAAAGGTGCCAGGCTGAAGGACTACATAACCATGCTGGTCAGTTCAGGCATGACCATGGGACAAGAAGTCGTCAGATTGGCGAGCGAATTAGCGAGAGCTGACGAAGAGAAGCAACGTCAGGACGAGCTCCGTCGGGAAGAGTTAAAAATGCGCCGAGACGAGATTCAACAGCAAGGAGAGCTTAGGCGTGAAGAGATACGGAGGCAAGAGAAAAAGGAAGCACGGATCGAAGAACTCCGTCGAGAGGAGATGCAGAGAATGGAAGATCTTCGTAAACAGGAGCTACAACAACAGGAAAAACTTCGAAAACAGGAAATGCAACAGCAAGAGGATCTCCGGAAACAGGAAATAGAGCTCACGAGGGAAGTATTGACTCAGTCTCAAACGAGTAAAAATTCCGATGGAGGATATAGAGTAAAGCTACCTTCTTTCGACGAGAAAGATGACATTGATCAATACTTACTTCATTTTGAGAGTGTGGCAACTATGCACAAGTGGGCCAAAGATACATGGGCAAGCAGATTGGTCCCATTGCTTCAGGGAGCTGCAAGGGAGACATTTTTGCAGTTGACACCGGACGATGCCAAAGATTTCGAAGCACTGAAGACCGCATTGTTGTTTCGATTCAGGAGAGATGCTGATTATTTCCGTAGGCAGTTCAGGTCCATGAAGAAGGAAACATCTGAGAACTTTCCATCGTTTGTGAAACGGATGAAGCAAACGTTAGCGAGATGGTTCTGTTTAGCAAAAGTAGATTCCACAGATCCTGACCGAGTGCTGGATGTTTTTGTGCTTGAACAGTTCATGTCCACACTGAATCCGGATTTGGCGATTGTTGTCAGAGAACACAAAGTCACTACTTCGGAGGAAGCCGCGACAGTGGCAGATGTCCGAGTTCAAGCACGTCGAGCTGTCCGCGACGACAGAGGAAGTTTGGCACAAGATAGTAAGAAGCAGAAGCAACCAAGTTCTCAAAGTTCAGCTGGTGAAGCGAGCAAGACCAAGTCTCAGACAGATAGCAAAGGGGGTGGCACAAGTAAGGAAGTCACATGTTTCGAATGTGGAGAAAAAGGACACTTCAGAAGGAATTGTCCAAAGAGCAAGAAGGTCAGAGCTATGCGTACAGGAGCTGCAGATGCAACTAGGAAGGAAGTGCCCGTACTCTGCGACCGATGCGATCGTTTGGAGCTTGTTCCGGAAGCAAAAGTCACACTGAATGGTCAGTCAGTTATTGCCTTGAGAGATACTGGAGCTGAACTATGCGTTGTTTCGTCCAAGTTTGTCTCTGAAGAAGATCTACTCGCAGGAATCAAACATCGAGTGTCATTGGCTGATCCATCCGTCACTAGGGAATACCCTGTTGCCTCAGTACTGATAGAATCTCCATGGGTTAGAGGAAGGGTTCAGGTACTAGTAGCGGATCAGTTATGTCATGATGTTGTGATTGGCAACACAGTCGTGTTCGCAGATGGAGAGAGTGTGAGGATTCCAGTTTATGCTGATCGCAAACTGTTATCTGCGGTGCAAACAAGAGCACAGATTGCACGAGAGAAAGAAACTGTTCCTTTGCCAGTCAAAAGAGTTTCGGGATTGGACATCACACCGGATGAACTAGGTAGACTACAGAGAGAAGATCCTGCGTTGGCTAGGGCACAGAAGTCAGCAGATTCTCAGGAGATAGTCAAAGGTCGTGGGAGGAAGAAGAGTGAAGCATCTTTCATCAGGAAGAAAGGTATTCTGATGCGCAAAGTCAAAGAAGGGAATAGGACGTTCGAGCAAGTTTGTGTTCCTCAGTCACTCAAGAAAGATGTCATGAAACTTGCGCATGATACCCCGATGAGTGGACATTTGGGAGCAAGGAGAACTCAGCATCGTGTGTGGGTTGATTTCTACTGGCCAGGTATGTCAGGAGACATTCGACGCTACTGTCAGACCTGTGACGCATGTCAGAGGGCGGTGCCGAAGGGGAGGATCCCAAAAGCAAATTTGGTCAGCATGCCTTTGGTCGACCAGCCATTTGAAAAGGTTGCTGTTGATCTGATTGGACCAATCATTCCTTGTTCAGAGCGCAACCACCGCTACGTTCTTGTGATGGTGGACTATGCAACTCGATATCCAGAAGCCATTCCTCTGAAAGACATCAAGGCCGGAACCATCGCCGAAACTTTGTGGGAGATATGGACCAGATTAGGTATTCCTGGAGAAGTGTTATCTGATCGAGGATCACAGTTTACTTCCGAAGTGATGCAGGAGGTGTATCGATTGCTTGCAGTGAAAGGAAATTTGACTACACCATACCACGCCATGTGCAATGGGCTAGTTGAACGCTTCAACCAGACACTCAAATCGATGATCAAGAAGCTGTGCAGCGAGAAACCCAAGTCATGGGATCGCTATATCCCGGCGTTGTTGTTCGCGTACCGTGAGGTTCCTCAGGAAAGCACCAAGTTTTCGCCTTTCCAGTTGTTGTACGGTCATACTGTGCGAGGACCAATGCAAGTTTTGAGAGAACTGTGGACACGTGAAACCCAGAAGGGAGAAGTCAAGTCGGCTCTGAAGCACGTTATCGACTTGAGAGAAAAGGTCGAAGAAACTTGCAAGATAGCTAAAGAATCCTTGAGCAAGGAAGCTTTCCGACATAAGCAACATTTCGACAAGAAAGCGAAACTCAGGACTTTTGCTGTGGGAAGTAAGGTTCTGATTCTGTCTCTTTGCAAGGAGAACAAGTTGAAGATGGCATGGAGAGGACTTTATCGTGTAGTGGGGAAAGTAGGCAGTTGTGATTACAAGATTCAGGTTGGAGACAAAGTCAAAACGTACCATGTGAATCTTCTGCAACAGTACAAAGAACGAGAGAGTGGTATCGCTGCTGTGGCAGTTCTGGATGAACCAGAGGATGAGGAGGAAGCGCAAATCATTTCGGAGCCACTTCCAGTTTTTCCTATGGAAGCAGAGGAAACGGTGAAGGACATCCAACTTGATCCAGAGAATCCAGCGATCCATGAGGAGATTCGAGAGCTAGTCACCCAGTTTCCTGATATTTTGACCGACTTACCTCTCAAGACCAACTTGGCAGAGTGCGAGATCAGGATGGAAGACGATACCCCAGTTCGGACTCGTCAGTTCCCTATTCCATTTGCTCACAAGGAGATCATTCGGAAAGAAGTCGAGACTATGTTGAAACTTGGAGTGATTGAACCAGCACAATCCCCTTACAGTTCACCAGTAGTTCTTGTCAGGAAGAGAGATGACAAGATCAGGTTCTGCGTCGATTTCCGCTGTATGAACAAGAAAGTCATTTTTGATGCTGAACCGTTGCCCGACGTGGAGTATCTGTTCTCCAAGTTAGGAAAAGCAAGGTACTTGTCCAAGATCGACTTATCCCGAGGGTACTGGCAGATTCCAGTGCGTCAGGAGGACCGTCCAAAAACAGCCTTTACGACAGATTTGGGTCAGTTCCAGTTTGTGGTGATGCCATTCGGACTCAAGACCGCAGGAGCTTGTTTTTCCCGGATGATGCGAGCATTGCTGTTACCACTCAAGCTTGAAGACGTTGACAATTTCATGGATGACATCCTGATAGCTACAGAAACTAAGGAACGTCACCTGGATGTACTACAGAAAGTATTGCAAAGGTTGCGAGAAGCTCATTTGTCTGCTAGGCCGACCAAGTGTTATCTCGGATTCGCTCAAGTGGAGTACCTGGGTCATATGGTAGGGAAGAACAAGATGGTCCCACTGGAACGTGTGATGGAGAAGATTCGACAAGTGGAACCTCCTACAACCAAGAAACAAGTGAAGTCATTCTTAGGATTGGTAGGGTTTTACCGACGATTCATTCCTCACTTCGCTGAAATCGCACTTCCACTGACAGATCTGACAAAGGGAGGCAAAGCAGGTGTAGTGCAGTGGACAGACCGTTGTCAGCAAGCTTTTGAACAACTGAAAGAGCGTCTGAGCAGTCAACCAGTTTGTTGTTTACCAGATTGGTCAAAAGAGTTCGTGCTTCGAACTGATGCATCTGATGTTGGATTGGGCGCGGTGTTACTGCAGGATCAAGGTTTCGGACTACAGCCGTTGGCTTGTGCCAGCAAGAAACTGAATGCTGCTGAAAGGAACTATTCTCCCATCGAGAAAGAATGTTTTGCAGTGGTTTTTGGGGTACAGAGGTATAGTCAGTTCCTGATGGGCCGTCACTTCAAAGTGCAAACTGACCACAGCCCACTTCAATGGTTACACCGAGTCAAACCTCAGAGTCCGAGACTCATGCGGTGGTCATTGCAGTTGCAACCCTACAGTTTCACAATTGAAGCAATTGCTGGACGCGACAATGTCGATGCAGATTTTCTCTCTAGGAATGTGTAAAGATGTACAAAGATAAGGTGATAAGTTCGCGACTTAGTTGTGAATTAAACTATTGTTTAATCTTCAGGGGGGGGATATGTCGCGAGTAGATATTATATTAACTAAGTACTGTGACCTGAATATAAAAAGTGAATATTTTCTATACTGGGTAGTGCGACCTGTTTTGCGTATTCGTTCTTTATGCACGGGATTCACGAGATTTTATATAGGCAGTACTCGGGGCTTATGAATTTTAGTAAGAATAAAGAACAAGATCTGAAAGTTGGTGAGTTTTCTATAATCATTATTATTTTGAACGCCAAGCTGAGAAGATTGGATCCTTTTTCTAAGGTTTTTCTTTCTCTTTTGAATTCTAGCTGTGATAATGGAGTGTGACTAAAGCTGTATTAATAGTTTAGCACTATTACAGTGACCATAGATTCTTGTGTCAAAGTTGACTTAGTCTATAATAGAGTATCGTTGTCTAGGCAAGTTGCTCTGGGTCGAGTGTCCACCTTTTCACCTGCACGGACTGGTAAGTGGCTTGTCGCTTTTTCCACTGTTTGTGAGGAGCTAGGTGCGAATGTATGTGTTGTGTGCTTGACTCCAATTTCAGTTGTCCATTTTATGTTCATTGTTTACGTAGTTCTATGATGGGAAAATAAAAGGGGATAGCATTATTGTCCGACCTCATGCTGCGTGAATGCGTACTGAATGTTGTTTTTTTATAATATGTAAATAAAAATGCTTTTGACATTTAGTATATTTGGTAAATGCGCATATTGCATCGTTCATTTTGTTGAAACTGAGATGGTCGTAATTTATCAATGAGGTTGTATAACCGGACATATCGGAAAAGAAGTGAATGGGGGTTTATTGACTATCGTCGTTGACATTATAACTGGGAACGAGAAATTGAAGATATGTCATTGATTTCAGGATGAGTCTTCTCTTCTTTAATCTTCTAACCTGTGTTTTACGTTTGCTACTACATCATCATCCACCACCACATCGTTTTGCTTGTTTGACCCTCTCGTCGCACTTCTTCTGCTGTCCATCTCACTGGGCTGGTTCTACGCACTTGTCCACTCTCGACCTCTGTCGCCTAAGCTTCATTTTGCCAGAGGGTCGAGGGGTGGAAGCGTCAGGACATCTTGGGACCAGCACCAAGTCGCCTGTCCACCCCGCTTTTGGTTTCTCCATCAGCCTTCGTCATTCTCTTCTTCCAAGCAACCCTCGATCTCTGTAGCCTCGTCGTTTGGCCGGAGGATCGAGGGGAGAAAACACCGCTACTTGTAACCAGCACTGGATCGCCCAAAAGTGTTCCTCAACACTTGACCGATGAGTATCCTTATGTTGTGTCAAAGTTGCAAGTGAGCTCACTTCTTTAGATAACCAGCATACACACAGACTGTGCACACGTTTTATTCTTCATAACTTATTAGAGGAAAGGGGACTTGAAATCAAGAACTGATTCATAGCAAGGATTATCATAATCATTTAGTTATTCATCTTTGTTATTGATTGACTATAACATTCCATTTTGTTTGATTTCTTTATCCATCCTTCTTGCATCATCATTTTGCTTTGTATGTAATACTGTATGCTGCGAATCTGTTTGTTTTGCGTGAGTTTGCGTGCGGGTTTGATTGAATAAATTATTGTTTTGATTGCATCTTGGGACTTTGTGTTGTTTGTTTACATAGAGGGTTTAGTTAGTGAGCAGGGATGGTGAGGGAGGGAAATGCCAGGCCTTAAGCCGTGACAGTCACGCAAACGGTCATGTACAACAAACCCATGAGTGAAATCTCTTTAGGTGGGGGTATATTCCGGGCGCGAGGGGTATGACCTGGCCTAGGCTTTATCTATACCCAGGGGGCTAAACCCGCCTAGGCTACATTATACCCAGGGTATAAAGTAGCCAGGGGTATATTCCGGCATGTTACACCGGGCATATTTCTCAGATTAATAACATTCGTAGAATCTACATAAATATTTGTGATGCTATTCCATGAGAAAACATCACACTCGATCTTCATTTGAGGTTTACATAAACATTGTTTACACGGTTGAAGTATTCAAGACTTGTTCCCAATGACGTATAGCTTCAATGAGACTAATTGATATCAATGTATGCGAAATATTAAAAAACAAAGTATATGAAAGAAAACCAACTGTTGTTGAAATGTCACACGTTAGATCGCCACATTTAATTATGTTTTGAGAAGAGCAATTACAATAATGCGTCGTAACCAATTTCAAAGGATGGATTTTAATGAGAAATGGGATGCATGGAATCAATGCATCTTCGTTGAGATACAAGGATTCACAGATAATTAATTAGTGAGAGCTGCACTGTGCAGGTTAGCGTAAGAGTAAAATATAAAATTCATTTCTCGTTGGATCCATTATATCCATTAAATATATATGCATTTAATGGATATCTATATATATCTATGTGTATCTGTCTATATTTAACTAATTCATTAGTTTGGGATAACATAGTTATATAACCACAAAGGCTGTTCTAACCTAATGAATAATTGGTATTCATGAGCATACGGATCAACCCTTTTAGCAAGTTAGCCCCAAAATGGCGGCCTCAAACACATGCGGGCAGACTAGACGGAATGTAGCTTTATAAAGAAAAGACCGAGTAAATAATGATAGGGCCATAGACAGGCGATCACAATTTTCAGAGTTGGTGTAAGGCTGGGAAATTGCATTAACTGAACGAAAAACGTGAAAGGCTAACGTGAAAATTCCCTTAGAAAAGGTTTGCGCATGCCTATTCGGATTTTATTGATTTTTCGGTAGGCCTCAGCTCCCTGGGAGGTGTTCTTTTTCTTTTTCATCCCTCTTCGTTTACCACACAGATTTAAAAGTTCAGAGGTGATCCACGGTTTCTTCTTTTGGCGGCGCTTGCCAAGGATCTCAGTGGCAGCATCTGTCACAGCTGAGTTAAAGACGGTGGTCGATGTGTCGGCATCCACTTCACCAGCTCCTAAAATGAACAGTGGTGCAAATTTCTCTCCAATTTTGGCTTAAAATATTTCTGCAACTTCCGTGTCTTACAGTTTGTCCAGGTCGAACTTCAGTCTAGTGCACTTTGCTGTGTTTACTCTCTTCAAGTGGAGCCGGAAGGACATTATCACGAGATCATGGTCACCTCTGATGTCTGCTCCTGGAAAAGTGTTTGTCCTGCGAATGTTGATGCTTGATCTGAAGCGTGTGTTGACCACGAAGTAGTCAATCTGGTTATGATCCTCCCCGCCGGAACTGTGCAATGTCCATCGTCTGGATTTTTGTGTGGAGACCAAGAGTGGTTGCCAGTATCAGACTGTTGTATCTGGCAAACTCCAAGAGTCTCAGAACTCTTCCATTTGTCTCTTCGTTGCAGTGGAGTCCACATAAGTCTCCCGAGTTGTGGTGCGCATCTTGGCCAACCTTGGCATCCCAGTCGACTTGCACTACGTATATGTCCTTCTTCGGCACTTGGTCAAGGAAAGCCACTAGGTGTTCATAGAAATCCTCGACTTCGCTGTCGTCATAGTCTGATGTTGAAGCATAGTTTGGATGATGGTGATTTTAAAAAAGGCTGCTCTCAGACGGATGGCAATGAATTCACTGGAGACTGGGCGGCAACCCATGACAGTGGCTAAAATGTCTCTGTGAACCAAGAATCCAACGCCGTGTTCGTGCCTGTCTTCTCTCCCGCTGAAATAAAGATTGTGGCCTTTGTAGGTCTTTGTTTCAACTTGGCCTTTCCAGCGCAGTTTGCTGATGCCTAAAATGTTCCATCGGTAGTGGTCCAGTTCGTGGGCCAGTTCTTCTAATTTTCCCTCCGCAGTTAGGGTCCTGCCACTCCAGGTTCCTATGACGATGTTGCAAAGTTGCCCATCAGTAGCACACTTATTATCTCCGTCCTGATTGCCAACGGAGGGCGTGGTCCTTGGTAATCCGGGCGACGATCGATCCGGTATGGAATGAATGGTTCTTTTCATCATGTGGTGTGTCTTGGGCAAGAAAGACCTGGCAGGGCCCAATCCTCCCCAGGCTGTTGGCCACAGCCGATAACCACGAATACAGTGTGGCTCGCCTTGGCCCCGAGCACCTGGTCGTTGAACCTGTAGTAACTTGAGGTACCGCCACCCTGGCCGGTGACTTCTATGTAGAAGACTTTCGCCCATTGATGCCGTGCTGACATCACCCTGTTAGTTGCCTCTTACGACACGCCGGGAAACGTTGGGTCTATTCTGTTCAGTGCCCGAACCCACCTGTACCAGTACCTACACCTAAGTTGTGACTATTTCCTCGCCCTACGGGCCAGTACAATGAAGAAAAAATCCCATGCAGTGCTGTATAAATACGCTGGGTAACAACGACTGAAAATAATTTATAATTATATGACCTCTCTCCCTCTGTCTGTCTGTCTGTCTCTCCCTCCTTCCCTCTCTCTCAAGCAAACGAAAAGTGTAAATAAGAAAATAAATATCCATATAAAAGAGAGAGAACGAGAGAGAGAGAGAGAGAGAGAGAGAGAGACAGACAGAGAGAGACAGAGAGAGACAGTAAAAGAGAGACTTCAGACTTCAGAACTTTTTTTAAAAGATTAAGATTTTAGGCATAAGTATATTCTTACAATCAGACCTTTTGTGATAAGATAACATCAACATTTACTATACCATTAAAAAAAGAGGGAGAGAGAGAGGGAGAGAGAGAGGGGGAGAGAGAGAGAGATGCATATCGTACACAATCGGGAAGGTATGAGATGAAACATACCATCAATCAACATAGTCAATAGTGGATCATAGGAAAGGTGCTCACGGGAAAGCTAAGAATAGTCTTTAGTGACTATGTTTACTCTTCTTTGATGAACGTGATAGAAAAAAAGAGAAGAACATGTTACTGTCGCTAGTCCCCTGAAGGCGATAGTCTTAAATGAAACTATCTCAACCTTTTCGTGGCAATTTGGGAATGATGTCGATGACGAAAATTATAAAATAATTTAAATTTCAAACAAGCTGCATAAAGGGTTTTGAACTTTGTATTTTCTTTTGAGGTGTGCAGTGCAGTGCATCCAGTTACACACGTATATGTTAAAAGTTGGTGAACTTATTTCCTGCTTTGGCCATTAAGGTGAAGTGCAGTTCCACGAGACCTAACCTCTATCATTATAAATACACAGCTTTGTTTGTCACTCCGAATAAAATATAGCTAGCTTATACCCTATACAGGATCACTGTGAAGAAGAAAAAAAAGTAGAAAGCAGGAGGAGATGAAACACTCACTGAGTAGACTCAAAGGAGTGGAGGGGGGATGAGGTAGGGTGAAAAGAGTGATGGAAATTGAAAAGCAAGCAGACGATGCAAAATACATGATAAATAAGCATTTGTTTGAAGGGTGACTAACCGAGCGAACAGAAAAATCGTTTAGTCTTTTTCTTTTGTTAGGAAGTAAGGGCCCTATTTCTGTGGGCTAGCTAGTATGAGGTTTTTATTTTTTTTTTACTTGTACAGGACGGTATTGGGTATAGGACAAAAGTAAGTTCGGTGTACCATTGCTTTTCGGTTCTGTGTAAAGCGGTCCTTACCATTTCTTTTTCTGTTCTATGTGGGGCCTATCACTTGCCTGAGTCCTCGTACTAACGCTACTAAGCCTACTTGTATTTTTACCCCGATAATTAATCTTTTTATAGCTATTGACGCGAGCTATGTGTGTGTTCTTGACTCAGGCCGGAGGGTTAGACTGCATCAGACTGAAAAGATTGCGATAACGAAGTCGGAGACAAGTTGCATAGCTGGGACTTGCTGACGCTCACGTTTAGCCTCTAGAGTCACTACGGCTGGTGACTCGTGAGAGGTACCCGGCCAGTCTCAGCCACGCTGTGAGTGAGTCTGAGAGAAGGAGGAGGAGGTGATTAGGGTAAAGAAAGAGGAGGTAGAATGAAAAAAAAGGAGTGAGAGCCAGTGGAAGAAGAAGAATGACAGAAGACAAAAAGAATGGAGGAGGAAATGTCACGAATACATTAAATTTTGAGGAAGTGTGAAGAAGGGGATGGGAGGGAGGGAGGAAGTAATGGAAGACTACTGATGAAATATGGAGAATTTTTACAAGTACACAATGGATGAAACCATGATGAAGATGGGGATACATAAAAGAATTGCCACAAAGAGAGAGAGAGAGAGAGAGAGAGAGAGAGAGAGAGAGAGAGAGAGAACATCCAAGAGTACCACACCCCATTTTGAACTAAACGATTCAAGAGCAGTTTGTATGTACTCACTAACGAGATCAAAGAAGGCAGCTGCCACCAACATTTACTATTAATTCTTTACAGTCGTTATTATGGCGCTTTCTGTAGTGCCAGTCCTTCTTCGGTGAGGGCTAAGTAACCTCGGGGTTAAATAAATACACAGCAATACAACTGAGGTCAACGACACAACATACTAAACCACGCCGTTCATGTGTGAATTAGGACCAACGAAAGGACGGAAGCCATACAAAATACTGTAAATGACTGACAATTGTGGACTTTATAATAGTCTACAATACTATGTGTTGGGGCTATGAAAAACAAAGGCATATTATAAAGAAAGATTTAAAAGAACGAAATTGCTTACTACGGTACGGTTTATAATTGTATTTATTATTTTCGCTTGGAAAAAAAAATGGCGTGGACACACTGACACGATCTTACACTGATTAAAACGCTCGACCTACTACAATAATTCAGTGGTAGAGCGTTCAAAAGCACACCGAAGGCCTAGGTTCGAATCCCGTGGGGAGCAAGAAAAATATTACTATTTTTCACTGTTCATCTTTGCATTATGATAGCTCTGGTGATTCAGTGTTGATTTAGGTTTTTACTCCTCTTCTTTAGAATATTTTCTATCTTCCCTGAAACAAGGACTACTTGTAAGAATACGTTGTAAGCTTAACATTCTTATCCTTGCAACATGTTGTAATGGTAATTAACGTTTCAAGTATACAAGTTACAATCTGTTTAGAAACTGGGAAGTTAAAGCAGCTATGGAGAAGAGATGGCACCGCCCTCATTAAACTGGCCAAGAGAAAAGAGAGGTCTCAAACACCTCTCTCCCCAACGACCGAAAAGTTACGGGAACACCTTTACTTTTAGCTCCCAATAGAAAACTCTCGCCTATTCCGACGTTCCTTTCAGCACCTCTGCTCGTAACCTAGGATTCATTATGACATCTGACACATCTCTTGACACTCACATCTCCAACACATGTAAATCTGCATATTTTGAACTTCGCAAAATCAGTTCTATTCGCTCTTGTCTTTCCCAACAAACCACGATCATCTTAGTTTGCTCTTTTGTTCTTTCAAAACTGGATTACTGCAATTCTCTTCTTGCAGGCTGCTCCCAAGATCTTCTCTACAAACTTCAAAAAGTACAAAATGCAGCTGCACGCCTTGTTCTCAAGGCTTGCAGAAGAGATCATGTCACTCCCCTACTACGTTCCTTGCACTGGTTGCCCATATCTGCACGTATAGAATATAAAATGTCAACACTCTGCTTCAACTTTTTCTTCGGCACTTCCCCTGCATACTTTTCTGACATGCTCATACCCTACGTACCACGCAGACAGCTCCGTTCCGCATCAGACCAACGCACCTTCATCATCCCACTTGTCAAAACAAAAACCTATGGAGAACGCACCTTTGCTTTCTGTGCATCCACTCAATGGAATTCCCTTCCACACAATATCCGCCATGCGCAAACACAACAAGCGTTTAAACGACAACTCAAAACATATCTTTTCCATAAACACCTTCTATAGCTCCTTCTCAATAACACACACGAATTAATCTCATCATCAGTCTAGTATGCACACATGTCGTGGCGCTCCATGCACGGGCAATGGTGTTCGCTTTTTAATGGTGTTCGCTTTTTATAATTGTTATAAGTGTTGGTTGCCTTTTACAAGTTAATAATAGTTTTAGTTGCCTTTTTATGTGTTTCAATGTAATATTTTTATTGAATCTTTTTAACATTATGTTGTACATTTTTAGTGAATTTATTCAGACTTTATATACCTACTGTTGTTGTGTAGTATAAATGGTGTATGAATGTGTCAAGCGCGGAGAGCACAGCCACTTGTGGCTGTGATGCGGCGCTATATAAATCTACATTTATTATTATTATTATTATTATTATTATTATTATTATTATTATTATTATTATTGTTAGCACGTAATAATATTTTGTACTGACTATGCCGATCCTGAAAGCTGAATCATACGAACAGGTAGCCAGCCACCTGCATCTTCACTGTTTGAAGAAGGGTCAGACTACGTAAATACTTTTTTTTGCCTGTATTAAATTGCAGTTCAGTTCAGTATTTTTGACATTGAAATCTAAACGTCGTGTCTGAGGGTTCAACTTTTAAAGGTCGTCTGCTATAACAGTAGGCTAAAATGGCTTCGCTCCATTAGAATGCAAAGTACATATTAACTACAAGCAAACGTAGTGGAGCGTGACCAACCAAACCCAAACGCGTTACAAAGTGGATAATCCTGCAAGATACAATCTTGCATCATTCTGTAATCTGAAGACGCGATGCTCAATGATTTCGTTAGAGACCCCTCTATAGCAATATTATGGAAGCTCGTAACGTTATCAGGGACAATGACTACTGTTGAACCTGATAAAGCGCCCATCGGAATGCTTTCATCTAAAGGATGTGGATTAATAAACTCATCTATTTAGTCAAAAGGGTTAAAAGAACGACCCCAGCTTCACTTTTAAAAAACAGTAAGTGGCTTCGGTTCACTTGTAGATTGTAGAAATAAAATTGTAAGGAATAGCTGTTTGGTTGAGTTATGGGATAATTTAACCGCTATAAACCTCTCTCATAAAACGTGTGCGCCAAAAGATTACACATGCAAATCATGCCTGTGGTTAACATCAAAATTGATCTGCAAAATATTGAACGAATAAATCATTCCATGTGAGGGCAGGCAGAGAATCCATTGCTATGAAAATGAGTTTTGCATGGCTTTTGGCCCTATAATTGTTATGGCGTGGAGCGTTAGAGTTGTCAGTGAAATTATTAAACTACAATAACTCACCTGACATCCTTTGTACCTTGCAAGCTGATGCGTGTATGATTCTATGACGGCCTACTAGCGCCAAAACAGAGAGTTGCCAGTATTACGAGATAATTGAAATTAACCTGCGTTTTGTTTAATTAGTTGATATACTTGTGATACCGGTAATCCACAGGGTTAATTAATAGTTATCAGTATTTGCCACGCCTTCCTAGCGCCAAAACCTGATAATTACAAATATTATGAGATAATTACAAATATCATGGGATAATTACAATTATCAAGGGTAATTACAATTATCATTGAAAAGTTACAAATATCTCAAATGGCTCTAGCAATCCGTCTGGAAATGCGCCAAAACCGAACATTTTAATTTTCACTTGATAATTACCATCTGTACATGTTAATTGTAAAACATGTCGTTAATATTTGTAATTATCCCATTGTACGTATTAAGTTTTTGCGCTAGTAGGTCGTCAGAAGCCTATATACGAATTACACAGAACCCGTGTTAATTACCATTCTCACTTATACCTGTAAATGTATCGGCCAGCGCCTTGAGCAGCTCTTGAGCTGGAAAAGCGCTATATAAGAACGATTAAATAAATAAATAAAATAAATAAATGCATGTTTTGGCGCCAGTAAATCGCCTTAGCCAGAATTAAGCATAAACATAGTAATTATCAAGTGAAAATTGTAATTATTATGGAGTAATTACAATTTTCAGTTTTGGCGCAATTCCAGGCTAAATCCAAAACTGAAAATTAAACATGACCACGAGAAAATATTTGTAATTTTGCCATGATAATTGTAATTATCCCTTGATAATTATAATTATCCCATGATATTTGTAAATATTTCATGATATTTGTAATTATCAGGTTTTGGCGCTAATAGGCCTCATATGTTTCCGCTACCATTTAAGCCTTTTATTAGTTCCCAGGTGAAAGTTGAGAGAACTATTGTTTTTGGCTGTGCCGTCGGCGCCCGGCATCCGTCCGTCACTTGTAAGCACTTTTATCTGAAACTAGTAGACGGATTTAAAAAAAAAAACCTTGGTGGGTGGTTAGAACATAATGATCCTTATCAGATGACAAATGTATGCATATCAGAGGGTGTCATCATGGTGATATCATCAATTGCTGTTGTGTTTTTCTACTCGCATTTTCTCCCAAACTACTGAAGGGATTTGGTTCAAGTTTGGTATGTGCTTAGACTTTACCTATGCTTCCAACGTAAAACCAAATAGGTACGAGACTATTGAGGTCACCGAGGGTTTTCTCCGGGCACTCCGGTTTCCTCCCTCCCTTCAATAATGGTACAGGACGCAGTCAATATAAAAATTTCAAAAATAAAAATTCGATTTTCTTTCCGTCTTCTAATAGCGATCTCCCTGCCTTTACACCACCTGTTTGAGTGCTGGATGTGTATTTGGTGTGTGTGAGGGTGGATGAGACAGGTGAGCGTGTATGTTGGTATAGATCGCCGCGCTTTGAGCCTGATTGATTTGAGGAAAGGCGCGTATATAGCATCCTGTTTTATTATTATTATTATTATATGCAAATCGGATGATGTGATGTCATATTTGTTTAAATTTTGTAAAACTTTTTTCTTACCTGTATGTGTGTGCATGTGTGTGCGTGCGTGTGCATGCTTGGGTGTGTTCATTTTCGTGTGTGTGTGTGTATGTGTGTGTGTGTGTGTAGACGCCTCAGTTTGAAGATAGCCTTTTAAAAATGTTGAAAACAATCCCACTAAACAGAGACTCTAAAAGACTTTGTAAATTTAAATTATGTCCGGATATCTGCTTCTTTTTCTTTTTTCCTCTTCTTTATGCTCTTGTTTTTCATGTTTTTTTTAATTCTTTTTGTTGTTCTTCTTGTTCTTGTTTATGTTGTTGTTGTTGTTGTTGTTGTTGTTCTTCTTCTTCTTCTTCTTTTTCTTCTTCTTCTTCTTCTTCTTCTTCTTCTTCTTCTTCTTCTTCTTCTTCTTCTTCTTCTTTTTTTTCTTCTTCTTCTTCATCTTCTTCTTCTTCTTTGGTTCGTTCGACGGATATGAAATTAACGCATGTGACGTGAGATGTAAGAGGTTGCTGCTGATATGACCTTTGACCTATTTAATCTCCCTCTTGTCATCCATGACCTGGCCCTTCAAAGGTTCCTTTGCCTGTTTTCATTTGGCATCACCATGTCTTGTGATGCGTCTCCTCCTCCTCCTATTCTTGTTCGTCCGCTGCTTCTTCTCCGCCACCATCATCACCATTCTCCTGCTCATGCTCCTCCTCCCCCCTCTTCCTTTTCCTTTTCCTCTTCCTCCTCCTCCTCATCACCATCATCAAGTAACAATAATATTTCTTTATCATTTTGTCCTCCCATTCTTTCCTTATCTTTCTTCTCCTTCTCTATTATTTTTGTTAATCTTTGTCTTCTTCTTTCTGTAAAGACTTTTTTTTAATGAGCTTTCACCCCAGTACACATAATGTATAGTAGATACATTTATTAATGTAAAATGTTAATTAATGATAGCAAGTAGAACGGTTTGTGGTGGCAGGACAATAATAATACTGGGAAAGAAGGTGATCATGAAAAACATACAAATCACCCTTCATTCCAGTACACTTCATTCTCTTCCTACTCCCCAATTCTCCTCTGTCTCTTCTTCTTCTTCTTCTTCTGCGGTCAATCTATGACCAGATATGGAATTTCAATAGCCCAAGAGTTCAGCTCGAACATTTGTAATGATGGGATAGTTTGGTAAGGACCCTTTCATCCGACGATTTTGTCAGTAATTAATGCCTTATTTATCAGTTTGTTTTACTGCTCTTCGTTCTGTCTTTTCTGTTATGTTGACGTTTTCTCCCAGATAATCTCAGTTAAGATCGATTCTTTTATGTCCTTTTCTTTATTGTGTTCTTTCTCCTATATTTTTTCCTGACTTCTTTGAAGTAATCGCCATCGAGATCGAGGCAAAACGCGAGGTTCGATCAATGTGGTTTGATGCTTGCATGGAAGTTCGCAATGTAACCCGTCTTTTCCCTTGTAGTTATGTTCCTCTGCATCTCTATTTTTCTAATCTTCGCCATTCGAACTACAATTCCTCATCTTCCGTCATTGCCTTGCTCCCACCCCACTCCGCACATGTACACATAACTCTCTCTCTCTCTCTCTCTCTCTCTCTCTCTCTCTCTCTCTCTCTCTCTCTCTCTTTCTCTCTCTCTCCGCAAAGAAGATCTGCAACAAGGAATGTTCAGACTAGATCGATGCTATGCAATCAGGCGCAGAAATGTCTCCTTGGGATTCTATTGTGCTCTCTCCTTTTATGATGCTGATCAGCCCGAGATGGTGTAAATCATCGTCAACTATGAGGTCACCAGTTCTGTGGAGCAGACCCACAGACTCCACTCACTGCCAAGAGACGTCACCCTAGAACTTGGAATATCCGAAGTACAAGGTAACTTACGGATCCCGTTGTATAAGAAAGTTGTACAGAATGTTAATGGGGCTCTGCAATAGGACGTTGTTTCGTTTACTGCACAATTACTAATATTATGGAGAGTTGTCCTTCTGTATCTTTCAAACCTTACAAGTGCTTTACCATTCTTTTCTTGCGTATGTATCTTATTGTCACTCATAAGCCTACACGTACATAACTGTATATCTTTCTACTGACAAATACGTCACCTTTCAGATTCCGTTGTGAGCTGTTAGGAAAATGTATTTCGGATTGGGCTCTCTTTACTTCTGTATAATAATTATGGTTTTGAGCAGTTCGGTTTTAATCTTATATTAATTTAAAACAAAAGGTATATTGTACGGTATGTTTTGCCACTGAAACATGTAATGTCACCTTTCAGATTATATTTGGAAGGTGTTTAGATGTAATAATGTATATTTCGGAGTGCGCTTTCTCTTTCTTTTATTTTGGATAATCCAGAAAGTGTTTAAGTTAAAGACAAAGTGAGCTACAAGAAGGAATAAAAGAGCGTTAAGGGATAATACCAATTAATCTTTTATTATGTAAGTAGCTCCACTCTTTTTAATAACAAAATTTTGTATTGCCAAAATTTGCACGCAACAGTGGCGGTTTCATTGCAGCAGTGTACACAATTTAAATAGCCGCGCTTTGTGTCCAATATTTCTTATGACAGCTCTTACATAATTACCTACTGCCATGATTGCACCGTTCAAGGATGAGAAATAGTAAATTATATAAAACTTTGTTATCGAAAACGGTTTTTTTTCTAATGTACCAACCCAAAGTAGTCTTAGACTCGTACTGTTCGATACTCGTTTTGCTGATAGTCTCAATAGCTGTCTGCAGTACAGTATATCTTTATAGTTTATCAGTACAACTTATGTTAATCTGATGAATAAAATTTGATACAACAAAGCTGTCTGCCGGTGAACATGTGTAGCAATATTATTCAAGCCAGGAATCAAGATCATGATGTAACCTCGAAATTTGAATAATGTTTAACTTCCATGTGTTATTAGACTAAAAAGGCAAACCCATCTCTCATCTGCTACTTCAGAGACAGCATGGCTATTTTTTACGATATCTTCTCTTTCCTCCGAAAAAATTATTCAGTCCCCTTTCGTCTGGAGCGCTGGCCTCTTTGTGCGCGTGAAATAGCTACCGGATGTCATGTCAGTCTGCGCAGGAAATAACCATTCAGAAGGCAGATAACCTCGTCTTCCGCCACGCTGAATGTCTCTGTTTGTCTGGGTAAGGGGACTGAAGAATAAAAAAGAAATGTAAAAAAAAAAATAAAGAAACGAAACACGGCGACTTCCTTGCGTAATATTTTGTTACCCTCAACTTTTTTCTTTAGATGTTTGCGGTGATGTTAAAAAAAAACACTGAGTGCACGTTTTGCTGCGTCTTAGAACATGTATTTAAGCCTGGTACGTTTTGATTACTATTTTGCGCTCCAGTGATTTTCCATCTTGGTCATGTCTTTACTAAACAACTCTATTTCACAACAAACTTGAATGTTCTCTCTGTTCTGTTCCATGCAGGGTGTTCTCTCTCTCTCTCTCTCTCTCTCTCTCTCTCTCTAATCTATCTCTTTCTCTCTCTCTCTAATCTATCTATCGATCGATATATATATGTCGAGTGTGTCTGTGTGTGTGTATTATTTGAATGCAATTAAAGAGAACTTTGCCCCAGCGTTATGCTTGGTTAAGTAGTGAATGTGAGTTTTTTGTGCACGTGAAGGTGTGTGCAGCATGTGAGCCTGTTTGTTGATACAGATCGCCACGCTTTGAACCTGATTCACAATGTCAAGGAAAGCGCGAATGCTATATAGCATCCAGTATTACTATTAGTGTTATTATTTCCAGGTTAGGAATGCTACAGGTCCAATGCAATCCGTTTTCCTATCATTAAAAGTAAGTAGTATTTAGCAATAATGAATAATGCTAAAAACAAAATGTAGATTCATGACTCAATTCAAGTTGTTAGTTATGTAGCTAATACAAAAGCCGAACCTAATTTAAAGATGAACGTTTGGGACTCCCAAGAACTACTGTGCACAGTGTACCAAGGAACGGTATTTTAGGTCTCAAGGGCAGACAATCTGAAAGCGTTTTGTAGTCTTTGGGTTATCTTCCTGTTTCGGAGCCGACTCCCAGACAACATCTTTGTGTTCTTCCAGTAAAATGCCTCCCCATTCATTTAATGGCTTCTTTTCTTTAGCTCTCTGCCGAGCACAATTATTCCTTTCACTTTGTTCAGAATTACCCTACTCTTTCAAGATTATTTCCCATTCTTTTTAAATTTCTCCAGAAATTAATGTTTCCCTTCCCCCCTCTCCCCATCTTCCATCTCCCTTTCCCCCACCACCCTAAAAAAATTAAATAATAAAAAACAATAACACAAATACAGACTTCTTTTCTTGGTAAGAAATTATTTAATATTTTCTACGAAAGTATATTTCTGTATGCTACAAATTCGTATTTGTTCCCTTTCTCTGGCTTTGTGGTTTCTTTGAAGTAAAGTGAAAAGTTTATGTCTTGAAGATTTAGTGCGATTTTATTTAAAATCTAGATATTATTTAGTAGAAAAATATTCAGTGTAATAGTCGTATCTTTAAGATATGTTACAAAGTCTGTTATTCTCCTTTCTTCTGTTCTGATTTTCCAAGCGGATAGTGGTTTACCTTTGATATGACAAAGAGTTGTATTATATAGACTGATGATTTATTTAAAAGATATTGTCTGTAGACCTTGAACTTGTTTGTTTTTTTAGGGGAATCAGGTAACTGTCTAGTATGAGGATGCATTGTTTCTTTAAATTGATTAGGCTACTTTTTTGTGTAATTTTGTGTGTTCTAATTACACAGTAATCTTTTTTTTAATTAAAAAAAATGAATTTAAAATCTAATTATTCACTTTAAACACAAACACACACACGCACACCCAATACACAAACACACACACAGAACACTCATCACTTTGCTGTGGATAATCTCTCTCTCTCTCTCACTCTGTCTCTCCGACACACACCTACCCCCACCCCATCCCACACACACATAGACATATACACGCAAACACACACAACATTCATCACTTTGCGGTGGATTATATAGGGTCATATAATGATTTTAGACATGTTCTGTATATCCAATTTTTATTTTGTTAGGTAATTTTCAGTTTGCTAACTTTGTCCACATATTTTGTATCAGTGCTATTGCTTTGGACACGGATTATTGATCATTAATTTTATTTTGTTCTAGCTCAGAATTGTTTCTTGGAGTTTCCTTTGACTCAAGTTCTAATTTCACCTAACAAATTCCAGTCCTTCCAGTTTTATGGGCTTCCAAAGACTACCCATTTACTTGAATCATTCATACAAAATCAATTGTGTTCGGGCTAAGCAAACAGTGGTAATGAATGGCCAACCAGCAGAACCTGTTAAAAGTGTGTGTCATCAACCATGCCAATCTTCTAGACAAATGCATGGCGTTAATGTGCCATTCTTGCTTTGGAGGTGTGTGTGTGTGGCTAGGTAGAAACGCCTTTATTCTGATATACACTTGAACCTCTACGTACTTTCTTTTGACGGACCCCGTTATTTTGACGTCAAAACAGTGTTCCGTTAGGGTTAAAGCTGTGTTAGGCTTAGGGTTAGGTTAAGGGTTAGGGTTAGAGTTAGGGTTAGGCTTAGAGTTAGGGTTTGGGTTAGCTTCAAAAAATTGACAAATTTGTAAAAATGCCAAAGTAACGTATGTAGAGTTTTATGAAAGTCATCACAACGGCGTTTCTACACGGTTGTGTGTGTATGTGTGTGTGTGTGTGTGTGTGCGTGTATGTGTGTAGCTAGGTAGAGACGCCTTTTTTCTCACATACATTTGAACCTCTACGTACTTTCTTTTGACAGTCCCCGTTATTTTGACGTCAAAACAGTGTTCCGTTAGGGTTAGGGCTGTGTTAGGCTTAGGGTTAGGTTAAGGGTTTGGGTTAGGGTTAGAGTTAGGGTTTGGGTTATGGATAGCTTCAAAAAATTGACAAATTTGTAAAAATGTCAAAGTAACGTATGTAGAGTTTCATGAAAGTCATCACAACAGCGTTTCTACACGGTTGTGTGTGTGTGTGTATGTGTGTGTGTGTGTGCGTGGGCATGTAGCAACGACGTTACAGTGACACACTCATGGAACTCCACTTGGTTTCTTTTGGCTTTTTTGGAAGGCTGTCCTATTTTGACGTCAAAATATGGTTCCGGTAGAGTTACAGCTGTTTTGGCTTAGGGTTAGTTTAAGGGTTAGGGTTAGGGGTTAGGGTTAGGGTTGGGGATAGGTTCAAAAATTTGAAAATGTCAAAATAATGTCACGAAAATGAAAAGTGTCAAAATAGTCCCTGTTTTTTTTTTCACAACAGTCATCAGAATGTCGTTTTTACAAAAATGAGTGTGTGTGTGTGTGTGTGTGTGGTGTGTGGGTGTGTGTGTGTGGGGGGGGTGGGTGGGTGTGTGTGTGTGTGTGCCATTGAGAAAGATTCAATTTGGAAGCACGATCTTGTGTTGGTCGTCACCAGCTTTCAAAAGAATACAACCGTTGTTTTGTATTATTATGTACATGAAGTTTACGCTTTTGCTGACTTCTTACTTAGTGTGGCAGTAGGCTATACAAAATTTTGTTTTAGCCAAGCGGTAAAGGTTAAGGTGTGCCCGTAACCTTTGGGTCGTTGAGGAGAGAGAAACGTTTGTGACCTCCCTTTTCTCTAGGGCAGCTTAATTAAGGCGGTGCCCGTCTCTTCTCCTTCTATGCTTTACCTTCCACAGTTCTAATCAGATCCAGGTAGCCATTCACAGCTGGGTGGATTGCTGTGTCGTGCGCTTGTTTTGAATCTTTATTGGGGGGTTGGCGTTCGGTGGTTGCCTTTCAAGCATGGTCAACCCATCCAAGTACTAACCATGCCCGACGTCGTTTTACATGGCACGTTGCTGGCGTGAGCCCAAACCACTAACGCTAATGAGTCATCCATCTAGGTGACCACACAGGAATAATGCACAAGGACAATGCCCTGACGGTACATCACTCACTTGCACACAACAGACTTACGGGTGGTTGTGGTGGTGATGGTGGTGGTACGGAGTGCTTACATCATAATCACTACTCTCACATCATCAAAAGGACCCAAGTAGGCTATGTTGGCCACGTTCGGCTGCGTTATATACGTGTGATGGCGCCTGATTTCTAAGGGAGATAATTCATTTTTAACTGCCATAGCAGGCGACCTGTTAAACGCACGGACGTGACGGTTAGATTCACATTTCAAAGTGAAATTAAACAAATGTGTGTGTGTATATATGTGTCTGTTTTCCGCAATTTGATCTCGACCTCAGACACTCTAAAGACAGTCTGTAAGTGTAAGGCATAAAAATCCAAATAAATGGTCACAGTACGGCACACCCAGCACCAGTACCTGTGAGAAATGATCAAACAAACAATCGAAAGGCAAAGGCCGCACAATAGCAAACTAACCAGTAACGTTCAAACTATGTTTGTTACCACTCAACACACCAACTGTCCCTGTCAATTTCCCCCTTTTCCGATTTCAATTAAGGGCATAGCGAGTATAATTAAACATTCGGAAGAAAAAGCAGTAGCAAACTATCAAATGTCGGAACCAACAGTACCTATTGGTCATTAAACAGTAATTACTTAAGTGGTTATGCCACCCTTCAGATTTGTGTTTGATTTCGTAGCTTGCAGTTAGGTTATACGGGTTTTATTGGCCTGGAAGGGTTGTTTTGCTGTTCGCTTATTGACAGACACGTTTAGACTTTTGTTGGACTTCGATTGTCTAATACAGGTTAAGTCGTCGGTAGTTCAGAATCATTGTTGTGAAGCTAGGTAGTTGGACTTTGGTTGTTTGACGCGTATTGCAATTATTAGTTTGTCAAATATTCGATACCCGATTAAAACATCATGGATCATGAGGAAGATATTAACACTCAGCAAAATAAAACACCCGTTTGTATCCTCTTCCGCCCATATTGGAATACATTCAAGCGTATTGGTGTCCATATTGCAAAACACAGGTTTTTAGTTCATGAAAAAATATTCAAGCATAATCAGGGACTAAATGCCTCCTCCTCCCCCCCCACACACACAGTCTAATCCACCACCTACTCCCCAAATTCCCCGGCTTTAGAAACGTTAACTTTGTGTCTCTCTCGTGAACGGAAAGAAGCTGGAAAATGTGGGACCCTTTTACATAGCTTGGCTCCATCATAATGAAAAACGGCAGGTCCTCCACACAGAAGGTCAAGACCCAGGCTGGCAGGGGCCTGGTCAACAATGGCAGGTCGGTACAACAATTAACATAGACAACGGAGAAATCACATTTGTAGAAGGCTAAATAGCGAGGCTAGCATAGCACACCTACAAGTACTAATAAAATGCAAGGGAAGATATAATAATAATAATAATAATAATAATAATAATAATAATAATAATAATAATAATAATAATAATAATAATAATAAGTGTGTTTATATAGCGCTTGTTCCTAATGACATCAGTTTAAAGCACAGCTCTCACGCATTTATACTTAACGTTAACATCGAAATACATACGAAAAGAAGTGAAACAAAAACAAGAAATTCAAAAACTATGCAAAGACATAACACAAGCATGAAAAAGAATATTCACATGTAAACTATAAAAGACGTGGGAGGTAGGGGGGGAGGGAGGAAGAGAGCATCTAAGAAGTGAGGGGGCTGGGGGCGTGAGGTGTGACGGCGGTGGTCTGAATCAGAAAAGAAGGAATGATGATGGTGATGGGAGACGAGATCAGACATTTTTAAGGAAGAGATGAGTTTTTACGTTGGACTTGAAAGTGGCTATGTTTGGAGAGCTGCGAAAAGAGGGAGGAAAGAGAGTTCCAAATGGAAGGACCAAGCACTGAGCAGGATCAACAGCCTGCAGAGAAGAGTTTGTAGCGATGTATTTATAGCATGGGGGTGTCAGATGAAGAACTAAAATTTCTAGTTGGCTTGTAGAAGTGAATGTTCTGGGTGAGATATGAAGGGGCTAATCCATGGACACACTTGTAACACAAAGTACAGATTTTGTAGGTAATCTTCTGAGATACAGAAAGCCAGTGGAGAGAACGTAGGAGTGGTGTGATATGATCAGAATTTTTTATCTTTTTGAGAACTAGACGAACAGCTGATTTCTGAACACGTTGGAGCAGATAAACAGAAGAGGAAGGAAGTCCAGCCAGAAGAGAGCTACAGCAGTCTAAGAGTGAGAGAACAAGACAGGAAATGAGTTTGGCTGTAACGTCAGTGGTCATATGCTTGCGGGCCCGGCCTATTCTACGGAGCTGAAAGTTGCATGTTTGACAGGTTTTGCGGATGAATTTTGACATTGAGATGGTGTTGTCAAGGGTACCACAAAGGTTCTTGACAGAATATGACATAGGAATAGTGGTTTGGCCAAGAGTGACAGTGTCTACAGGGGAAGTTTTGTTAGCCATTGAGCTGGAGCGTGTTGTCTGTCATCCAGCTAGAAATATTTTCAAAGCAGTCAGAAGTTTTGGTCAGAATAAATGAAAAGTTATGAAGTGTGCCACTGTTTTTGAGCTGTGTATCGTCTGCGTACAAACGGTGGAAAGTGTCATGGTTTTGGATGATTTGAGACGAAGGAGATGTGTAAATGGTAAATAGAACAAGGCCTAGAACTAACCCCTGAGGAACACCGAAGATAAGTCTGGACGTAACCCACAATGATCTTGGCATTCGGCTATGACAGCAAATTACAGTATTAAATCTTTCAAGCTGGGCAACTTTTCAGTAAATTTAAAAAGCATCCAAATATCGAGTAAGGGGAGACGACTGTGGCACTTGATGTAAAATGAAGGGTCGCCACTTGGGCGCTTTGTTCCCGTGACTCCGACACTAGGAGCCGCAACTCTTGCCATGAAGACTCTTTGTCTCGATGCCAATATCCGGATTTACCGTTGTTGATGGTAGACCCTGCACTTATTGGTTTCTGGAGGGAGGAACGTGGTAATGGCTGTTTATGTACGAATAAATCCTTTTAATCAGACAAACTGATATAAGTAAATGCTCATAATTATGTTATTAATGATGATGATGATGCTGATACTGATGCTGATGCCAATGATGATGATGATGATGATGATGATGATGATCATCATCATCATCATCATCATCATCATCATCATCATCATCATCATCATCATCATCATCATCATCAACATTGTAGTTGTAGTCATCGACTTTTTTTACTACTACTACTACTACTACTACTACTACTACTACTACTACTCTTGCTGCTCCTGCCGCTAATGCCTTTGGCTGTTGTTGATTCTGTGCTAGCTAGGAAAAGAAAATGAAACAAACAGAAATTAATTAATCAAACGGCACGTGAAAAAATCGATAAGCAATTATGTCTAAATACAACAAACGATTAAAACCTGAGTCGATCGTATCGAACGGTGAAGAAAATCTGCAGGGCGGATTTAGTTCCATTTCCCTATTTATTTAAGTTGGGTTATTCTTGCGGAAAATGTCTCATTTGGGGTGTCAAGGATTGTTTTGTTTGTTTGAAATGTTAGGCTATATTGCTTCCGATTTTTTTTTTACACGATAATGTTTTGTTATGCTGGAAGACCCTGTTAAAGCAGATTGACGAACGCATGTCATGCATGTTACGGTAGATTTTTCATTGGAACGAGAAGATAAAGGAAGAATTAGAGTAGGAGAATGTGGAAGAAGAAGAGAAGCAGGAGGATGAGAAGTAGATGAAGAAGGCTAAAGGCAGCAAGCAGCAGCCGCATCACCATATTATCCTCGTCGTCGTCGTCGCGCGTCGGCGTTATCATCATCATCATCATCATCAGCTTCAGCATCTTGTGTTTGTGTGTGTGTGTGTGTGTGTGTGTGTGTGTGTGTGTGTGTGTGTGTGTGTGTGAGTAATCGTGTTTATTTTATTTACTATGTCCTCGTTTATCAAATTTATTTGATTGACGCTACAGGATAAAATTGTGTTTTCCATTACGTAAAAATTAACACTGTTTAAACTTTCAAAGGCTTACGGATTTATAGGTATATTTAATATCATTTGCGAGCGCTTTTAGTTCTAACACGGCCGAGATATTGACAGTATGTTGTACCATATACAGAGCCCTTGAGATTTTTCGTTATTGGCTATTGAGATGGATTTCATTACTGTAATACTTGTATGCACAAATAAAAACGATGGAGCTGTCCATACGCTATAGAGATTTTTTTATTGTGCGTAGGTAATTATCGTTAACACATTATTATGCAAATGAATTTCGCCGTCATCGTTAAAAAATCAACCGTACTTAATACTTGCTCATGTTTTATTGACAGTGAATCAAAACCAAAGAAGAAGAAGAGAAGGATGAAGACGAGCGATGGAGGAAGAAGAAGGGAGGAGGAGGACGACCAGAAATACTAGAAGAATTGTTTGTTGCATTCGACCTTAATTGTTTATCGATTTACTCATCTGTGGTTTCATTCATTAATTACAATAATTGTTTTGTTTCGTCTTAAGAAATCTTTATTCACAAAAACCACAGTGAAAAATTAGGTATGTCGCTTGATATTTAAAAAAAAAAGAAACAGCAACCCACTTGTATTTGCTCGCGCGCACACGTGTGACAAACACACACAATAAGCCTGAGCACAGCTAAAATGGAACTGTTTACAGAAAAAAACGTACAATACACTTTCCGTTCACAAGACTAAAGACTATAAACTGTGCATCATCCGCCGCGGTCGACACATTCACACTTCCTCCTTTCTTCTTGGCCTACTAACACCCCTGCCATTCAAACACTCACCCTCTCACATGAAAAAAAAAAAAAAAATTTCGAGGTTTAGCACCCCTATGACAGCCTACTAGCGCCCAAACCGAGAGTTACCATTATCAGGAGATAATTGAAATGATCACGTGTTCTGTGTAATTTACAGAGATACCGGTAATCCGCGGTGTTAATTACTAATTATCAGTATTTGCCACGCGTTCATAGCGCCAAAACCTGTTAATAACTAATATCATGAGATTATTACAATTATCAAGAGATAATTACAATTATCAAGCGATAATTACAATTATCACTGAAAATTATAAATATCAAAACTAGCATGCGCGGCCCGATGCGCGATTCGCATGCGCGGCAGCGGCATTGTTCCCAGCACCAGACCTGCCTACCTACAATTCTTTAAATCAGTAGCAAAAGGTCCAGTTTTCAGTAGCAAAGCCAGGTTTTCAGTAGCATGCACAACCGTCGATGTAGAACGCCACGACAAGTTAATTGTGTACTTAAAATATATATTTTAACTTTGAAAACGTTTTGAGAAAGCACAAAATCAGTCTCTACCTGCCTCAGCACACATAATAAGAAATACAATACTTGGTGTCGGGGTTTACTGTTTACTTTCGCAGAGAGTCAGCATAACAGCTATTGAGTTTAACAAGGTCTTCTTTGGTCAGATGCCTGTTTAAAATGCCATCTGGCTGACTCTTCACCACCATCAGGGCCTCCATAGTGTCCTCTCCCAAGCTTGCTCTTTGGTCAGTTCTGTTCTTCCTCACACATGAGAAAACTCTGTTGCATTGAGCACTTGAGTGTGGAATTGTGAGGATGGACACCACGTTTTAACAAAGGGAAATAGAAACGGAGCCGTCTGATTGGTCACGCCCTGGCTGCATCGTGTACGATGGACTTTAGAAATAGCGGAAGTTCTACTTTCTACGCGCACAATTGGCTGAGACAAACCCCAAATTTAAAAAAAAAAAAAAAAACTTTACTGGGCACACGTTTGTCTATTTTTTTTTTTGCTCTAAACAGGCAAGAAATCTTATAATTGTATAGATATTTCGGAGTACGTTAGTAGAAAAACCACATCTTATGTATTAGTGCATAGATTTAAATGAAATAAAATGCAAAATGAACATAAATAAATTCTCTTTTGATTATATACCTTTTTATTCTTCTCTTGTCATGTCTTGTTTTTTTTATTACTCCATGTGTTTACAAAAATTGAAAAAAATGTTTTCAAAAGTCCAAACAAGCCTTTTCCTCATCTTCACTTCCCTGCCCATCTGAAAGATCGGATGCATGCATGCTACTGACACTAATGTCAGTACCGATCTCTTCCTCCAAGTCCATTTCTCTCACTGCAATGTCTAATAAATGGAAGCCTGTAAACTCTCCTTCATCAGTCGAAGAATCCAAACCATCCATTCTAGACACTTGCACTCAAAAAATTGGAGAAAAAAAATCGAAAAAACGAATGCATCAAAGAGAAAACTTGTGGAAATGCAGTCGATTGTTTTCACAACAGAATGAACCGGAAGTCAATTGCCGGAAGTCTCGCAATCTTTCAAACAACGCGAGAATATAACAGTGGTTGATACGGACGTTTACCTTCGGCCGCTATGCCCGGTAAAGATTTTTTTTTTAAAAAGTCGGATTTTTTTTAAATTCCCGTAGCAATTTTATGTTTGCCGTAGCATCGTAGCAGAGCTTTATTTTTCGTAGCTGCTACGGCAAAATCGTAGCAGTAGGCAGGTCTGCAGCACGCCTGGGGTTTTGGCCCTAGTAAAGCGTGGCCCAAACTGAAAATTAGTAATTAACACTGTGAGTTACCGGTATCTCTGTGAATTACACAGAACACGTGTTAATTACAATTATCACTGATACATGTAAGTTTTGCAGGTTTTGACGCTAGTAAGCCGCCTTACCAGAATTAAGCATGATCACGTGAAAATTATAATTATCAAGTGAAAATTTTAATTATTATGTGATAATTACAATTTTTAGTTTTGGCGCATTTCCAGGCGGATTGATAAGAGCCAAAACTGAAAATTAAACATGATCACACGAACATATTTGTAATTTTCAATGATAATTGTAATTATCTCTTGATAATTGTAATTATCTCTTGTCTTGATAATTGTAATTATCCCATGATATTTGTAATTATCACAGCCGCCATACACCCCTTCCTTTCATAACATTCTGTTCTCTTGGTATAGCCACAGTCTGTAGCATAGCATTGACTAAGTTTATGACCTTTTGTTTACATGAATAGTGTTTGATTGAATCTTTTTTCAGTGTCTTAATATATGGGAATTGCCGAGCACTTGTAGTCGGCAACACTCCTGCCGAACACTCGGAACAAGGGAAAATGCCGCCGACCCCATGCATCTGACACTAAGCATTAGGGTCTTATCGAACTGGAGTTAGAGGTTGGAGGGTGAGTTTAACTGTCTGCCCCCCCCCCCCCCCCCCCCCCCCCCCCCCCAAAAAAAAAAAAAAAAAAATTAAACACACAACTAGATGGCAAGATTTTTTGAATGTATTTTCAGACACCCTGACACACATCAGCCGATAAAATACGCATTTTTAAAGTGTTCGAAGCAAGAGTGATAGAACCTGCTACGATATGGACTATAAGCCAAAAAAAATCGGATAAGCCAAGTTTTAAATACAGCGCAAACGTTTTCAGAAAAAAAAGATGGAGCACAATGACCTTGGCCTTTGATGAAGTACATAATAAATGATCTAATCTTGCTTGGGGGTAGTTACATTATCTAAAAAGTAAAACTGATGAATTTCGGTCGTTAATCTTGAGATAAGCAAAACGGGTGCTTCAAACCTCACACAAAAAATGAAATTGGGGGCGACGGACCCACTGACCGGCCGATTGAACAACTAACGACAACCGGACTTCTACTGAAGGCTGGCACTGATCTGAGGTACCTGTGAACCAAAACTCAACAAAAGCGCTTTAGCCTTTTTTTTTCTTTTGTTGGAGAAATTTAGCAAATTTTTTTTCAGCAATAAAATGAGTCAAGTGAATTTTGCATTTGTGATAAAGCAAATCTGATTGCACGGGAGGCAGGCCACTAATCTAGGTTATGTTCCTATGAAATTTTGTCAAAATCTGTTCAGTGGGTCCTGAGATATGGCTTCCAACGGACGGACTGAGGACGGGACGGGCAGACCGACATTGGACTTGTACTGATTCCCTACGTCTATTTCATTTTTTAAAAAACAGGTAAGTCTGAAAATACAAACAACCTGTATGGTATAATTTATGCGAAAGAGTACAGTTAGATTGCAATGTCATAAATGTATGTGATCGTCTTCTTCCAGTCCCAGCTTTGTTAGGTCTACTTTTTTTTCTCCTCATGCACACACAAAGGAAGCTTCGATAGGCACACTGTCTCGGCCGTGTTTATACTAGTCAGATAGTCAAACAGTCTTGTGGTGCCACGGGAAACATGATAATATGTTATGTCTCACATGCAGCCCCACGACTACGGGAAAAGCTCCCAAGCAGTTTTAAAACTAAACCAC
Source organism: Oncomelania hupensis (assembly GCA_036898135.1). Taxonomy (NCBI): domain Eukaryota; kingdom Metazoa; phylum Mollusca; class Gastropoda; order Littorinimorpha; family Pomatiopsidae; genus Oncomelania; species Oncomelania hupensis. The sequence continues at coordinate 39,455,541 of CM072512.1, forward strand.
ACGCCAATATTTTTACTGGATATTGTTAAAGTAATAAAACAATATTAATTACTACTACTCCTACTCCTCCTCCTCCTCATCCTCCTCCTCCTATTATTATTATTATTATTATTATTATTATTATTATTATTATTATTATTATTATTATTATTATTATTATTATTATTATTACCACTACTATTACTACTACTAATCCTCCTCCTCATCATCATCATTGTCATTAATGGTTCATGCAGCTCTGAGGGCAACCATGAGAGTGTACAATATTAGCCCCAACATTATTGAAGTAATCAAAAACCTGTATGACAAGGCTACCAATGCAGTCCTCCACAACAGCGCAATCGGGAACTGGTTCAGAAGAACAATCGGCGTGCGTCAAGGATGCCTTCTCTCTCCAACACTCTTCAACATCTTTCTGGAGCTCATCGTGTCAAATGCCCTTGTGGATCACAAAGGCGCAGTCAACATAAGGGGTAGAGCAATCTCCAACCTCCGTTTTGCGGATGATATTGATGGATTAGCTAGAGAGGAACAAGAACTTGAATAGCTGGTACAGAGGCTTGACAACACCTAAAGAGCCTTTGGAATGGAAATAAGTAGACCAAAATGATGACCAACAACACAAATGACATCAACATGGACATCAATGTCCAAGGCCGATCCCTAAACACAGTGCACAGCTTCAAATATTTAGGAGCAATTGTATCAGACAATGGGTTCCGATAAGACCAAGAAGTCCTATCCAGGATAGCACAAACAACTGCTGCCCTGACAAGGTTGAAGCCCATTTGTAAAGACTACAGTCTACACTACAAGGTAGGGTTTTCTGCGCTCCCTTATCATCTCCATCTTTCTATACGCTTGCGAAACATGGAACATCACAGTAGACCTACAACAAAGTATAGAAAGAAGGGACATGAGGTGCTACAGGTGACTTCTTACAGACTATCACACAAGCAATTGCACAATACGACGATATGCTCACATTGGTGAAGAAACGGAAATTCCGATGGTATGGCCACGTTACCAGAGCATCCGGTCTTGCATATACCATCATACAATGCACGGTGCAAGAAGGCAGAAGAAGAGGGAGACATAAAAAGAGGTGGAAGACAAAATTCGAGAATGGACTGGCTTGACACTGAGCCATGAGGGTTGCTCAGGACAGAGAAAGATGGAGTACGCTGGTTAAACGGCCATCTTTGGTGCCCTAACGACTTTCTAGTTACGAAATAGGACAGGATATTATTATTATTATTATTATTATTATTATTATTATTATTATTATTATTATTATTATTATTATTATTATTATTATTATTATCATTATTATTATCATTATTATTATTATTATTATTATTATTATTATTATTATTATTATTATTATTATTATTATTATTATTCAAACAATATCCTTCTTCATGAACCACTTAAGTTTTCCTAACGATAAATCCAATTAATCCGAAGCGCAGAATTAGCCTTCATACTGCCCTCAGTTCGTGTAGCCGTCAGTTTTTTAGCCGTCATTTTCTCACTCGGCTAGCGCGGTCCGTGGTGATGGACACTTATTGATTCTCGAGGACGAAGTATGCTATGTAGAAGGCAAAAGTATGCTCTATGTAGACACTCTTCGTCCTCGGAAAAGGAAGTGTATAGAAGGCAGACTTAATGAGTTGGGGTGGCCTCGTGGCGCAGTGGATAAGTCGCCGGTTTCCTATGCCGAAGGTCGCGGGTTCGATTCCCGCAAGGGGCGAACGTATGTGACTTAGGTATGAGACTATTGAGGTCACCGAGGGTTTTCTCCGGGCACTCCAGTTTCCTCCCTCTTTTCAATAATGGTACAGGACGCAGTCAATATTATAAAAAAAATTCAAAAATAAAAATTCGATTGTACACCACCTCTGTTTGAGTGATGGATGTGTGTTTGCTGTGTGTGAGGGTGGATGATCGCCGCGCTTTGAGCCTGAATGATTTGGGGAAAGGCGCGTATAGCATCCTGTATTATTATTAATGAGTCACTAACAGAATTAATAATAATAATAGGCCTACTACTACTACTACTACTACTACTACTAATTATTATTATTATTATTATTACTATCTATTATTATTATTTATTTATGTATTTATTTATTTTCCCAAGCGCAAAACCAAAACATAAAGTCTGCTCAAGTCGCTCGCACGCATACACATACACGCGCAAAGATTAATATTTAAGCAATATTAAAACATTATGAGATAAATATAAAAAGCATGTATAAAGTCCAATCGCGCGCATGCACACGCACACACACACACCACACACACACTCACACGCACACACAAACTGTATTTCACCGACTGAGAAATTGTATTGGAATAAAACCTTGCATTACCTTGCGCTTGTGTGGAGATTCCCTCACCCCACCTCCCTTTGGTAGTCCAAATTCATCAGACCCCTGATGCCTGAAAGCCTAGCAGTGTGACGAGTAATATGTGTGCCCTTAACCAATTAATGACACCGCACTCTCACAGAGCGCAAGTGTATGTTAAGCCTCATAGATCAGTGTTTACCTCAACTTTGTTTGATTTGACTTCATTTCCAGACACATAGTTTTATCTATCGAGATGCAATAAGAGTTACTGCACTTCATTGTTGCTCTTTTGTTTGAGTTTGTTCTAACAGGACGCCGCTGTGCCCACATCACCACCAAACATGAAAGTAATATGAAACACTACTAGATTATATTGCTGATATTTTCTGATGATTTACGTCATTTAGCATATCGTGATTATGGTGACACTAATATTATTAGCTACAAGAGAAAAATTCCAGTTTAGTTTGGTAAATTACGATTGCTCTACAAGAGTGCATGTGCAGGGATGGCATGGTATCAAAACATGGTCACTGCACTCTTGTAGAGTGCATAGACATTAAAGCTAACATGTATATTATGGCCGTCGCCCAATAAAAACCTCAGAGAATTTGTCAAAGAAGAGGACCACCCTCCAGCCAATGCAATGCAGCAAATCCCAGCAGACGTTGTACCTCCACCACCAGGCGCCAAGCAGCAAAATTCAGGATTTGTCCAGATAGTCCAACCAATCCTCGCCAGGACATAAACTGCTTCCATGGGCGGGGTCGACAGGTCCGACCAGAACATCGGTAAGTACAGGGTGGCCATTAGAATAACGAAGCGCTCAAGCTGTCGAGTTTGCTATCAACAATGCTTGACTGCTGTACAGAAGAGGACCATTTGAGATTTTGGATCTGCTAGGATTTCGCCGACGTGTTGCACAAACCTAATGCATGCTGCAATAAAGTCAAATACACGACCAGAGCAGAAGGAAATGTCACTAGGTCGAGTTCCAGGCCCTGTCAGATTCGACATGATCCGCCACTTCGCCGGAGATTCCCATGTTCAGAAACGTTGTGTTCTCTGCAAGCGCAACACAAAAATGATCTGGCAGAAAATGTGGCATTGGACTTCACCTCCACTGTTTCAACCAGTTCCAAGGAGTTGCATAGATCAATTCGTTCTTTTACAGACTGAACAAAGATTCGATGCGAAAATAGTCTTAGACTATTAAACACTTTGCGCATACATTGCGTTTTTTTTTCTCCATTTTTCCACGTTTTTTCCTCATCGTCTGTTTAGCTTTGGTAATTTCAGTTCGTTGTTTACAGAATACATAAAACAAACAAAACATATCGTTTTTGTGTATCATTTTTACTAGATGATTGTGTTGTCTTCCGAGTCCAAACATTGGTCAGAAGTGTATTATGCAGGCAATGCGGTTCAAGCCCACTCATGCCCATTCACTCTCAGAGAGCGCATAGCGGTAACTTAAAGAGCAGAATATTTTCAACATGTGTGAGATATCTGTTCGTCATAATGCATTTTCACTTCAAAATGACAAAAATATTCACATGAGAGTACAATCATGGATTACATGAGCGGACATGAATGGGTTAATTTGCAGGTCTATCTTAGAGGGCAAAGGGCTGATAGCCTAGCCGACGATGTAATCACCACTGTTCGTATAATAAGAAGAATCAACCCAGACCACTGGCACACATACTACAGACGTGTATCTTTCTAAAGGGAAGGAGGTGGAGGGTGAGTGTAGGTGTGGGTGGAGGGTGGCCAACCGCAACCCCGCTACACACAGGAATAAATTATCCCAGAGCAGAGGGGGGGGGAGGGGGGGCGGGGGGTACCAATGTATGCAAGTTTAGTACAGCTATAATTAAGGTTGGGAGTGTCACTACCTGCAAACGACTCGACACTTAATGTCGTCGGCACGGATACGCACACACGCTCACCAATTACACTCACATACTATCGTCTGATCTGTTTAATCACCAGGATCATCATTACAGTTATGATCTATCTATCTAACTAATGCTGATCATCATGATCTACATGATAATCCTAATCATGTCAATCGCCATCATGACGATCATCATCATCATCATCATCATCATCATCATCATCATCATCATCATCATCATCATCATCATCATCATCAATTTCTTTGTTTGAAAATTGTCCCCTAATGCCTTTGGCAACAATAATTGTCCTGCATTTTATGTGAAATGATGATTTGTCGACTTCAATTGACTTGACTTGAGCAACAACAACAACCACAAACCAACGACTTCATTGTGATGATATTCTGGGGAAGATACGTTTATCTTACTAGGGGGTAAGACTTATTGATAGATGGGCGATGTGCTACCCCTATCGATCGTTCTTTTACCAGAATTCCGTAAGTTGTGTGAGAGACAGATCACGGCACTTAGGTCACATAAAATTTATATTTGTTCTCGGGAATTTTAGTATCATTTGGCTCAACTTGAGAACCGGTGATGACTAATCAAAAGACTAGATTATTATGTCTCAAGAGAAGAAAACTAATAACTACACAACAATACAAATAGAATGACACCAGTCGTATGTATGTAATTTCACTTTTTATATATTCAACACAAACTTTAACATTTCGGCATTAATCGGTAAATTAATAAGTAATATAGTTCAAAGTGCTGGGAAAATGTTTTAACAGGTTTCTTTCGTCATTTGCTACCTGCGGTTACGATTTTCACTGTTCGTAAGTTTCAAAGGTTCTAGTTTCTCGAGGGTATGACCTCAGTTCTTGTGGGGGACTTAGCTAAGGTAAGTCGGGTCGCTCTTGAAGCTGTGGGGTTTGGACGTGGTCAGGTAGAATCGTGGTAGTTCTCCTTGGTTCCACGGGAGCGACGGTCTGGCGTTCGTCTCCACAAACGTGATGATCCCAGGCCCGACCTGTAAAAGTCGGAGCTCTGGCTACAGTATTCTCGTTAGCTATAAGGGTGCGGTCTCCTCTGCAAAGTGTCTATAGCATCAGACACCTGCAGGGTTCCCATATGCACAATTCAATTCGAATCTTAAGGCTAAGGTACATCAAACCACATGCATACTGTCTCAGAAACAATAATCTGTTTCTGCCACTATATATATCAAGAACATATTATTTATACATGGCAATCAATATACACTAAACATACACATATCAAAACTATTAGTGTTATCTTACTTGTAGACTCTGGGACTCGTGAAATCGTCTTTTATGTCTCTAGCACCCTCTTGATGAGATGGAGATAGACGAACACTGCAGTTTGTTCCTTTGGTCGACCCTCACAGCCTAACAGTTCTTTTGCGACTGATCAGTTGAGATTTGGTCCCCAAAGGTATGCAAAAGTTCCCAATAGTCTTCTGACCAATCGTGTTTAGCTCTCGTTTCCGTTAATCTCGCATCTACAGAATTATGGTTCTAATTTGAATAGTTCCTCCCCTTCTCTCTTGTCACTGGGCACGCATAATCACTTTTCAAGTGGAGTATCAGGGATAGAGGGAAGAACAGATGCAATAACGATAAGCGGTGTCTGCCCAATACGGGTGACATCATCTAGGTAACTTTTGGCTGGAGTGAGCTACTTAGTGTCTCATGGTGCAGTAAGTTAGTTAATCGAAGACAACGCTACGGTTAGTTTTTGACTAAAGTATGCTATTTAACATTCTTGGTCGCCAAGCCTGTTGATGGTATCGGTAGCTATCGGCGGTGTGCCTGTTTCAAGGAAGTTAATTTGCCATGTGTGTGCTGCTTGTTAGCTAACTGTTGTATTAATGTCCAGTTTCGTTTCGCTGGTATCTCTGTTTTGCTAAGCTAATTTCCTACATGTTTGTCGTCAATATTTATGCTATTACATAGGCCCCCCAAAAAACTATTCTTACACGTGGGTAAGAATTGGTACTGAAATGGTGGCGCAAATATGTACATGCATTATTTACATAGAGTACTGGGGAAGAGGTCACTGGGGTACAAAGCTGGGTGCATCCACCCGCAACTGTGAGGGGTTGGAAGCAAGGTTAGGTTTGTCTACAGTGGGCACGGGGTATCTGCTGAGGTAGTCAGCTCCGTGGTTACTCTTTCCGGGTATGTATTCTACATGAAATGAGTAGGGCTGTAGCAAGAGTGACCAACGCATGAGTCTGGCGTTGAGTTTCTGCGATGACGCAAGGAAGGTTAAGGGTTGGTGGTCGCACTGCACCTTGAAATGAGCGCCATACAAATACAGCTGGAATTTCTGGATGGCCCAGACCAATGCCAAACATTCTTTTTCTACTGTTGCGTAATTGTGTTCAGCTTTGTTTAATTTCCGGCTGGCATACGCGACTGGCAGGAGGAGTGTAGGGTCATTGGGGTCAGATTGTAGTAGGGTTGCTCCTAAACCTTGATTACTCGCCTCTGTGCGTAACACGAATGGTTGGGTTGCATCGGGCAACTTCAGGATGGGTTGTGAGGTGAGTCTAGCTTTCAGGGTTTGGAACGCATCTTCGCACTCGGCATTCCATTCTACTTTCTCGGGCGCTTTCTTCTTGGTTAGATCAGACAATGGCGCGGCGATGGAATTGAAGTTGGCAACGAATTTCTGGTAGTAGCCACATAGGCCTAGAAACGATTGCACATCTTTTTTGTTTATCGGGCGCGGTGCCTTGTTCATTTTCGCGATGTTCTTGTCTTCCGGAAGGAGACTGCCGTGTCTGAGTGTGTGACCGAGAAACTCTATCTCTTCGTATCCTAGCAGGCACTTTGTCGGTCGGGCTGTTAGTCCGGTTTCCCTAAGTCGCTGAAGAACGGTAGAGAGAAGTCTTAAATGGTCATCCCAGGTGTGGGTCGCGATTAAGATATCGTCCATAAAGTGATGGAGTTCTTCTTCTTGAATGGGCGCGAGAAGTTGTTTCATCATGCGTGAGAAAATGCTTGGTGCGTTGTTCAGTCCAAACGGTAAGACATTGAACTCATAGTGGCCATCAGCCGTACTGAAGGCTAGATACGGTCTTAGGTGCTCTGGCACCGGTATCTGATAGTACCCTTTGCTTAGGTCTATTCGCGAAAAGTATTTTGCGTTATGCAATTTCGCGAACAGCTGTGCTGTGTCTGGTAGCGGTTCGGCTTGGAATTCCGTCACGGCATTTAGTCTGCGGTAGTCAATGCATAAGCGATGTTCTCCGCTTGGTTTGCGTAATAGGACTATTCCAGCGCTGTATGGGGAGGTTGAGGGGGAAATTATTCCAGCCTCTAATAGGGTGGCTATCTCCTGCTTGACAGCGGTTTGTTTGGCAAGAGGGATAGGGTACGGTTTTACTCGGACAGGGGTAGGGTCAGTCAAGGTCATTGTCACTTCAACTAACGGTGTCTGTCCAGGTATGTCCGTCAACACTGCTTGGTGTTGTGCAACTATCTCCATTATCTGTCTTTGTCTGTCTGTCGATAGTTTTGGGTTGATAGCTACGTCTCTGTACGTCTCGCTACTTTTCAGCGGATACTCGATAGCTAAATCCTCTGTTGCTTCGACTTCTTCGGCTATTGACAAAGCCATCAAATGATCTGTGGATGTTGCGTCATCGCGGTCTAGGTACCGTTTGAGCAAGTTGATGTGGTACATTCTCTCTTTTCCCTTTACCTTGATCCGGTAGTTTGTTCGCGACACTTTTTGAGTGACTACGTACGGGCCTTGCCATGCAATTTCTAGTTTGTTGGACCCGCTGGGGAGTAGGAGTAGGACTTTGTCTCCTTCAGCTAATTCTCGCTCTTTGGTGTTTTGTTGTAGTGCCGAGCCTGTCGCGCGCGAGCTTGTTTGATGGCAGACGTTGCGAGTTGCCAGGTAGAGTGTAGGCGGCCACGTAATTCCGTTACGTATTGGGTAGCTGTTTTAACCTCTTCGTCTACCTGAGAATCTGTCCATCCTCGCTTCAGTGCTTCCAGTGGACCGGCTATCGGACGACCAAATAACAAGGTTGCCGGGGGAAATCCCGTAGACGCGTGTGGAACCTCACGATACGCGAACAGCGCGGCGGCTACGTAGGTATCCCAAGTCTCTGGCTTTTCGTTTACGAGTTTGCGCAGGATGGAAATTAGCGTACCGTTAAACCGTTCGACTTGACCGTTACTCTGAGGGTGGTAGGGAGATGAACGAACGTGTTTCGTCTGAATGAGAGAGAATACTTCTTGCATCATCTTTCCCGTAAACTGCGATCCGTTATCTGTTAGGATTTGGTCGGGAAATCCAACTCTTGTGAACATAGTGACCAGCGCTTCTGCTACTCGTTTGGTATCGATAGTAGGAAGGGGTGTTGCTTCACACCACATGGTGCAAGTATCCACTAAGGTTAGGATGTACCGATTGCGCTTTTTTGTGAGTGGCAGTGGGCCTACGATGTCTACTGCTACTCTGTGGAATGGGGTACCGGTGACGGGCATTTCGCCTAGCGTTACTGGGACGGTCCATCTCTTTGATGCTACCTTCTGGCACTGGGGACAGGAGCGGACAAAGCGCGTAATGTCTCCTGTTATTCCCGGCCAATGATAGTGAGCGGTAATTCTCTGAATTGTTGCACTCACGCCCATGTGCCCGCTAAATGCAATGGCGTGTCCTACCTCTAGTACCTGTGGTCTATTTTTGGCAGGGACAACTAATTGAGAGTGGTCGTGGTCTGTCTGTCTGTACAGTAGTCCGTTTTTCTCAAAGAACTCTCCTTTCTTAGGTGGGTTATGCGCCTGAGGGAGTTTTTTGTAGCATTTAGCTAATGTGGGGTCAGCTAGTGATCTGCCCTCATCTCGGCTGGTGCCGGATTAGCAGGGAGATTATCTGCAGCGTCCTGTCTGATCTGTGTTCTAGTTTGGACAGATGCAACCACTTGAGGCGCAATCGGCGTCCCTAAATACACATATTTACACCCTAGTATGATGTCATACAAAGGTGCATCCATTACTGCCGCTTTTACTTTTCCTGACACATATCGGGAGTCTACATGGACTATCGCGATTGGTAAGGTGGAGGCGGGTATGGATCGATCAGGGCCTTGCAAAGTGACGGTCTCGTCGGTGCTGTCTTCAGCCGCTACAAGAGTTCGACTGACGATTGCATCGTACGATAACCCGGTGTCGTATAGACATGACACGGTTTTTCCGTTCACTTCAACTGTTTCACTGACTGAGGGTCGGGACTTATCTGAAGTCTCCAGTTCAACGGTACTAGTTTGACTTACAGCCACTGTGTGCGTTTGATTCGCTGTTCTCCGGCAATCAACGGTGTTATGGTTAGTTCTTTTGCAGTTAGAACAATATTTCCGGGGGTTTTGACCTTGACCGGGCGGTTTTACCGAGTTTTGGGTTTTCTTGCTATCCGAATTCTGCTGATTCTGATTAGACTGCTGTGTTTGTTGTGGGTGGAGTTTCTGGTTGTTTCCATCTCGGCTGGGTTTATCTGTTACCTTGCGTTTAGCTTCGTTTTCATGCGCGGTGGTGTAACGGTCCGCTAGTTTGATTAGATCAGCTAAGTTCTCGGCACCTTGTTCCGCGGTGAACATCCTAGTTTCTGGCGTCATTGCATCGCGTAACTGTTCGCTAAGGATTAGTTCAGCAAGATCTTCGAATGATTCTTCTAGGTTGGATAAGCCTAACCATTTGCGTAAGTAGGTGTCCAATCGGTCTACAAACTGACTATAGCTTTCACCTTTCTCTTTCCGCGAGTTGCGCAATTTCTTACGGTAGGTTTCGGCGGTCAACTCGAACCATATCAAAAGTGCTTTCTTTAGAGCTGGGTAATCGTTACTTTGTCCTGTGGGCAATTTCGCGTACACGTCATAAGCTGTACCTCTCAATCCTTGAGCTAATTTTATGTTCCATTTGTTATAGTCAAGTTCGAATTCCTGTGCTAAGCGCTCAAACCGATCAAGATATGCATCTATCCTATCAACTTTCTCGTCAAATGGACTTAGAAAAAAATTCATGCCTGGAGTGATGGACGGAGGTTGGGGAGGGTTGTCCGATGAGTTTGACAGTAGGCTAATATTCGGGTCAGTTGCCCGAGCTGCTATCAACTGGTCCCTTTCTTTTTCCCTTGCTTCAATTTCCATCTTTTTTAGGCGTTCTGCCATATCTAATTCCATGCTTTTTAACCTTTCAGCAGCCTTGTCCGCACGATCTCTTTCTTCAGCTCTAGCTTTTTCTGCACAGATTCGTTCCTCTGCTCTAGCTTTTTCGGCATGGATTCGTTCCTCTGCTCTAGCTTTTTCGGCATGGATTCGTTCCTCTGCTCTGGATTTTTCCAATTTATCCCATTCTGAGGTTACATACGTGATTAAATCTTGCCCTGCCAGACCTAGTGCTATCCCCTCTTCTCTCAATTCTCGGCGTACTTTTATGAAGTCGGCCATGATAGATTTCTAGATTTCCAGAGTCCAAAAGCAAGATAACCTAACTACTCTTAGTCAATCTAGTTTAACACAAGTACAATCAAAATATCCCTATGTGAGATGTTACCAGCAATCCACAACAATTTTCAATCAATGCATAAGAAACAATTATCTTACATCAATCAATACATACATGTGCATACAACAATCAATACAATCATGCAATTCAAAAAATCAAGAAAATGTTTTTCCCCAATGCAACTGAGTCAACTCTCGGATTTTGTACTAGACCACTATTACGAATCCTAAGTGAGATTATGTTTTCTATTCGTTATTATCTTTAGTTACTCAAGATATAGATACTAAAATTTATTTTCCCGGACGAGCCCCCATATGTGATGATATTCTGGGGAAGATACGTTTATCTTACTAGGGGGTAAGACTTATTGATAGATGGGCGATGTGCTACCCCTATCGATCGTTCTTTTACCAGAATTCCGTAAGTTGTGTGAGAGACAGATCACGGCACTTAGGTCACATAAAATTTATATTTGTTCTCGGGAATTTTAGTATCATTTGGCTCAACTTGAGAACCGGTGATGACTAATCAAAAGACTAGATTATTATGTCTCAAGAGAAGAAAACTAATAACTACACAACAATACAAATAGAATGACACCAGTCGTATGTATGTAATTTCACTTTTTATATATTCAACACAAACTTTAACATTTCGGCATTAATCGGTAAATTAATAGGTAATATAGTTCAAAGTGCTGGGAAAATGTTTTAACAGGTTTCTTTCGTCATTTGCTACCTGCGGTTACGATTTTCACTGTTCGTAAGTTTCAAAGGTTCTAGTTTCTCGAGGGTAGACTATGACTCAGTTCTTGTGGGGGACTTAGCTAAGGTAAGTCGGGTCGCTCTTGAAGCTGTGGGGTTTGGACGTGGTCAGGTAGAATCGTGGTAGTTCTCCTTGGTTCCACGGGAGCGACGGTCAGGCGTTCGTCTCCACAAACGTGATGATCCCAGGCCCGACCTGTAAAAGTCGGAGCTCTGGCTACAGTATTCTCGTTAGCTATAAGGGTGCGGTCTCCTCTGCAAAGTGTCTATAGCATCAGACACCTGCAGGGTTCCCATATGCACAATTCAATTCGAATCTTAAGGCTAAGGTACATCAAACCACATGCATACTGTCTCAGAAACAATAATCTGTTTCTGCCACTATATATATCAAGAACATATTATTTATACATGGCAATCAATATACACTAAACATACACATATCAAAACTATTAGTGTTATCTTACTTGTAGACTCTGGGACTCGTGAAATCGTCTTTTATGTCTCTAGCACCCTCTTGATGAGATGGAGATAGACGAACACTGCAGTTTGTTCCTTTGGTCCCTCACAGCCTAACAGTTCTTTTGCGACTGATCAGTTGAGATTTGGTCCCCAAAGGTATGCAAAAGTTCCCAATAGTCTTCTGACCAATCGTGTTTAGCTCTCGTTTCCGTTAATCTCGCATCTACAGAATTATGGTTCTAATTTGAATAGTTCCTCCCCTTCTCTCTTGTCACTGGGCACGCATAATCACTTTTCAAGTGGAGTATCAGGGATAGAGGGAAGAACAGATGCAATAACGATAAGCGGTGTCTGCCCAATACGGGTGACATCATCTTGGTAACTTTTGGCTGGAGTGAGCTACTTAGTGTCTCATGGTGCAGTAAGTTAGTTAATCGAAGACAACGCTACGGTTAGTTTTTGACTAAAGTATGCTATTTAACATTCTTGGTCGCCAAGCCTGTTGATGGTATCGGTAGCTATCGGCGGTGTGCCTGTTTCAAGGAAGTTAATTTGCCATGTGTGTGCTGCTTGTTAGCTAACTGTTGTATTAATGTCCAGTTTCGTTTCGCTGGTATCTCTGTTTTGCTAAGCTAATTTCCTACATGTTTGTCGTCAATATTTATGCTATTACATTCATCAACTCTACGATGAAGTGTTGCGCTCTTATGACTGCCGAAAATATAATGCTTGGCGACAATAATATATACCGCGACACCCCAAAACCCTGTGAGAGGACCTGGAAGCAACGACAGCTCTTCGCTTCCCAGACTGCACGGACATTGTGAAATCGTGCGACCGAGAAGCAGACTCGCAAATTTATTTAACGTCCGATAGCTTGAGCGTTAAGGAGAACTTGTACTAAGACGGTTCAACGCAGGCCAAACTGTTCTCTAGAGCATTCCGATTTTCAGAGATTGAAGAAAGTACATGTACACGGAAAAAAAATAACCATATACATGTATGCTGTGGATAGAAGGAATAACAATTTGCAAATGCGGAGTCGGCGGCATCCATTATGCACTAACAATAAAATAGCAAACATACAACACATAGTTGTTTTTTTAATGCTGTGTGTCGTTTGAAAAACCTAGTTTTTGACGTCATTAATATTATCTTAAATTGTCTGAGCTGCGCCAACAGAAAGGGTTCTAATAATAATAATAATAATAACGGATTTTTATATAGCGGGTACTCCAGCCTATGACCAGACTCACCACGCTTTACATAATCATTACACATAAATACATGCACTCGATAAAACATTGCTTTTGCTACAATACATCAAAAGACAAAACAGTAAGGGTACAACTATTTACAACTATGTACACAAATTATAAAAAAGACAGAAATAGACTATTTACAACTATGTACACAAATGACAGAAAAGACAGAAATACAGTACACAGATTCGTAGCCTGCAGCGCCCATTAAATGCATCAACAAAGACAGCAATACAAAACAAGGTTGTTCCTGAGGTTTTGTTTTGTTTGAATATTACCTTTGTTTGAAACCATTTAGATCTATAGACTTAACGTTATCTGAACTGCCGCAACGGCTGCTCTCCTGCAAAGGAATGACGCGGGGATGCGAGCAATACCTACAATAACAGTTGCCATTGTTTCAAATATTATGAGGTTGCTTCATCTCAAAGCAAAGTGCGCAAATAATGCCAGACAATTTTGAAAGAAAAAAAAAGCTAACAAAACAACGAAAACAATAGGGTGCAGAGCGCATGTAATGAGATATTGTATTTAAAATATGCGCATGAACTGAAAATGCGCACGAGTATCGAGCTCTCACACACACAACCATACAAACACATTCAAACGCGTGCGCGCGCACATGACATCTAATACATTCAAGACATGACAGAAAGAAAAATATATTTTAAAATATAATAATAATTATATTTATATAAAGCTTTTTCCCATAAAACTCGACTCAAAGCATAAAGCTAACGCATTTGCACACCAATAAAAAAAAATTACGAAAAAAATACAAAAACAATTGAAGGAATACATCAAAGAAAACAATATGAAAAAATAAAACTATTATTATTAGTTATTATTAATAGTTATTATTATTATTATTATTATTATTATTATTATTATTATTATTATTATTATTATTATTATAAGCATCATAAAAAATGTTTAAAAAAAATTAACCGTTTTCACGCACCGAGCGCATCGAATTGTGCGCGCATTGAAATAAAATTATTCATAGGAAAAATAGACACATGTCATTGCGCGCGCCAATATCAGTGACAATAACTTTAGAACAATAACAATAATAAGAAGAAGATCCAAGGTGGCTCAAAATCGATCATGAGACAGCGGTTGCCGTGTCGTTTGAGCTGATGTGTAGATGTATTTAAAGCAATAAGTGGATTGTCTGTTTGTCTGTATGTCTGTGTGTGAGTATCAGTACACTTTCCTCCTGGACTTTCCCCACTGACTTTTTCCCCCCGAATTCTTCCACCCGGATATTTCCCCAGAACCCACCCACCCACCCACCACCCTCCCGCCGCGACTTTTCCTTTCTGGGACTTTTTACCCCGTGACTCTCTCTCTCTCCCTCCATTACCCCACCCCACCCCGTCCCAGGACTTTTTCCCCGCGTAACTCTTTTTTTTTTAGGTTAACGTACAAATTCGCAATACTGTGGCGGAATTTTATTGAGACTCGGAAGGGGAACTCACATTTTGTATTCTCACGTGAGAAGCGAGCAGTTTTAGCCACTCTACAACAAAGTTCAAGGTCACTGGAGTCAAAGTGTTGCTAACTAAGTTTTGTTCAATATCTCAAAAACGGCTGACGCGATTTTGTGTTTTCCGAATTGCATACAATGTTTTATTTTATACGCATTTAGATGTGTAAGCCTACCTATGTGTGTGAATATAGGTGTTTTTAAACAGAGATGTTGAATAAAAAGTTGGAATCCTGTCCTATCCTATCCTATCCTATCCCGTAACTCGAAGGTCGTTGGTTGCACAACAGATCATCGTTCAACCAGCGTACTGTACTCCATCGTTCTCTGTCCTCAGCAATCCTGATGGTTTTTCGCTCAGTGTCAAGCCAGTCCATTCTCGAATGTTGGCCTCCCACCTGTTTTTCTGTCTCCCTCGTCTTCTGCTTCCTTGCACTGTGCCTTGCAGGTTGGTTTTTGCAAGACCTGATGCTCTTGTGACGTGGCCATACCGTTCCATATCGGAGTTTCAGTTTCTGCACCACTGTGAGCATGTCATCGTGTTGTCCAACGGCTTGCGTGATGGCCTGTCGGACTTCGTCGTTGGAGATGTGCTGGTAATAGGAAATGTGCAGAAGCCTTCTGTGGCACCCCATTTCCACGCTTTGTATTCTTCGTTGTAGATCTGCTGTGAGGGTCCATGTTTCGCAAGCGTATAGGAAGATAAAGATGACAAGGGAGCGCAGCAGCCTTTCCTTGGATTGTAGACTGATGGTCCTGTCTCCCCAAATGGGCTTCAAACTTGTCAGGGCAGCAGTTGTTTGTGCGATCCTGGGGATGACTTCCTGTCGGGACCCATTGTCTGACACAATGTCTTCCGAACTATTTGAAGCTATGCACTGTGTTGGTTGAGGGATTGGCCTTGGACTTTGATGTCGGTGTTGATGCCATTTGTGTGGTCATAATTTTGGTCTTCTCTGCACTTACATGTATTTCCATTTCTGGTCCTGATTTGGCTCGGAAGAGTCCGCTGGACATAAAGCAATAACCATGTAATGTAATGTATTTCCATTCATTGTGCCAAGCCTCTGTACCAGCTGTTCAATTTCTTGTTCCTCTCCAGCCAATCAATGTCATCCGCAAAACAAAGGTTGGAGATTCCTCTACTCCCTATGCCGACTGTGCCTTCGTGATCTGCAAGGGCATCTGGCATGATGCGCTTTAAGAAGATTATAAAGAGTGTTGGAGAGAGAAGGCATCCTTGACCCACACTGATTGTTATTCTGAAGCAGTTCCCGATGGCGCGGTTGTGGACGACGGTACTGGTAGCTTGTAATTTTAGGGCTGATGTTGTACACTCTCATGGTTGCCCACAGAACTTCAGAAAAGTTGGAATCACACATATGTAAAAACGAACATTAAAAATGCATTAACAAAAATAAATAAATAAAATAAAATAACGGGGGAGGGGGGGGGAGAACGAAATAATGGAAGGGAAATTTAGGCTTTTTGATGACTTCAATAAGTTTAGGGCTGACGTTGTACACTCTCATGGCTGCCCACAGAGCTTCATCAAAGTTGGAATCACACAAATGTAACAATGAACATTTATAAAAATGCATTTTAAAAAATAATAAAAAAAAAAAAAAAAACAACGGGGGTAAAGAACGAAATAACGGAAGGGAAATTCCTAAGGGGAAAGAGTCACGGGGGGAGGTGGGGGGGGGGAATCCCAGGAGGAAAAAGTCCGGATGGAAGAATATGGAGGGACCAAGTCCGGATGGAAATAGTCCAGGGGGAAAGTGTCCTAGAATCCTGTGTGTGTTCCATTGTGCGCTCGCATTTACTCCCACACAGACATAATAAATATATGTAATGTACAATATCATGTAATGATCGCGTCATTAAATTAGTTGCCGCTCACAAACTAGAACCTTGGTCGTTGATTTTCCTTTAATAAGGCCCGCTATTGGACTATGGTTAATGGAGAGAATGTAAGCTCATACAAAATAATATATACTTGAATTGGAATGTGTTTTCGTTTTCGCTGCAAAGAGACCTTTAACGCGTTCAACTGATCTCTGGTGGTGCGAAGATAAAATACAAGAACCAGAAGAACCACTCCGCAGTAGCTCTATAGTGGTAGACACAAGTATATCAACTAACAAGTTAGTATCTCTCTTCTATGTCTCTATCGACGTGCGCGTACAACCGGTTGCTTCCCTTTACATGCTTTGCGCTCCATAGAGCGTCGTCGGCCTGCAATAACTTTTTTAGAAACTTCAAAACCCAGGGGAATTATGGGTAGGGAAATCCTTTTCTGAAATGACGTCGGCCAAATCCTTCTTTAGTTTCTTTGCTCGAGCAAAGGCAACCTCATAGGTATGGAGCACTTCGTCCATTATAACTCCATCGCTGATAATACTGCCGACAAGTTTCTGGCTTTGTTCACTACCAGAAATATGCAGTTCCTCTCCCAACTTTCGTTTCATTTCAGCCAGCACATCTTCGCGAGAAATGGCGACCATGACGGTTACTTCCCTTGAACAGATTTCCCAGAATTCTCTATTCTATTTTTAGGTTTGGGATATCCCCGTCTCAGCTTGTGGCTAAAACCAAGGGCAACGGGACCACCGCACGTCGACTGGGGGCAATACGAGATACTAACTTGTTAGTTGATATACTTGTGTGGTAGAGCGTTCACCTGACATGGCGCACTGAAGACTCAGGTGTGAATCCCGTGGTTGTGGGCAAGAAAAAAGTCCCAATTTTTCACTGCCAATCTTTTGCAGAATGATTGTTTTGGTTGTTCAGTGCTGAATGAAGTCCATACCCCTCTCTTCTCTGCGATAGTTATCCCTTGTCTACAATATCGCCAATGGTAGGTGTATACCACAGGCGCCTGTATCGGAATGTTAGTGGTGTCTAATACTAGTTATGCTAGTAGTATAACATTCCGCTCACATTCCCATAGGGCGCCTGTGCCTATTGCTCTGTTTTACGATGTCTCTCTTAGCCCAACAAAGCCTGTCTTAACCAGCCTAGGCTGTGCACCACTTTCAGCCAATGTGAATTCGCAAAACATTACCTTAGTGCAAAATAATTAATGGTCTTAATTATTGACTACGAGCAGACATGCTGACCAAATCTTCGTACAGGAGCCGTATGCACGATACAGGGAATAACTTTATGCTATAATATCGGCTAAACCGGCATAGCTATTTCAAAATATTTTTTCAGCACAAATTGGTATGCATGATGCACTCCAACGGAGTAGGTATTACAGAATATGTGCTATATTTAAAACAGGGGAATTCCTGCTACTGCGCATGCACAATATCCCACAAAGCACTATGCCACTAGCATAAAAACGAAGTGCTATAAGAAACTTGTGTGTTTGAAATTAATGACTGTCCTTTCCCTGATTTTATTAATTGATTTTATTGAGTTCCTTAAAGCATGTGGCATCATAACATTTGTAGCCACATTAATTTATTTAACGAATGAACAAACTAGTAGTGGCAAAGAATCCGTGCCGATTCACGACTTGTATATCCTCTGAAATTTTGTCCTTTAGGTCTAGAATGTCGTTCCTCCTGAATCTGAATTTGTCGTACAGTTCCACATCATCAAACTTTTCAAAGGGGTGAATTTGATCACGATAAATGCGATTTCTGGCGTACTGTCGTCTGCGATTTTGCCGATACACAACAACAGCGACCATTTTGTTTCAGCAACGGAAACTGGAATATGAGATTTATCCCGATTGAAAGGATTGTATAAATTTATACCGGAATAAGAGAAGAGAATACGCAAATACGTTTTTCATGTATACGAAATAGTGGTCTGCAATCCGGGAATAGCTGCATATTATGGAATAACTACTCTATTCCTTTTTCATGCATTCGGCTATGTAGTTAACAAGTGCAGCCTGTAAAGGACTGCTAAAAAGTTAATAATTTGCTTTGGACAGATAATTTCACGTGAAATTAATATTTGAAAATGTCTCAATATCGGTGGCACTTTGGATGCTTTCAGCTTTCCGAAAATATTTATAAAATAGCAAGAATATAGTCTTAAGACCTCAAACATCATCATCATCATCATCATCATCATCATCATCGTCATCATCATCATCATCATCAGCAGCAGCAGCAGCAGCAGCAGCATTATCATTATCATCATCATCATCATCACCATCATCATCATCATCATCACCAACAACATCTTCCGCAATACTGACAATGGGGACGGCGTTGGCGTTGGTGTAGATATTATTATTATGATAAATTATTGCGGTTTAATCATAATTGATAAGCGCTGCCTATAAAAGTGTAATAACAAAGACAAAAAGAAACGTTTACCAAAATGACGACAATAACGACGATGACGACAAGAGAAGGATAATAAAGACTATGTCCAAAACGACAATAAAAGAACAGCAAGGAATACAGGGGATCGTGATGATAATGGCGATACCGATAATGTGGAAATGGAGGTAGGAAGCGGAGAGGAAGAAACAGAGGGGCGAATTGCTATACCTTGACGACAGCTGTATGCACGCTTCCAATTCCCAACCTCAAATGTCAAACTTCAGCGTCAGCAGCCATGGCGTCCTCCGCGGAATACAGCCATCTACACCAGCAAAAAAACCATCGAAGGAACTCATGGTATGCAGGTTCAGTCTGTCTTCACCGCACGACACCGTGCTGTCTTTACTGCTGAGATTCCGATGTCGGGGACGTTCCTGTACCTACATAAAAGCAGAATTTCAGGTATCAACGTACTTTGTATCTACATGAAAAGCCCTATTATTATGAAGAGGTCCTGAATTGCGGTCAGACTGGTTTAATTTGTAGTATCAGTCTAAGAAGAATTCTGGGCATTTCATATACCCAGCACATCACCAACGACGAAGTCCGACAGACCATCACACAAGCCATTAGACAACACGATGACATGCTCACAGTGATGAAGAAACGAAAACTCCAATGATATGGCCACGTCAGCAGAGCAGCAGGCCTTGCAAAGACCATTTTGCAAGGCACGGTGCAAGAAGGCAGAAAAAGAAGTGGGAGGACAACATTCGAGAATGGACTGGCTTGACGCTGAGCAAAACCATGAGGGTTGCTGAGGACAGACAAAGATGGAGTACGCTGGTTAAACGATCATCTGTGGTGCCCCAACGACCTTCGAGTTACGGGATAGGATAGGACTGTTAACATTAGGATTATTCTGTAGGATTATGTATTATTCACAAGGGCAGTAACCAAGAACAATGGATTCGCGATAGCAAACAGAAAGTGGATCATCGACGACATAGTTGTAGCAGTAGTAGCGTATTGCCCATGTGTCATAGAAGGGTGGATTATACTGCGTCTTTGGCGAAACCAATTCGGCGCTCAAAGTAACGGTTTATTTCCGTACTAACAAATTTATGCTATCTTTATTTACATTGAAAACATATTACAGTCCTATAACCTGGAAGACATCGATATAGAGCTATTTTATTATATGCGGAACTTTCCCTTGCCATAGGCATATATCGTTTCGATTTAAGGGAAGATTGCATGTTCGATTTTACCGTATGAGCGGCCAATTCGTTTCGCCAAAGACGCAGTCTGATCCCACCCTTCCTTATTTATAATGCAAATGGATGTGTGTTATCTATCTCTGCGCGATATGGGATCCACGTTCTGTCCCTGTCGTGGACAGTATAGTGGAACAATACTGTTCATTCGGAAAAACGCGTGTCGTCATAAACTTCGACCGTGTAACATCGTCAAAGTTTCGGGTGTCTTACTTTAACTGGGCGCCTTTGCGCATGCGCCAGGTCACGTCGGGCCGGCTTTTTCACGATGTTCTTAGGCGTCGTAACCCTAACCCTAACCATAACCCTAACTCTAACCCTAACCCTAATCCTTACCAAGACTACGATAGCACTGTGCGCATGCGTCGAATTTTGTAATGCGTCGACCAATCAGAATGCTCCCAGTCGCTCCCAGCCGAAATAAGATACTAGGAACTTTGACGATGTCACACCGGGATCTGCATTTATAGGCTAGTCGATGAGTCAGTTTTCTTCAGTGTTGGGGTACATTCAGTCCTACACAACTTATGTTAATCAGTACAACTTATGTTAATCTGCTGAATACAAAACAACGAGTCCCACCGCCCGTAGCTCAAGTGGTGGAGAGTTCGCCTGGCACACTAATCCTATGGTGGAAGAAATCAAAAGTGGCCATTTTTTACCGTCCATTTTAACAGTAAGATTGCTCCGGTGGTTCAATGTTCATATAGTTCATTACGCCTTCTTTTTCCCTGGGATGATAATCTCTGTCTGCCATATCGCCAATGGTGGGTGTAGACGTTAAACCTCAATGTTCATTCATTCAAAACAACGAACAACCTAAACAACCAAGCACTATTGTCTGATTACATTACATGGTTATTGCTTTAGGTCCAGCCTTCTGGCTTTATCAGATTATAAATATTACCTGAGAGAGAAGATCAGAAGTACATAATTAGACAAGGAAGGTGAAGAAGGACGTTTAGTTATAAACATCAGTTTGGATTATGTTGCACTCATCTCGCGCATATCTATCTATCTATCTATCTATCTATCTATCTATCTATCTATCTATCTATCTATCTATCTATCTATCTATCTATCTATCTATCTATCTATCTATCTATCTATCTATCTGTCTGTCTGTCTGTCTGTCTGTCTGTCTGTCTGTCTGTCTGTCCGTCCGTCCGTCCGTCCGTCCGTCCGTCCGTCCGTCCGTCCGTCCGTCCGTCCGTCCATCCATCCATCCATCCATCCATCCATCCATCCATCCATCCATCCATCCATCCATCCATCCATCCATCCATCCATCCATCCATCCATCCATCCATCCATCCATCCATCCATCTATCTATCTATCTATCTATCTATCTATCTATCTATCTATCTATCTATCTATCTATCTATCTATCTATCTATCTATCTATCTATCTATCTATCTATCTGTCTGTCCATCTATCTGTCTATCAATATATCTATCTAGTGCGAGGTGAGTGCAACATAATCCCAACTGATGTATATTTTAAAAAAAAACCACGCGTGTCATCATGAACTAAGGTTGGGGTCTGCATTTACAGTCGACGAGTCAGTTTTCTGTATTGTTGGGGTACATTCAGTCCTAACCAAATTACGTTAATCAGTTCAGCTTATGGTAATCTGAAGAATACAGAACAACCAGTCCACTGGCCGTAGCTCAAGTATGTATGATTTTGAGTGGTGTAGATATGATTTTGAGGTGAATATATAGACTCAGATTGTTTCAAAACATGTGAGTACCAAATGGCGCAAAGGTTTAGCCGGTCCTGTGTTAGATGTGCTGTGTGATGCAGGGCTGGCCAAGCACACATTGTCTGGACTTCGAACGAGGCGCTCTGATGGTAACTAAGACCAACCAACTGTCCTGTACGCTCTACCTGGATTGGCGGTACATGGAAATGGAACATAATTTCACACTCAGGGTCACAGTCGAGTTCAAGGTCGTTACACAAAGCGAGAGAGGTCATCTGCCCACGCGATACACATCAACAACGACCGGTTTCATTACGTCCATAGGATTCTCAAGCGGCCTTCTCTACCCTGATGACGTCAGCAGCTGGGAGAAGATCGTGGTGCCGCCAAACCACGGCCTAATGGTCAGTATTCCCAAACTGCACTTGGCGTCCATCCCCATTGACTGTCTTGACGTCTTCCTCATTGACTGGCATGATCGTTTGACCCACGTTCAGCATGAGTGCGGCATGAATATCGTTCCCGCTCAGGTGTATTCATTAGTCCGATTGGCCATTGTGAACATGACATCAGGCCACAATTTTCAAGGAACTGGTTTCAAATTGTTGTTTTCTTTCCATGTACTGAACCGCCTCCCCCAGAAGTTGCCGTCAGGTTTGTTCAACTGTTCCAGGGACACCTACCACAGCTTCCGCCAGCATCTGCACTGCAACCTGGATTACGAGTGTGACAAGGGACAAGACGAGACGGGAAACTGCCCCTACAGCAGCGATCAGTGTCGCGGCCAGCTGGCCTCGGGCAACAGATGCTTATTTGTGGTCGGTATGGACCGCTTGCGCCACAACACATCCAGCTGGATCTGGGGTAACAAACTTACGTCATTCGATTACATCTACCACAATTTACAGCGAGACTACATCCACAGCGCGTACCACGGTGTCAGTTGGAGCCAGGCAGCCAAGGAATGTGAAGAAAGCAACGGGCGACTTGCTGCGTTTGCTACTGAACAACAGTGGCAGGATATGCTTAAGATCTGGACACACAGCAAAGTGTCAACAACGCGTGTCTTTATTGGTTTGAAGACCAAGTGGAAAAGGGAGTCTTTCATGTACCGAAACGTGCTGAAGTTGTTCGACAGGACGCTTGTATATTACGTCAATCAGAACTTCCACATCAAGGATTCGGCTATGAACTGGGACACTCAATACTTTCGATATTTGGAACTTAGTCCTCTAAGCGACTGTGGTATTGGAGAAATTATACTTACTAAACAGGAAGTAATTATTCAAATGACCGATTGCAATAAGCAGCATCCGGGGTCACTGGTACTATGTGAAAGAACGCTAGAGAAATCCTATCCGAATTCTTCCGAGGATCAGAAAGAGCATCAGTCGACCATATCCCAAGACGGTTTGTTCTTTCATCGTCTGACCGGGAATTCAACAATAGCAGTGGACAGTCTGTGCGAAAACCAATCTCTCTACACTTTAATTGTTTGCCCATGTGGCCATGTGACCCATAGCTTCCTGTCATGTGACCTAAACAGCTACTGTGTAGAGGAGCGCTACGTGGAGAAGTGTCCCGTGCTCTCTTCTGCACACTGCCAGTCTCGTCTGCGACGGTGGTTTGCACAGTACGAACAATACACAGAGGATACACGCGAGGGAGTAAAAGCAAACACATCGAGCAACCAGTCGCACTCTGTACATCTGTGCATCGATTACTCAGACCAGGAGAGAGACCCGGAGACCTCCCCCTCTGTCGCCATGTTTGTGTGCGCCAACCAGGACACGGTTCACTATAGCCTGGTGTGTGACTTCAGGTCTGACTGCCTTGACGAGACCGACGAGACGTTTTGCATTCATCCGCTTTGTGACGGCTTCCGCTGCAGCAACGGTCAGTGTATAGGTAGTGAACATCGTTGTGACGACAAGGTTCATTGTCTTGACGACTCTGACGAGGACAGCTGTCATGTTTTTTACATGCAAATGCCGAGACATCCTCCAAAAATGATCAACTTTGATGGCGATGGAGGATTTGTAGTCTCTGATTGGAATGACAACCAGCCCTGTCCTGACACCCATTACAGGTGTGCTAGTCTCCCTCGTTACTGCCTGCCTGTCTACACTCGCTGTAATGGGTACTACGACTGCGCAAGACGAGAAGACGAGCAGGAATGTGACGACGACGTTCGCTGCCCTGGCTTGTACCGCTGTCGAGGGTCACGTGTGTGTGTACACGTACAGCACTTGTGTGACGGCTTGCCTCAGTGTCCACAACGTGACGACGAGTGGCGGTGTCAGCCCAAATCCTGCCCCGAGTCATGTCTGTGTCAAGGCTTGGCGTTCGTTTGTGACAGTGCGTTTCCATCTTCAAACCTTCCCGACATCCGCTACCTGGCTATGGATTCTTCGCCAGTAGCACTGTCCAGCTTCAGTCACTATGAATACCTGATCCATCTCAGACTTGTACGTTGTCGGGTTTCCACTTTTCCTGTAGGCGTCAATCTGCCAAACTTGCAGATTCTAGATCTTAGATACAACAAAATAACAACATTTAACTTGACCTTTTTTGAGGAACTGCCCAATCTAAAAATACTCCGGTTGTCTCATAATCCAATACTGAACGTAATAAGTGGAGAAAACGGTAAACTGTTAAGTGCTGTACACATATTGGACCTGTCCAATACGTTATTACAGACGCTTGCCACTAAGAATATTTCATTTTACTCTCATGTGAAGCAACTCAACTTGTCTCATTCGACGATTGTCACCATAGGTGATTCTGGCTTTCAGTTTTATCGGGCGCTGGAAGTGCTTGACATGCGGGGATGTTCACTAGAACGTTTCCGGCTGGACATGTTCCGAGGTTTGCAACGTCTTAACGTCGTATTTTCACCCAATCACAGATTGTGTTGTGACGGAATTCTTCCTGACCAGGTGATCAAACCCACCTGCTTTGCACCAGTTGATCACCTGTCTAACTGTCAGGACTTGCTCAAGTCACGTGCGTATCAAGTGATGTTGTTTGTCATCAGTATTGTGGCAACTACCGGCAGCGTTGTCTGTCTCATTTCTCGTTACGCTAGGAGCCAAGTAGAGTCGTGTAATAGCGGGTGTGAGCTGATGGTGTCTGTTATCAACGTGGCCAGTTTGCTGATGGGCGTGTACGCAGGCGTCATTGCTGTGGCGGACGAAGTTTACCGAGGTCGCTACGTTTTCCTGGAGCACGATTGGACCGAGAGCATGGCGTGCCAGACGGCTTGTCTTCTGCATCTTCTCTCCCACCAAGTGTCTGTGTTGACCGTTTTGGTGATTTCACTGGACAGACTGGTCGTTCTTTGTTTTCCATGCTGCAGGTTCCGTCTCAATGTGATGTCAGCAGCAGCAGTGTGTTCTGTCACATGGTGTGTGGGTGTGTTGGTGGTCGTCGTTCCGTCAGTGTCTGCCTGGCCATTGCACAAACAGTCAGCACTCTGTTTCCCATTGCCAGCCCCCACTGACCCTTTCATTGGTGATCATTTTCACTTTTGGGCAGTCATACTGCAGACTCTGATGATCGGTTCGCTTGTCCTTATTTCTCAAGCGTTCGTCGTCTTTCGGCTCAAGCAAACAGCCATTGTTTGTTTGTCAACCGCCAGCGCTGACACCATCTTTGCAGCTCGGATCTACCCTATGGCACTGGTCAACGCTTTGTGCTGGCTGTGCTTCAGTGTATACGGTCTTGTCACAAGGCTTGACGCTACGTCTGCCGAATCTCAAATGAACGTCGTGCTGGCAGTGGTTATCTTCCCATTCCCTGCTGCCTTCAGCCCCGTGGCTTTGATCTATAGGCACCGGCAAGAGGACAAACGAAGAGACACTGAAGCGAAGATGCTGAAAATATTACGTTTGAGAGCACTTCGGCAAAGGAACATTTAGAACAACACAAATGGCAATATTAATTGTTCCTACAATTTTCCATCAGACCAGAATTCAGCACTGGTTGCCCTGATAAAGTATTAACAAGATTTAAGAGTTAAAAAGGCCCAAGAGTTGTTTTATTTTAGCCCAAATCAGAGAAGAATTTATCAATAGCTTTAGATTCTTAGCCTTCTTTCCCAGCTGACCTGGATCTCCATGTAGTGACTCTCATTCAGAGTTCCACGTCCCTCTGAGTCGCTCTTTTGGAACGTTGGAGATCCAGGCTATTTTGTTAATAACACACACGCACGCACACACACACACACACACACACACACACACGCCTACACACACATAACCGTGTAGAAACGCCGTTGTGATGACTTTCATGAAACTATACATACGTTACTTCGATATTTTTACAAATTTGTCCATTTTTTGAAGCTAACCCTAACGCTAACCCTAACCCAAACCCTTAACCTAAACCTAAGACTAACACAGCCCTGACCCTAACGGAATACTGTTTGGGCGTCAAAATAACGGGGTCCGTCAAAAGAAAGTACGTAGAGGTTCAAGTGTATGTCAGAATAACGCCGTTTCTACCTAGCCACACACACACACACACACACACACACACACAGCCAATACCCTAACCCTTAAGTACCTAAAACCCTAACCCTAACACAGCCCTAACCCTAACGGAACACTGTTCTGACGTCAAAACAAGTAGGTCCGTAGATGTAATGTTCACGTTTGTCCAGATAAGTGTAAGTGTCATACACATAACGCGTTTCTACCACACACACACTCACACAACACAAACCACACCACACACACACACAGTGTCAAAATTTTCGTCCACATTTGTTTTAATGGGCAGCGAATAAATCTTATGGAAATTTTGTCGGTGGAAGATGGGTCGCGCGACTGTATTTCACGTGATTTACGGTCGCACGGACCCTTATGTCACAGCGTCCAAAGTTCATATTACAACGGCACGGCCGCAATACAGTACACGCCATAACACAATCATGATGCTACATAACGCTATGATAAGAATACAGTTAGCCAATTATTAATGCAATCCTATTATTTAATTTTTGATCTCAAACAACTGTAAATGTGAAACATGTACACCACAACGCTACACATGTAACACTGACACAATTCCACTGTTCATGTGGAAACACCATACAGTTCTACAGTGTATGCGGTCGTGTCATATAACGCTACCGTTTATTCAATGACGTAGCATACAGCTACATATGATGCATTAACGTCACTTAGCTCTACAGTGGATGACGTGAGGCAATGGGCGGAGGGCTGTGACGTGGAGTTGATCTCCAATTCCAGTCAAGGGGAGGTCCGGTGGTCCGTGAGAGAATTCAACGGTGTAAACTGTGGCCTGCTCCTCCAAGTGTCTCCACACCTTTATCTTCAGGCTCGCGTACGTCTGAACGGTCACATGACATGCTTCGAAGTCCTCAATTTGTACCAGTTTACAGACAATAATAAAGAATACGAAATAATCATCGTCTATCCTTCGAGGCAGCAGACACCACCGGCACTAGGACAAATGCACTGCGGCAACAGTCCTTATTTCCAGGTCCTGTTCTCGCCACACAATCAGATGTATTTCTCCATGAGAGTGCCAGCAGACGTCACCGTCAGCTTCACTACTTCCCCACAGTTTTTGAAGAACACACTGCCGTTCGTGATGCTGACAGCCTGGCAGGGCTACTTGACTTCTCCAGGCTATGACGGGTTATGTATCAGCTCACCCTGGGTGGATAGCTCGCGCACAGTGACCGTTCCCGCCGACTACGTAGCTATGATGGTTAGCTTTGAGCGATTGGCTGTCGGTAAGATTTCGGACGGTACGTGCCTGGACTTGTACTATGTCGAAAGGAATTCTGCCCAAACACAGAAACGCCTATGCCACCAAAGATTGCCAGAAGTACTTCGCATCTACTCTCTTTCCTTAAAATTTCGTGTCACTAGTCATTTGAACATCCTCGGCTTCAAACTTCTTTTCTCCTTCCACAAAAACTCCACGATACCCTCACAAAACGTCAATGGTCAGTTTAACTGCCAAGTAAATTTCTACGGTACTTTCAGCCGACACCTGCACTGCAACAATCGAGCGGAGTGTGAGGATGGCAGAGACGAGACAGGGCGGTGTCCGTTCAGCAGTGAGCTTTGTCAGGGCAAGGTAGCCTCAGGGAACAAGTGTTTTTTCGCCGTTTTCCAACGCGATGCAGAAGACGACATGTCACACCAGTGTCAGAGTGAAGGCGGTGAGTTGGCTGTTATTCAAAGCAGGGCGGAGCAGGATGACGTATACAGGCTTCTGGAGTTTCACGATCACTGCACCGACTACACGACGGGCCTGGTTTACCACCCCAAGACCACACCCAACTTGTACAAACAGATGTGGACTGGAATAGACAGGTCCACTGTCTACACAGTCTTTCGGTTCTTAGAAACAAAGGGTAGAATTATCCCGCAACAACCATTCATTCTGAATGAACAAATGTTGTTTATTAATTTGCGACCTCGGTATCTACTCTCGGACATTCCCAGTCTAATGGATTTGGTACAGAAAGATGAGCCATGCGGTGCTGTGTGTCAACGCTTTTCCATCCCATACACAGAAAACAGAAGTATTTCTTTCAACAATACGCCAAGTCAAAACTGTACAGCTCATGCTGGTCTCACTTATTATCATGAGACTCTTGCATTGGCTGTGTGTCCAAAAGAATTTCTAACGCATGTGTTTTTGACGTGCAATGTTTGTGACAAGAAATTGTTTGTGGACAAGTGCTATTTCTCCAGATCTTTGGGGACTAAAAGTTTGTCAGTTGATGCTGAAGCTGGTTCTCAAAATCCTCAGGGTGAACATTCATCAGGACCGTCCCAAGCTATTAACAACAGATGGGAAACGACGCCTGATCAGATGTTCGTGCACATGTTTATCTGTGACGACAACAACGGCACGATCCATTATACCAACGTGTGTGACCTGCGCAAGGATTGTCATGACGGGTCTGATGAGACGTTCTGTCGTCACAGTACCTCATGTGAACAGTTCACGTGCGGCAACGGCCAGTGCGTCGCTTTCTATTCAGTTTGTGACTCCGTGTTCGACTGCCATCAGGACAACTCGGATGAGACCTTGTGTTATAATGAGGACACTGTTTCTATATATGAGTTCAGGTAATCCACTCTTATTAATTTTAGAACTTCCGATCTCACCTACACAAAACAAGATCACAGCCATTCCAGTGTGTTCGGTCTCTTTGCAGAAAACAAGATCACGACAATTCACGTGTTTTCAGTCTCATTACAGAAAACAAGATCACAGTTATTCAAGTGTGTTGCAGTCTTGCAGTTAAGGTTTAAACATGCATATCGCAATGTCATTGCATAAAGATAATGACAACTGCAAAATGTTGACTATAAGATCCACTTTTATACCGTTCAATACAATTGTGTACATCTATAATGTTTAACTTTTACAATACATCGATATTTGTAAGTTTGTCACGCAAGAAAACTCCACTGGTTCATTCTGGTATTGTCTAAGCATTGATAATTTCCGTCTCTCTCTCTCTCTCTCTCTCTCTCTCTCTCTCTCTCTCTCTCTCTCTCTCTCTCCCTCTCACTCTCACACACACACTCTCTCTCCCTCCCTATCTCTCTCTCCTGTATATTTGATTTTCAATCTAATCAGACAGAACATTGAACTGGCTGATCCGTCCATCATCAACTACGACGGCCGAGGCTATTTCACGCACAGCCCTATAGACGCCACTGACCCTTGTCCTTTCACTCACTACCGCTGTCCAGGACCGCCTCACCACTGCCTGCCGGTCTACACGCGCTGTAACGACTTCTACGATTGTGCGGGTCGTGAAGACGAGAACGACTGTGACGACCCACAGTGTCCTGGCTACTTCCGCTGCCGCGAGTCTCCTGTCTGTCTCCATCCAGAACACTTGTGCGACGGCTGGAGGCAGTGCCCTGAAGGCGATGACGAACTGTTGTGTGGCGAGAAACTCTGTCCGGCTGGTTGCATGTGTCAGGGCCTGGCCTTTGTGTGTAGTCCCTTTGACGCCCTACACTTCCCTCACCTCAAGTACCTGGACGGGTCTGGCTCTCACCTGACGCCCGCTGACCTCCGATCCAACCAAGATCTAGTCTATTTGAGCTTTAGGGACTGTGGTCTGCAGTCCGTCTCTTCCGTGTCGTTCCCAAATCTTAGACATTTAGATCTCAGTCACAACAACCTCCACAACCTCAGCATGAACGTTTTTCTGAACCTACAAAATGTGCGTTTTCTTTCACTGGCCCACAACCCCTTGTTTGCCGTATACAGCCAGCATTCTGTTCAGAAACAGAAAACACTGAAACAAGTCGACCTGTCTTTCACTGAGCTAAGGTCTTTCAACACCGAGCCATTCTCAAATTTCCTGTCACTGCAGCGACTCAATCTATCATGGGCGGGAGTGGGCACGATCATGTCTGGCGGCTTTCAGCATGTTCCATCGTTGATTGAGCTGGACTTGTCTGGATGTCCAGTACAATATTTCCCGTCTGATATGTTTCAGGGACTGTCCAAACTGCAGGAGGTAAGAGCGGATGTTTTCAAAGTTTGCTGCCCTAGTATTCTTCCCTCGCATTTCGACGACCATTTCTGCTTGGCGCCACAAGATGAAATTTCGTCATGCGAGGACTTGGTACGGTCCGAAACCTACCGGGGATTATTGTGGCTTATGAGCTTTTTGTCCGTCTTCGGCAACGGCTTTTGTCTCGTCTTTCGGCTGCTTGTCCGACGGAAGAACAGCAAGAAATCTTTCAAAATGTTTGTCAGCAATTTGTCTGTAGCAGACTTTATCATGGGGGTGTACCTGGCCATGATCGGCATCGCTGACTCATCTTACCGCGGCATCTACCTGCATCATGACGTGACATGGACTCGCAGCGCGGCGTGCCAAGCAGCCGGCTTCCTCTCTCTGCTCTCCAACCAAGTGTCGTCATTTACCATCGCCTTGATCACGCTTGATCGTTTCACAGTCCTGCGCTTTCCTTTCAGTAACGTCCGCTTCGGTAGAAGATCGACACTTTTCGCTCTGACATCAACGTGGATTGTCGGCTTCGTCTTGGCTGTCGTTCCGTTTCTTCCTGTGACGTCACACTGGTATTTTTATAGCCAGACAGGCATTTGCATTCCGTTGCCCATCACGCGCACTGACTTTGCGGGAAGGAGTTATTCCTTCGGCGTGGTCGTCGTCGTCAACTTCGTGCTGTTTCTGCTGATTGCTGGTGGTCAAGCCATCATTTATGACTCCGTGAGACAGAACTCTATGGACTGGCACAACGCCTCATCAAAATCCAAAGTCAAGGACGCGACCGTCACTCGTCGCTTGGTTACGGTCGCTGTCACAAACTTCTTGTGCTGGTTTCCCATCGGCCTTTGCGGCGTACTGTCCTCTTTTGGCATCCCTGTGCCTGGTGAAATCAACGTGGCAGCGGCCATCTTGATTCTTCCGTTAAACTCCGCCCTCAACCCCTTCCTCTACACGCTGAACGTTGCTATTGAGATACGACGCCGAGCGGCTCGAGATAGGTTGTGGGAAATGCTGCTGAACACTTTAAATAAATAATAGGCTGCGGGAGTAGACCGTGGAACTCTCAGCAAATTCTTTACAAGAGAAATAAAATCAAAATGTATGAATGTGCTTTTGTTTTTTTCCCATAGCCATAACAGTTTGCGTGTTGATGGTTGGTGGTGGGACAATTTAATGAATCGTGATTAAGTTTTACAACATGGAAAACATGAACATCACTTGGAATAAATTTCATACAATATGAATAAAATAATACTGTACAATATAATCACCACGGACAGTCCTACAGAGTATCATACTGAAAATGGTAAACATGAGTATCACAAGAAAGTTTAAAACAATATGACAAACCATTCAAATGTATTTCGATACACTCGCACTCTCCTTACACCCCCTCCCAACCCCCCAACCCTCCCCCCCCCCCAAAAAAAAAAAAAAAAAAAAAACACCGGATTTTTAAAAGTGTTACATTTCATGGCTGTGTTGTGACTCGGCTTCGTCTTAAAGAAGCAAAAGGAAAACATGGAGTGATATGCCACCATCTGAAACTATGTAACCCAAAAATGTATCCCAATCGACTGAGGAATCTTTAGATACCGCGCAAAATATGTTTAGATAATGATGTAGCACAATGACCTTGACCTTTGAGAAAGTACAAATATGAATGATCTAACATGCTTAGCAGCAGTTACAATATTCGAAAAGTATACATTGTGAATTTCGTTTCAGTAATTCTAGAGATAAGGTAAAATGTGTGTTTTGAAGAAAACAAAAGTGCAATTCAGAGCAACGGACCGACCGATTTACCTATTGACCGACAACGGGACTGCTACTGAATGATGGCATACGATTGGAAGTACCTGTATACAAAACTCAACAAATTCGCTTCAGCCGTTCTTGAGATATTGAGCAAAACGTGCTAATCAACAAAATGACCCCGGAGGGGGTATCCGGTCATTTCCTCCCCAGTGATTTCCTCCCCGGTCATTTCCCCCCGGTCATTTCCCCCCAGATCATTTCCTCCCTGGAATAGATCCTCCCGAGCAAATTCCCCCCTGTCGCAATTTCATCCCCAGGGTTATTTCCCCCCAGGACTTATCGTCCCGAAAAAATTCCCCCCTGTCGCAATTTCATCCCCGGGATTATGTGCCCCAGGACTTTTCCTCCCAAAATTCCCCCCTGTCGTAATTTCATCCTCGAGATTATTTACCCCAGGGACCCACGAGAAATTTCCCAGATACACAGACACATAGTAAAAGACATACATATTTATCTCATGTTTATTCTGAATCAAACATAAAACATGACACACACACCTTTGCTCACAGACACACGATTATGTGCACTGTAAAATGAGAGCCAACACAAACATCTTATACCAAGTCTAAAAATTACTGTATTAAAAATGATTATACCATGTCTTGGCTGAACTCGGCGCCATGCGAGGGGAAATAATTCTTAAAGCAGAAATTGACGGTGGCCTAGCTTAGTATTGCTTAGGTTCGTATCCCCCAACAGAAAAAAGCCCAGAATTTAATTCTGGCGGTCATAATTATTAGGAGCAAGTACATCGATTCACGCATCGTTTTGCTCATTCATAATCGTATTATTACGCAAAAACACGGAATACAATTTTAACGGTAAATGGGGGGGGGGGCCGGGGGGCGCAGTGACTATGATGATGAAGTTGAGAATGGGGGGAAATAACCAGGGAGTAAAAAAAATGGGGGGAAGTGACTATGGGGATGAAGTTGAGAACGGGGGGAAATAACCAGGGAGTAAAAAAAATGGGGGGAAAGTGACTATGGGGATGAAGTTGAGAACGGGGGGAAATAACCGGGGAGTAAAAAAAATGGGGGGAAGTGACTATGGGGATGAAGTTGAGAACGGGGGGAAATAACCAGGGAGTAAGTTTCCTTGGGGGGAATTGACCAGGAGGGAAATTGACGGGAGGAAATGACCGGGGAGGAAATGAATGGGGGGGAACTGACAGCAAACCCCCCGGAGGATGCTACTAATCTAGGTAACGTTCCTGTAAAGTTTGGTAAAAATGCGTTCAGTGGTTCTTGAGATATGGCTTTGACAGACGGATGAACGGACCGATGATATTTGGTTCGTTCTGATTCCCGACTATTTCAAAGTATTTGCAGTAAAGTTTGAAAAATACAAAATTTCTTTACAGAATTAGGCATGGAATGAAGTGCAAAGTAGGGCAGATTTCTTGAGGTATGCCTTTACATAAAAAGGAGTGACGACAACATTAATATTCATAGAGGACTGGATTGGGGAGGCAGTGTACAGAAAAAGCGAAAATAATTGCAAAAAAATATATTTTACTTATGAAATGAGAGCGGTGATAGAAATAAAATCATCTGGAAGAATGAAGAAATTAAACATGCCTTAACATTATGTTTCTGAACAACAATCGAAATTGTAGCCTACGTCATTGTTCTCAAAACAAACCAAGGGCTGCTGCGTCTTAGTTGGCCTACAAGAAAACGCGACTTTTCCAACAAATTTGAAGTTGCTTACTCATTAGCCTAGGTATTTGTACTTTACATCTCAAACTGAGCAGCCCCACATTTTCCAAATATAGTTAGCACCTTATTAGTATCTTCCGCAACCATTTCTATGCCTTCCTTGCCTTCCAGCTATAGGAAGACTAACGACATCAATCAAGCTATTCCTTTTTCGCGACAAGCATAGTAACTATGCCTTGTAGGCAAACGTCTGCCATGCCAGAACCTAACTTCCTCGTTTGTCCGGCGTTTTGGGCAAACCCTATACTTGGCCTAGGCTACTAATGCTTCTGGCTTGAACTTTTAGAGTCGATTGAGGTCGAGCATGCCATCTAGATCTGTCTCTCTGCCTCTGCGTGTGTCTGTCTTTGGCTGTGTTGTACGTCTGCATGTGTATATCCGTCTGCTATTTTAAGCAAGTGTTTAAGGGATAGAGGTATGGGCAGTACGTCTAAGTTTTCTGGTTTGAACGTTTTGAGCCGAGGATTGTCTGTAGGAAGTTAATAGATTAGTTAACTTTCTGCTTTTCAGGATTGAGTTTGCTAGGGTTTAGCAGCCACCGGTTTAGCAGCCACCAATCAGTGCTGCACGTTTCTTCAACAAAATAAACTTGACTGCCCCCATCAAAGACGGGCCAAGACGGGTTCTACATGTACAGTACTAATAGACGTAGAATATTGATTTAGAGACAGAATTGTCCTTCGATTAATGGCAAATGCGTACCTATAACATACCTGTCAAGTGCTACGGATTTTTGCATAGCTCTATGCATTTTAAACATTTTCCCATTGCTACGGCGTATCACATAGCTGCTACGCAATTTTTCAAAAGTGACGATCATATTTTTAACCAAGGGGGTTTTGCGCGCGAAAGTAGTGTGTTCCGGTCGAGTCCGGTTTAAAGACACTTAGTAAAAGCACCGCACTTCCGCAACACGTGTTCGTTCAGAACTTCAGTCTACGATCAGTCTTCGTGTCATTAACATTATTCATTTCTCTTTGATTACTTTCATATTATATCAGCTGCCATTTAGTTATATTTTTATTAAATTAATTGGTATAAGCTTTTGTGCAATGCTAATAGTTCTTTTCTTGGCATTGTAAACCATGTTTTGTGAATAACCAAATTTGTTTGGGGGAAAAAAGTTCATCTGCTTTTTCTGTGTCAGTGATTGTCTCCTTTTTTTTATGATTGCCTAGCTTATTTTCTGTCTGTATGTTTTATATATATATATATTTTTGCATTTTCACTTTTATTTTGAAAAACGTACATGAAAATGTTTATAATGATAATGATAATGGTAATAGCTAAAGTGTTGTGCATTAACAAGATTTTACAATACATTTGTAAACACATTGGATGTGTGTGTTTATATTGGATGCAGAAGTTTCCAGTTTTGTTTTGTTGCGAATCGCGTGATTCACATTAGTGCTACACCAAACCTCCATTTGCTATGGTTTTTCTGTTAAATTGCTACACCACAACCCGAAAACCCCTTGACAGGTATGCTATAATAATAATAATAATAATAATAATAATAATAATAATAATAATAATAATAATAATAATAATAATGGGTGCTAGGACGCTATATACCAGCTTCTCCCTAAATCGTCAGGCTCAAAGCGCGGCGATATTTACAAACATACACGCTCACATGTTAACACTCACCTTTGCCTGTCTCCAAAAGATAATTTGACGATTGAGGCGAAGCTTGACTCTTCTCCTGCTCTCTGTCTATCTGACCCTAATTTCTTGCAGAATGTCTGTCCCAAAAGGCTTTGGGCAAGAACCTGAAAATGGCACAGAGTACTTACTGGTTCAGCGGGAGAGATGACAGGCACGAACACGGAACTGGATTCTTGGTCCACAAAGACATTCTAGCCACTGTCATGGGTTTCCGCCCAGTCTCCAATATACTCATTACCATCCGTCTGAGAGCAGCCCCTTTCAACATCACCATCATCCAGGCCTATGCCCCAACATCAGATTACGACGAAAGGCGAAGTGCAGGATTTCTATGAAAATCTACAGGCTGTCCTTGACCAAGTGCCAAAGAAGGGCATAATCATAGTGCAAGGCGACTGGAATGCCAAGGTCCGCACTTCAACTCTGGAGACACATGTGGACCTCACTGCAACAACGAGACAAATGACATGAGTCTGAGACTCTTGGAGTTTGCCAGATATAACAATCTAATACTGGCAAACACGCTTGGTCTCCACAAAAAATCCAGACAATGGACATGGCACAGTCCCGGCGAGGAGCATTACAACCAGATCGACTACATCATGGTCAATAAACGCTTCAGATCAAGCATCAACATTGGCAGGACACGCACTTTTCCAGGAGCAGACCACGATCTCGTTATGATGTCTTTCCGGCTTCACTTGAGGAAAGTAAACACAGCAAAGCTTTCCGTCACTTCGACCAGTCACTTCCACCATATCTGTCTGAGGTACTCACTACCTACACTACAACCCGTTCTTTGCGCTCATCAGATAAAAAACTGTTGAAAACGCCCAAGCGTCTGCTTAAGACAGTTGGCGACCGGTCTTTTAGTTTTCAAGCACCCAATGTTTGGAATGCGCTGCCTGCCAGTTTAAGACATTGTACAGACCTTGTTTCCTTTAAGAGCTGCTTAAAAAACGCACTTGTTCCGCAAGGCGTTTTCTGTGTAAATAGTATGAACAGTAATAATACTTTCTCAATGATGCTGTACATAATGTAGTGCGAATGTTGTGATGATGCGTACGAATGATGTGTGTAAGCGCATTGAGTTGTTATTCTAATGAAAAATGCGTTGTATAAATGCAATTTATTATTATTATTATTATTATTATTATTATTATTTATTATTATTATTATTATTATTATTATTATTATTATTATTATTATTACTATTATTATTATTATTACTATTATTATTATTATTATTATTATTATTATATTATTATTATTATTATTATTATTATTATTAAAGTGCACTAGACTGAAGTTCGACCTGGACTTCAGGTGTGATCCACGGCAAGACCCGGAGGTGACAGAAATATTTCAAGCCACAAGTGAAGGGAAATTTGCACCACTGCTCATTTTGGGAGCTGGTGAAGTAGATGTCAACACCATGACTAC
>CM072512.1:39493279-39550779 GCA_036898135.1 Oncomelania hupensis
GTCGCAATTTAATCCCCGGGATTATGTGCCCAGGACTTTTCCTCCCCCAAAATTCCCCCCTGTCGTAATTTCATCCTCGAGATTATTTACCCCAGGGACCCACGAGAAATTTCCCAGATACACAGACACATAGTAAAAGACATACATATTTATCTCATGTTTATTCTGAATCAAACATAAAACATGACACACACACCTTTGCTCACAGACACACGATTATGTGCACTGTAAAATGAGAGCCAACACAAACATCTTATACCAAGTCTAAAAATTACTGTATTAAAAATGATTATACCATGTCTTGGCTGAACTCGGCGCCATGCGAGGGGAAATAATTCTTAAAGCAGAAATTGACGGTGGCCTAGCTTAGTATTGCTTAGGTTCGTATCCCCCAACAGAAAAAAGCCCAGAATTTAATTCTGGCGGTCATAATTATTAGGAGCAAGTACATCGATTCACGCATCATTTTGCTCATTCATAATCGTATTATTACGCAAAAACACGGAATACAATTTTAACGGTAAATGGGGGGGGGGGCCGGGGGGCGCAGTGTGACTATGATGATGAAGTTGAGAATGGGGGGAAATAACCAGGGAGTAAAAAAAAAATGGGGGGAAGTGACTATGGGGATGAAGTTGAGAACGGGGGGAAATAACCAGGGAGTAAAAAAATGGGGGGAAGTGACTATGGGGATGAAGTTGAGAACGGGGGGAAATAACCGGGGAGTAAAAAAAATGGGGGGAAGTGACTATGGGGATGAAGTTGAGAACGGGGGGAAATAACCAGGGAGTAAGTTTCCTTGGGGGGAATTGACCAGGAGGGAAATTGACGGGAGGAAATGACCGGGGAGGAAATGAATGGGGGGGAACTGACAGCAAACCCCCCGGAGGATGCTACTAATCTAGGTAACGTTCCTGTAAAGTTTGGTAAAAATGCGTTCAGTGGTTCTTGAGATATGGCTTTGACAGACGGATGAACGGACCGATGATATTTGGTTCGTTCTGATTCCCGACTATTTCAAAGTATTTGCAGTAAAGTTTGAAAAATACAAAATTTCTTTACAGAATTAGGCATGGAATGAAGTGCAAAGTAGGGCAGATTTCTTGAGGTATGCCTTTACATAAAAAGGAGTGACGACAACATTAATATTCATAGAGGACTGGATTGGGGAGGCAGTGTACAGAAAAAGCGAAAATAATTGCAAAAAAATATATTTTACTTATGAAATGAGAGCGGTGATAGAAATAAAATCATCTGGAAGAATGAAGAAATTAAACATGCCTTAACATTATGTTTCTGAACAACAATCGAAATTGTAGCCTACGTCATCTGTTCTCAAAACAAACCAAGGGCTGCTGCGTCTTAGTTGGCCTACAAGAAAACGCGACTTTTCCAACAAATTTGAAGTTGCTTACTCATTAGCCTAGGTATTTGTACTTTACATCTCAAACTGAGCAGCCCCACATTTTCCAAATATAGTTAGCACCTTATTAGTATCTTCCGCAACCATTTCTATGCCTTCCTTGCCTTCAGCTATAGGAAGACTAACGACATCAATCAAGCTATTCCTTTTTCGCGACAAGCATAGTAACTATGCCTTGTAGGCAAACGTCTGCCATGCCAGAACCTAACTTCCTCGTTTGTCCGGCGTTTTGGGCAAACCCTATACTTGGCCTAGGCTACTAATGCTTCTGGCTTGAACTTTTAGAGTCGATTGAGGTCGAGCATGCCATCTAGATCTGTCTCTCTGCCTCTGCGTGTGTCTGTCTTTGGCTGTGTTGTACGTCTGCATGTGTATATCCGTCTGCTATTTTAAGCAAGTGTTTAAGGGATAGAGGTATGGGCAGTACGTCTAAGTTTTCTGGTTTGAACGTTTTGAGCCGAGGATTGTCTGTCTGTAGGAAGTTAATAGATTAGTTAACTTTCTGCTTTTCAGGATTGAGTTTGAGTTTGCTAGGGTTTAGCAGCCACCGGTTTAGCAGCCACCAATCAGTGCTGCACGTTTCTTCAACAAAATAAACTTGACTGCCCCCATCAAAGACGGGCCAAGACGGGTTCTACATGTACAGTACTAATAGACGTAGAATATTGATTTAGAGACAGAATTGTCCTTCGATTAATGGCAAATGCGTACCTATAACATACCTGTCAAGTGCTACGGATTTTTGCATAGCTCTATGCATTTTAAACATTTTCCCATTGCTACGGCGTATCACATAGCTGCTACGCAATTTTTCAAAAGTGACGATCATATTTTTAACCAAGGGGGTTTTGCGCGCGAAAGTAGTGTGTTCCGGTCGAGTCCGGTTTAAAGACACTTAGTAAAAGCACCGCACTTCCGCAACACGTGTTCGTTCAGAACTTCAGTCTACGATCAGTCTTCGTGTCATTAACATTATTCATTTCTCTTTGATTACTTTCATATTATATCAGCTGCCATTTAGTTATATTTTTATTAAATTAATTGGTATAAGCTTTTGTGCAATGCTAATAGTTCTTTTCTTGGCATTGTAAACCATGTTTTGTGAATAACCAAATTTGTTTGGGGGAAAAAAGTTCATCTGCTTTTTCTGTGTCAGTGATTGTCTCCTTTTTTTTATGATTGCCTAGCTTATTTTCTGTCTGTATGTTTTATATATATATATATTTTTGCATTTTCACTTTTATTTTGAAAAACGTACATGAAAATGTTTATAATGATAATGATAATGGTAATAGCTAAAGTGTTGTGCATTAACAAGATTTTACAATACATTTGTAAACACATTGGATGTGTGTGTTTATATTGGATGCAGAAATTTCCAGTTTTGTTTTGTTGCGAATCGCGTGATTCACATTAGTGCTACACCAAACCTCCATTTGCTATGGTTTTTCTGTTAAATTGCTACACCACAACCCGAAAACCCCTTGACAGGTATGCTATAATAATAATAATAATAATAATAATAATAATAATAATAATAATAATAATAATAATAATAATAATGGGTGCTAGGACGCTATATACCAGCTTCTCCCTAAATCGTCAGGCTCAAAGCGCGGCGATATTTACAAACATACACGCTCACATGTTAACACTCACCTTTGCCTGTCTCCAAAAGATAATTTGACGATTGAGGCGAAGCTTGACTCTTCTCCTGCTCTCTGTCTATCTGACCCTAATTTCTTGCAGAATGTCTGTCCCAAAAGGCTTTGGGCAAGAACCTGAAAATGGCACAGAGTACTTACTGGTTCAGCGGGAGAGATGACAGGCACGAACACGGAACTGGATTCTTGGTCCACAAAGACATTCTAGCCACTGTCATGGGTTTCCGCCCAGTCTCCAATATACTCATTACCATCCGTCTGAGAGCAGCCCCTTTCAACATCACCATCATCCAGGCCTATGCCCCAACATCAGATTACGACGAAAGGCGAAGTGCAGGATTTCTATGAAAATCTACAGGCTGTCCTTGACCAAGTGCCAAAGAAGGGCATAATCATAGTGCAAGGCGACTGGAATGCCAAGGTCCGCACTTCAACTCTGGAGACACATGTGGACCTCACTGCAACAACGAGACAAATGACATGAGTCTGAGACTCTTGGAGTTTGCCAGATATAACAATCTAATACTGGCAAACACGCTTGGTCTCCACAAAAAATCCAGACAATGGACATGGCACAGTCCCGGCGAGGAGCATTACAACCAGATCGACTACATCATGGTCAATAAACGCTTCAGATCAAGCATCAACATTGGCAGGACACGCACTTTTCCAGGAGCAGACCACGATCTCGTTATGATGTCTTTCCGGCTTCACTTGAGGAAAGTAAACACAGCAAAGCTTTCCGTCACTTCGACCAGTCACTTCCACCATATCTGTCTGAGGTACTCACTACCTACACTACAACCCGTTCTTTGCGCTCATCAGATAAAAAACTGTTGAAAACGCCCAAGCGTCTGCTTAAGACAGTTGGCGACCGGTCTTTTAGTTTTCAAGCACCCAATGTTTGGAATGCGCTGCCTGCCAGTTTAAGACATTGTACAGACCTTGTTTCCTTTAAGAGCTGCTTAAAAACGCACTTGTTCCGCAAGGCGTTTTCTGTGTAAATAGTATGAACAGTAATAATACTTTCTCAATGATGCTGTACATAATGTAGTGCGAATGTTGTGATGATGCGTACGAATGATGTGTGTAAGCGCATTGAGTTGTTATTCTAATGAAAAATGCGT
Organism: Oncomelania hupensis; assembly: GCA_036898135.1. Classification (NCBI taxonomy): domain Eukaryota; kingdom Metazoa; phylum Mollusca; class Gastropoda; order Littorinimorpha; family Pomatiopsidae; genus Oncomelania; species Oncomelania hupensis. The sequence goes on from CM072512.1 coordinate 39,497,494, forward strand.
TGTATAAATGCAATTTATTATTATTATTATTATTATTATTATTATTATTATTATTATTATTATTATTATTATTATTATTATTATTATTATTATTATTACTATTATTATTATTATTACTATTATTATTATTATTATTATTATTATTATTATTATTATTATTATTATTATTATTATTATTAAAGTGCACTAGACTGAAGTTCGACCTGGACTTCAGGTGTGATCCACGGCAAGACCCGGAGGTGACAGAAATATTTCAAGCCACAAGTGAAGGGAAATTTGCACCACTGCTCATTTTGGGAGCTGGTGAAGTAGATGTCAACACCATGACTACCACCTTCAACTCAGCTGTGACAGATGCCGCCACTGAGATCCTTGGCAAGCACCACCCAAAGAAAAAGCCGTGGATCACACCTGAAATTTTGCACCTGTGTTATACGAATAGAGATTAAAAAGAAAAAGAACACCTCACGGGGAGCTGATGCCTACCGAAAAATCAACAGTAACATCCGAAAAGGCATGCATTCAGCAAAGGAGAACTGGATAGAAGATCAATGCCAGGAAATAGAGAACAGTCTGAACAAGAACAACAGCAAGAAGGCCTACCAGACTGTGAAGCTGCTGACAAGTGTTAAACAGCCCAAGGTCTCCACGATCCAAAGCAAGTCTGGCATGTGGCTTACAGAAGAGCACGAAGTCTTGTATAGATGGACAGAGTACTGCTATAACCTTTACAACAACACACGAAACGGAGACTCATCAGATCTAACATGTCCAGAGAACAGAGAAGAAAAAGAAATCCTCCCAATTCTCCGAGAAGAAGTTGAGGCAGCAGTGCAGTCGCTGAATAAATGGTGGTCAGAGGGTGTGGACAACATCCCCGCGGTACTGCTTCAAGCATAAGGAGAAGCGATGAATGACGCCCTCGCCATTATCTGTAACAAGACCAGGCAGAGTGGGGAGTGAAAATTACCGCACTATCAGCCTCATCAGCCATCCCAGCAAGGTCCTTCTGAAAATAATACTTAACAGGTTGAAACCCCAAGCTGAACAAATCATAGCTGAAGAACAAGCAGGAGTCAGGACAGGACGAAGTACCACGGAACATATTTTCAACATCAGAATAATCTGCGAGAAATACCTACAGTACCGCAACATCTATATCATGTGTTCGTAGACTTCAAGAAGGCGTTTGATCGATTCTGGAATGCGGCTCTGTGGGCAACCATTAGAGTGTACAACATCAGCCCTAAAATTATTGAAGTCATCAAAAGCCTGTATGACAAGGCTACCTGTGCAGTCCTCCATAACAGCGCCATTGGAAACTGGTTCAGAACAACAATCGGTGTGCGTCAAGGATGCCTACTCTCTCCAACACTCTTCAACCTCTTCCTAGAGCGCATCATGTCAGATGCCCTTGCAGATCACGAAGGCACATTAAGCATAAAGTGTAGAGCAACCTCCAACCTTCGTTTTGCGGATGACATTGATGGATTGGTTGGAGAGGAGCAAGAACTTGAACAGCTGGTACAGAGGCTTGACACCTCCTCCAGAGCCTATGGAATGGAAATAAGTGCAGAGAAGACTAAAATGATGACCAACAACACCAATGGCATCAACCCGGACATCAAAGTCCAAGGCCAATCTCTCAACACAGTGCATAGCTTCAAATATTTATGAGCCATTGTATCAGACACTGGGTCCCGACAGGAAGTCCTCCAGGATCGCACAAACAACTGCTGACCTGGCAAGGTTGAAGCCCATTTGGAAAGACAGGATCATCAGCCTACATTCCAAAGTAAGCCTGCTGCGCTTCCTTGTCATCTCCATCTACCTATACGCTTGCAAAACATGGACCCTCACAGCAGATCTTCAACGAAGAATAGAAGGCATAGAGATGAGGTGCTACAGAAGACTTCTGTGCATTTCCTATACCCAACACATCACCAACGACGAAGTCCGACAGACCATCACACAAGGCAAAAAATTTGCCATAAATGTCTGCTCTTTGAACAAATGAGTGGCAGACACTAAAGATGTTAAACAGGATATTTTTAAGTGATTGGGGACAAAAAATTCTCTCTCTCTCTCTCTCTCTCTCTCTCTCTCTCTCTCTCTTTCTTTCTTTCTTTCTCTATCTCTTTCTTTCTCTCTCTCTCACTTCCTATAGTTCCTCTTCCTCTCTCTCTCGCTCTCTCTCTCTCTCTCTCTCTCTCTCTCTCTCTCTCTCTCTCTCTCTCTTTTCTCTCTCTCTCTCTTCCTTGTTTTGAATACGTTGTGCGTGCGTATGTGTACATGTGTGTGTTTATGTGTGCACAGATCTTGATTGTATTGTTACATTAAGATCTTATTGTTATAACGTTATTTTTGTATACTAATAATGTTACAAGCCCAAATTGATGGATTGGCTGGAGAAGAACAAGAACTTAAACAGCTGGTACAGAGGCTTGACACCACCTCCAGAGCCTATGGAATGGAAATAAGTCCAGAAAAGATCAAAATGATTAGTACTAACAACAACACCAATGGCATCAACATGGACATCGAAGTCCAAAGCCAATCCCTCAACACAGTGCATAGCTTCAAATATTTAGGAGCCATTGTATCAATGGATCCCGACAGGAAGTCCTCTCCAGGATCGCACAAAGAACTGCTGCCCTGGCAACGTTGAAGCCCATTTAGAAATACAGGACCATCAGCCTACATTGCAAAGTAAGACTGCTGCGTTCCCTTGTCATCTCCATATTCCTATACGCTTGCGAAACATGGACCAACACAGCAGGTCTACAACGAAGAATACAAAGCATGAATATGAGGTGCTACTGAAGACTTCGGGGCATTTCCTATACCCAGCACATCACCTACGACGAAGTCCGACAGACCATCACACAAGCCATTGGACAACACGATGACCTGCTCACATTGGTGAAGAAACGGAAACTCCGATGGTATGGCCACTTCACCAGATCATCAGCTCTTGCAAAGACCATCCTGCAAGGCCCAGTGCAAGGAGGTAGAAGAAGAGGGAGACCGAAAAAGAGGTGGGGGGATAACATTCGAGAGTGGACTGGTTTGACACTGTGCGCAACCATCAGGGTTGCTGAGGACAGAGAAAGATGGAGTACGTTGGTTAAACGATCATCTGTGGTGCCCCTACGACCTCCGAGTTACGGGATAGGATAGGATAGGACTGGTTGGAAGCTAGGCGTGTCAGACTGGATTTTTGTTTTAAAACGACTGAGATGAAGCATACACTTATATTTGATGCTTTGTTAACGAGTAGAGATTGAAACGAAAGAACATTGAGGTTTAACGTCTACACCCACCATTGGCGATATGGCAGACGGGGATAACCATCCCAGGGAAAGAGGGGTAGGGTCCTGAATCAACACTAAACCACCAGAACAATCATACTGTATAGATTGATCTAGAAGAGTATGCTATAGGAATGAGTCAAGGGAAATGGATTAAAAGGCCCCAATTCGAAGGTTTTGTTTACCTTTGGCCAAAACGAGTTTGTCCTAAAACTCGCATTGTTATTACATTAAACAAATGATTAAGTGAGCTTTCGTTGCTCAAACCAACCGCTGCAGTTTTTACTTTTCCATATCGGAACAGTGCAAGGAGGTAAAAGAAGAGGGAGACCGAAAAATAGGTGGGAGGACAACATTCGAGAATGGACTGGTTTGACACTGAGCGAAACAATCAGGGTTGCTGAGGACAGAGAAAGATGGAGTACCGTTGGTTAAATGATCATCTGTGGTGCCCCTACGACCTCCGAGTTACGGGATAGGATAGGTTAGGACTGGTTGGCAGCTAGGCGTGTCAGACTGGATTTTTGTTTAAAAACGACTGAGATGAAGCATACACTTATATTTGATGCTTTGTTAATTTTGTACTCCTGGCTGGGCGTTGTGCTATAAATGTCTGCTCTTTGACCAAATGTGTGGCAGAAACTAAAGATGTTAAGTTAAACAAGACATTTTTAAGCGATTGGGGACAAAAATACCTCTCTCTCTCTCTCTCTCTCTCTCTCTCTCTCTCTCTCTCTCTCTCTCTCTCTCTCTCTCTCTCTCTCTCTCTCTCTCTCTCTCTCTCTCTTCCTCTCCCTCTCTCTTTCTCTTGTTCCTCTTCCTCTCTCTCTCTCTCTCGCTCTCTCTCTCTCTCTCTCTCTCTCCCTCTCTCTCTCTCTCTCTCTCTCTCTCTCTCTCTCTCTCTCGCTCTCGTGTTAAATACGTTGTGCGTGCGTATGTGTACATGTGTGTGTTTATGTGTGCACATATCTTGATTGTATTGTTACATTAAGATCATATTGTTATAACGTTATTTTTTATACTAATTATTATTGTTACAAACCCAAATTGATGGATTGGCTGGAGAAGAACAAGAACTTAAACAGCTGGTACAGAGGCTTGACACCACCTCCAGAGCCTAGAGCCACTGCGGCCCTGGCAAGGTTGAAGCCCATTTGGTTTGGAAAGACAAGACAGTCAGCCTACATTTCAAGGTAAGGCTACTGCGCTCCCTTGTCATCTCCATCTTCCTATACGCTTGCGAAACATGGACCGTCACAGGACATCTACAACGAAAAATACAATGCATGGATATGAGGTGCTACAGAAGACGTCTGGGCATGTCCTATACCCAGCTCATCACCAACGACGATGTCCGACAGACCATCATACAAGCCGTTGGACAACATGATGACATGCTCATAGTGGTGAAGAAACGGAAACTCCGATGGTATGGCCACGTCACCAGATCATCAGGTCTTGCAAATACCATCCTGTAAGGCACAGTGCAGGGAGATGGAAGAAGATGGAGACCGAAAATGAGGTGGGAGGACAACATTCGAGAATGGACTGGCTTGACACTGAGCGAAGCCATCAGGGTTGCTGAGGACAGAGAAAGATGGAGTATGCTGGTTAAACGATCATCTGTGGTGCCCCAAACGACCTCAGAGTTACGGGATAGTATAGAAAGGATATGATACTTTAATTACTGCTAAGCATCGGTATTTGTACTTTTTTAAAGGTCGAGGTCAGTGTGCTTCACCATTTTCTAAACATGTTTTGCCTTGTATCTCCGATAGTTTATGTCGTGGCTTATCATTACACGGTTTCATTTTATTTCTTGAGGAGTTGCAAATCCACCAAAAAAATAACACTTTTGAAAATACTTATTTTATCGGCTGTGTCGGTCCGTTGAACTCTATAGTTCCGGACGCCATTGTGTAGAATAATAAAAGTTTAGGACCCCAAGACTTACGGCTCTTTCCTTAATGTAGAGAGCATAGCGGTAGTGAGATGTTAGCAGAGTTAGTAAGAGATTTGATATATGGAAAGGGACATAGAGATTAAGAAAGAAGACTTTGTATAGACGGTGAAGAATTTAGAAGTGTTCTTGTTGTTATGTTGTAGCGTAGAGTGGTTTGTGCAGATGTGCCCACATGTGTATTTTGTATTCTGAAATTGTTTTATTGATTTTCCACCTTGTAAACTTTAATTTCTTGACGAATGTGTTCGTATGTAGTGTTCAAATAAATGTGGGCAGCTCCCTTATGTGTAAACCCATCATCTTACAATTACACCAAACCATAATTTTTGAAGTCGTGACCGCCACGTAGTTAATAGGTTAGTCGATTTTATTTTCATTTCGTGTGCGATTAGTACACGGTTCAATGCTCGACTGAGGTTTAAAAACTATATTATTTTAAATAAATGTATTCTGTATGTGCGTGTTCGTTATTTTCTTGTGTTTGTCATTGAATTCAGTTAACTGATTTGTTTTAATTTTATTATTATTCTTATTTAAATCGTGGGTGTTTTGTTACATTTATTTATTTAGAATTTACATTTACTACTATTTTCTATTTTTGAAGGTCGCTCTGTGTGTGTAGGTATGGGTGTGTGTGTGTGTGGGTGTGTGTGTGTGTGTGTGTGTGTGTGTGTGTGTGTGTGGGTGTGTGTGTGTGTGTGCGTGAATTAAACAGACCACCTGTTTTATAATTTGTGACAGACGGACTAGTTTTACCCTGCTTACTTTACTATTTAGCCTTGTATAGTCATGTAATCTTAGAATGTTAATGTTAGGCGGCAGCAGACGATGGAAGTAATCAGGCGCAGCAATGGTATAACTGAGGTACACACACTGCGAGCTTGACGCAAACAGGGTAGTGACGTCAGCACTGTGTGTGTTGAATCGGCAGGCAATGATATCATCGTAGCTACGTTAGGCGAGTCGATTATCCGCCAATGAGAACACAGTTTATAATGGACTCAACCAGGTCTGGCTGATTCAAATAGAGAGATAGAACGGGAGTCGTTTTTGAACCGAGGAGCAGTAATCAGCTACACAGTTAGCAGTAAGATCTCTCCTGAACAGACCAGGAAGCAGTGCTTGGGAATCTTAGAATTCAATCAAGTAGCCACGAGTCTGACTTGGTCAAACAGACGAGCAGGCGAGATATCCCGTGCGCCCAACTCCACAGAAAAACCGAGTTGGCTGTTTAGCCTCTACAGCACAAGACTGAGAGAGCAACCCTGGAAAACACCCTCCAAGACACCACAGTGTGTCAAGGGACCAAACTACACGACGACCCAGCGTGTACCAGAAGCTACCTCAACGAAGGACTTCAAACCCGCTACGTGACAGTTAAGTGCATAAGCAAAAGTGCACTAAAACTGATAGAAAAAAGGACCACCGTAGTCCACTCTTCAGAAACTGTAAAACGGACCACAGTAGTCCAATCTACATGAACTCTAGTAGCCAGTGCCCTATGAAGACATAACAGCTGCCTAGACTATCGGCGATCGAATCATTTGCATTGACTATGACTTTTTAAGGTAGATTAGTACATCGAAGATCTTTTTTAGAGTAGAAGAAATAAATGTGTGATTTTAACTGTTATCAAGTGGCTGGACTACATATGATTCATAGCCGTGTGAAAGCTAGTGTGACAGTGATCTTTTACCATTTTTCTATCTATCTCTGTATCCCAGCCTTAACACAGACAGAGCTAAATAAATAAATGTATTAAAGTAATTCACCGGGTGACTAACTAGCAGTTCCCATCGAATAAAGCGTCGGGGTTACAGCATTCCATTGTGCAGAGCCCGGTAACAACTAAACCCCACGTTACATAATTATTATAGTTAAAATTAATTTTATGTTATTGTTATTTGAGCGACTTTAAATAATGTTATGTTTTAACTTAGATCAAGGTTTTGCTTTACATATCCGGCGATACAAAAGTCTATCGTGTAGGAGCTATGACTTCTCGTCCTTTCGGGTTCATCTGACCCAACGCGATAGTTCAATGGTAGAGTATTCGCCTGGCACCTCTATGACCCAGGTTCGAATCCCGTGATGGGCTACACAAAAGTGGCCATTTTTCACTGTCCATCTTAACAGTAGAATTGCTCCCAATAAACATTAAAAAGAAGTGTCCAGGCAGTACAGCATTTAAACCAAGAACATTACACAAAAGACATCGATGGAACACACACACACACACACACATTCACACACATACACATACGCACACACCTCTATTCAATCATTCACTCACACACACTAACGTAAATGGAATGCGAAACCGATTGAAACGAAAAGCTTTGTTCAGTAGTTGGAAACGCAAGAAGTATGACATTGTATGTATTCAAGAATCTTTCATGGTGGACAACGATAAAGAACTATGGGAGAGAGAATGGAACGGAAAATTGTTCTATAGCTCAGTCTCAAAACAAAGTATGGGTCAAATAATTCTCATAAGAAAAGACGCCTCGATTGATGTTAAGCTTGTGTTCGAAAGTGACAGAATTCTTATTGTTTCAGTTGATAGTAATAGGGGTAAATTGTTTATTGTAAATGCGTACGCTCCAAACACATCAGCTGATAAATTGATTTTTTTAACGATCTTTCCGCTCATGTTAATCAACTAGATGGAGACAAAATAGTTTGTGGCGACTTTAACTGTGTCTTAGACAAAGACCTGGATGTTGTGAGTGGTAAACCTCATAACCATAATGACATCAAACGTTTCCATGACATTGTTGTTGGTTGTGCTCTAAATGATGTTTGGAGATTGTTTCATTGTGAAGAAAAATGTTTTACCTGGAGTCGCAAAAACCCATTTATTGCTCGTCGTTTGGATTATATATTGGCCTCTGACGGTATTTTTAATTCTGTATTGTTATGTGATATATATTCTATTCCTCACTCAGACCATAGGGCGATAGAGATGAAATACAAGATCACTGATGTAAAGCGTGGCCCATCTTATTGGAAATTTAATGATAGTCTCCTACATGATTACATTTTCTTAGAAAAGATGAACAAACGGATTACGGACTGCATCCATGAAAATAGAGAACTAGACGTGCAGCTACAATGGGACCTATGTAAAGTGAAGATTCGTGAATTTTGCATAGCTTTTTCAACTGAAAAGAACAGAAAACAGAAAAATGACCTAAAAAGACTGCAGAGTTGTTTAGATGAAACAGATAATTAATGACTTATCTGCAGACCCTCATAATCCACACTTACTAATAAAGCGAGAACGCTTAAAGTCAGAATTAGAAATTTATGCAATTCAGGAAGCTAAGAGCGCTCAAGTCCGCTCTCGGGTCAAGTTTATTGAGGAAGGCGAGAAAAACACCAAGTACTTTTTAAACTTAGAAAAGGCAAGAGCTAATGCCAAAATAATGGACTCCTTGAAAACTCAAGACTGTAATTCAGTCATAACACAGGAGGAAATACTGAAAGAGCAAGCCTCTTTCTATAGTAACGTCTACAGCAAAAAAAAAACAGAATTTAATGAACAGCAAGCTAGAGACTTTATACATGGAACAAACATCCCACAGATTTCGGAGGAACAAAAGACCGAGTTAGAAATTAATATAAGCAAGGAAGAAATTGTCAAAACCTTGAAGACAATGAGAAATGACTCTGCACCAGGCCCTGATGGTTTAACAACTAGTTTTCTAAAGGTGTTTTGGGGTAGGCTTGGAGGGCTTATTATCGAATCTTTTAATGCAGCATTTCAAACAGGCGAAATGTCGCACACACAAAGACAAGCAATAATCACACTTATTCATAAAGGGAAAGAATTGCCCCGAGACGAACTATCCAATTGGCGTCCTATTTCTCTCACTAATACAGACTACAAATTACTAGCCAAATGTCTGGCCAACCGCTTATCAACTGTTCTCTGCGACATCATTCACGAGAACCAAGCTGGATTTATTAAAGGCAGGAAAATCAGCACAGTGATTCGGCTTGTAGATGACACTATAGAATACATGAATTCCATGAATACACCAGGCATTTTACTGGCAGTAGATTATCGCCGTGCTTTTGATTCCTTATCAAAGGAATTCATGATGTGGGCATTTAAGCAGTTTGGGTTTGGTGAAAACTTCGTTAGATGGATCAGTGTTTTAACGGCAAATACAGAGAGCAGCATTAATTATTTGGGATGGATATCAGAAAGCTTTGCTGTAGAGAGTGGAGTGAGACAAGGATGTCCTTTTTCTCAACTGGGCTTTATTCTAGCGCTGGAAGTGCTGGCAATTAAAATTCGTGCTAACGATCATATTAAAGGTGTTACTCTACCACTGGCCTCAAATGCTGTTTGTCCGTCCACTTTGCTAAAAATAATTATGTACGCCGATGACATCAACCTTTTTTTGGAGGACATACATGATTTGGAAATGGTCTTAAACTTAATTGAGCGTTTTGCTTTGATTTCAAACCTAGAAATTAACAAAAATAAAACTGAAGCCATGTGGTTAGGTTCTAAAGTAAACTGTGGTGAAACATATTTTGATATCGTGTGGAAAAACAAAATAAAAGTACTGGGTGTTATTTTTCTAATACACTTACTGCATCAACTATTGATGAGAACTGGTTAGGCAGAATACAGAAGATGCAGACGCTTATAGCTATGTGGTCAAAGAGAAATTTAAGTGTAAGTGGTAAACTTTGTATTATTAAAACATTTTTGCTTTCTCAATTTGTTTATGTATTGCAATCCTTGGCTATACCAGAAACAGTGATTAATACGATAAATACAATATTATTTCGCTTTCTTTGTGTTACGTTGAAACGCGAATGGTGCGTATGAAATGCGCACGATGTTATGTGTGAAGCGCGTGCAATGGTAGGCTTGTGTGTGACGCGCGCGATAGATCTGTTCGTTTTATTTTGCAACGCATGCAGTAATAGAGTGTATTTATCTTTGATTTGATTTTGCGTTGTTATTAGTAGAGGCTTTGTGTAATGTTAGTGTTTTTAGTTGGTCGATATTGTTTGAGAATTTTCGGGAATTAGTTGTTTACTATCGATCGAAGCGTGTGGATTGTTCTGTCGGTTACCATGGAAGCTTCCATTCCAAATGGGGTTGTATGACGTGAGTCACGTGATGATGAAATTAATTTTGATTGGTTGTGGTGTTTTATGTAGGATTATTCTCGTTTGTTCCCGTGTATGTAGAGACTATATAAGCGCCGCAATGTTAAAAAAGTTGAGTTGTTGTTGATAGTGAATTGGAAAGTAAACTTGAGAGTGGAAAGGCGATTGAGCGATTGTATGCAGTTGTTGATGTGCTGAATAAAAGTGGAAAACTTCATACGTCGACTTTGTGACTTGTATGCTGATTGAGCGGGTTGCGTGAATAAACGAATCTGAGCTACACTCATCAGTACTTCAGCATTGGGGCTGAATCCACTACTGATAGAAGACACCAACTTCAAACAGAGTGTAACATTTTGGGGGTCAAGCCGCGATTCACGCCATAGCCAAGGGTTCAACTGCTACAACAAGCGAGTCAACGTTACGAGAGGCAGTCATCGAGGGTAGCCGCCATCAAGTTGCGTCGAGAGGGGCCAACATACTGGGACTACATCACCGATAGGTTCGGGTTGACTGCAAGGGCGTGTAGTCGCTGAAGAGTTGCTTCGTGAACGAACAACAGATCGGGACTACGTGGCTGCCGTAAGACTACGTCGAGGGACAGTCTCGGAGCTACATCGCCAGTTTCACAGAGAGCGACGAGCGGACGTCGTGTCTACTTCAGCACAGGAGCGTATACATCAACACCAGCGTGGTGCAGCGTCGCATACGACGAGGACAGCGGGGCCTGCGTCAACGAAGGCGACTAGTGACAAGCATCAGCGCTACTGCAGAAAGCGTGCTGTTCTAGAACAGTCTAGAAAGGTACAGCACAGCCAAGAACTTTCCAGAAAAGAACTTTCCAGAAGCATCAAGATGGCTGACTTCTGGCAGAAAGGGATGCAACTGAATCTAAAAGGCAAGCAGCTGACGGAGTACGTCAAGTCTCAGATTGAACTGAAGCGTCTGGAAATTGAACAGCAGCGGCAAGAAAAAGAGGAGGAGCGACGCCGAGAAGAAAGGGAGGACCAGCGTCGGCGTGACGAGATGGACGAGAGACAATTAGAGGCTGAGCGTCAGTACCAGCTAGAGTTGGCGCGTATCCAGAACAATCAGCATGCGCCACAAGTCACCAACGACCATACGGCTCCAAAATTGCCAGCTTTCGTCGACGGGAAGGACCAGATCGACAGCTATCTGGCGAGATTCGAAAGGTTCGCTGAAAGCTCTAACTGGCAACCTCGAGACTGGGCGATTCGACTAAGTGCACTTCTGACAGGGAAGGCGCTCGATGTCTACAGCAGACTGTCGAATGCTGACGCCAAAGACTACGACGTTTTGAAAGGGGCCCTGTTGCAGTGCTACAACTTTACAGAGAAGGGCTACCGTAAACGCTTTCGCGAATGCCGGCCTTTGTCAGACGAGACACCAAAGCAATTTGTGGAGCGCCTGTCGTCATACTTACACAAGTGGGTGGAACTATCAGGCAAAGGGAAGTCTTACGATAGTCTTCATGACCTGATCGTGAAGGAGCAATTCCTCAATGCCTGCCCTAAGGACCTCGCGATCCACCTGGAAATACAAAAGTTGCAGACGCTAAAAGACGTTGCTGAGGCTGCTGAAAGATATCTCAGCGCTCATGAGAAAACGTTGGGGCCACCCAGCGCGACGAAACACTTTGAGAAGACGGCAAGCCATGGGAACCAGATCCAGGGGAGTCAGACGAGCCATAGACACACGGACTCCACGCCACCTCCCAGGGAAGGGCATTCAAGAGGCTGTTTCAATTTCCAGACGCTTCAGTTCAATCTGAGACTTGACGTACTCCGTCAGCTGCTTGCCTTTTAGATTCATTTGCATCCCTTTCTGCCAGAAGTCAGCCATCTTGATGCTTCTGGAAAGTTCTTTTCTGGAAAGTAAATTTGAGATTGGAAAGACGATTGAGCGATTGTATGCAGTTGTTGATGTGTGCTGAATAAAAAGTGGAAAACTTCATACGTCGACTTTGTGACTTGTATGCTGCTTGAGCGGGTTGCGTGAATAAACGAATCTGAGTTACACAACTATCAGGAATTCAAGCATCGGGGCTGAATCAGATACTGATAGAAAACTCCATCATCAAACTGAGTGTAACACTTTGGAAAAGGAAATATTCCAACACCAGGGCTTTTGAGAAAGTAAAACGTGACGTACTTTGCAGTTCTCCAGACAATGGTGGCTTAAACATTGATCAATGTCCGGGAAATGCAGGCATCTTTTTTGTTGTCTTGGGCTGTTAATCTGCAACAAGCCACTGGACAAACGTGGAGCTTTATACCTAACTAGTGATTTTTGTACCCTGGCAAGCCAGGGTACACAGGTTGCTGTTTAAAATGTAGACAGAGAGACAACTGTTGTGAGCGAGTTTCATTTGGACGATGATACCTCCCCATATCCCCCTTGATACCTCACCATACCCACCACCTCTGATATCTCCCCCCTTGATACCTCTCGAACCCACTTGATACCTCCCCATACCCCCTTGATACCTTCCGTACCCCCCTTGTAACCTACCTGTACCCTCCTTGATACTTCCCCGTTGATCGTTTCGCAGGTATGGATGAAAGGAATCGACCACCACCATACCCCCTTATATATACCCGTATCCCCGTTAGGTCTACCCATGCCCCTTTAAACCTACCCGTAGCCCCCTTTTGCCTACACGTACCACCCCATCCCGATCCTTGGTAGTAATAATAATAATAATAATAATAATAATAATAATAATAATAATAATAATAATAATAATAATATTGAATATAGAATAATACAAATAGAAATCATAAAAAACACCAAGGTTTTAAAAGAAAATTTGATATAAGATATAATAATAGTAATAATAATATCCTATCCTATCCTATCCTGTCCCATAACCCGAAGGTCGTAGGGGCACCACAGATGATCGTTTAACCAGCATACTCCATCTTTCTCTGTCCTCAGCAGCCCTCATGGCTTCGCTCAGTGTCAAACCAGTCCATTCTCGAATGTTGTCCTCCCACCTTTTTTTCGGTCTCCCCCTTCTTCTACCTCCTTGCACTGTGCCTTGCAGAATGGTCTTTGCAAGGCCTGATGATCTGGTGACGTGGCCATACCATCGGAGTTTCCGTTTCTTTACCACTGTGAGTAGTAAGAATAATAATAATAATAATAATAATAATAATAATAATAATAATAATAATAATAAAAATAATAATAATAATAATAATAATAATAATAATTTATGTAGTGTAATAGTGTATAAATAATAATAATAATAATAATAATAACAATAACAATAATAATAATAATAATAATTATAATAATAATAAGAAGAAGAAGAAGAAGAAGAAGAAGAAGAAGAAGAAGAAGAAGAAGAAGAAGAAGAAGAAGAAGAAGAAGAAGAAGAAGAAGAAGAAATTAAAAGTAAAAAGCCTAAATTAAAAATAAAAATATCCATATTGTAGTGTATTAAAAAAAAACGGCCCGCTTGAGGTTCGAACTTGAGTCGTCCTGCACGGTAGGCGAAGGTTATACTAACTGAGCTGGGCTTCCTAGAAATACCATCAATTTTTTGGTCTATATGGGAAAACATGCTGAAACCTCAATTTGATTTTTAATGGAAGTGCGCGGAATGAGGCTATTGCAGTTTGTGGACATTTTGTTTATTTATTTATCTCAGAAACGGTTTTTGTACCCTGGCAAACCAGGGTACACAGGTTGCTGTTTAAAATGTAGACAGAGAGACGACTGTTGTCTGCGAGTTTCATTTGGACGATGATACCTCCCCATATCCCCCTTGATACCTCACCATACCCCCCACCCTCTGATATCTCCCCTTCCCCCCCCCCTCCATGATGCCTTATCATACCCCCTTGATACCTCCCCGAACCCACTTGATACCTCCCCATAACCCCTTGATACCTTTCGTACCCCCCTTGTAACCTACCGGTACCCTCCTTGATACTTCCCCGTTGATCGTTTCGCAGGTATGGATGAAAGGAATCGGAACGGAACACGATGCTTAACGTCCTATTGCATGAGCGTTAAGGACGATCACCACGTCGCCACCCTGACAACAATGACCATCATCATCATATCAAAAATGAGATCCAACATACCCCCTTATATATACCCGTATCCCCGTTATGCCTACCCATGCCCCTTTAAACCTACCCGTAGCCCCCTTTTACCTACACGTACCACCCCATTCCGATCCTTGATAATAATAATAATAATAATAATAATAATAATAATAATAATAATAATAATAATGAATAATACAAATAGAAATCATAAAAACACCAAGGTTTTAAAATAAAATTTGATATAAGATATTATAATTATAATAAAAATAATAATAATAATAATAATAATAATAATAATAATAATAATAATAATAATAATAATAATAATAATAATAATAATAATAAGTATTATTAGTTTATAAATAATAATAATAATAATAATAATAATAATAATAATAATAATAATAATAATAATAATAATAATAATAATAATAATAATGTACCACCCCATCCCGATCCTTGGTAATAACAATAATAATAATAATAATAATAATAATAATAATAATAATAATAATAATAATAATAATAATAATAATAATAATAATATTAATAATATTGAATATAGAATAATACAAATAGAAATCATAAACAACAAGGTTTTAAAAGAAAATTTTATATAAGATATAATATTATAAATAATAATAATAATAATAATAATAATAATAATAATAATAATAATAATAATAATAATAATAATAATAAGGTAAAAAGCCTAAATTAAAAAGAAAAATATCCATATTGTAGTGGGGAAAAAAAATCATTAAAAAAAAATATGGCCCGCGTCGGATTCGAACTTGGGTCGTCCTAAACGGGAAGCGAAAGTGTTACCAACTGAGCTATCAATGCTTCATACAAAAAATAAAAAATTTTTTGGTCTATATGGGAAACAAAGCTGAAACCTCAATTTGATTTATAATGGAAGTGCGCGGAATGAGGCTATTGCAGTTTGTGGACATTTTGTTTATTTATCTCAGAAACGGTTAAACGTTCGGTAAGGAAATGTCGGCTATAACGATTTCACTGGTTTTGAGCACACAGAAGGCCGATCCGTAGCCCCCAGCACCTGCCCAGATCAGCGTCCATACCGGACAAACTTTATAGTAGTGGCGAAGAAGGACTTCCGGCTAAGCAATTTATATATATAGATTATTGGTTCTCTAAACTAGGAACTAATTTGTCATGCTTTATGGCTAATGTGACACCTACTGAATTTTGCGGAATATATCTGTTAAAATCTGTTTTTTTGGAAACAAGTATTATGTACATGGCTTAAAAACAAAGAAAAGCTCAATATTTATAATGGCACGCTTTCAGAGGATGATAACGTATGCCTATGGAACAACACAAAAATTACATACAAAAAGAAATGTTTATTTTTTTGACAGTGGATTAATGCAAACTTAAATTTTGTTAATGATGTTATTGTTAATGGCGAACTCATTTCTTACGAAGGCCTGTGCGAGATAGCGGGCCACGCGCCCCATCGCGTATTTGAATACAATGCTCTGCGCTCAGCTCTTAGCGCACGCGAAGCAAGAGGCCTGAAAGAGAGAGTGACGGATACCGCGCGGCCACTCTTTCCTATCCTACGATCAGTGCTGACTGCGCGGTGTTTACGTCAACAACTTTCTGTAGACACTCAGCCTTGTGCGGTCAATTTTTGGCATCGCAAATACAATCTTGTTCTGACTGCGTCACACTGGTCAGTTATAATTAAAAGCACAAAAGAAGAAAGACTCAGGCTCCTTCACTGGAAAATTCTACACAATATTTACCCAACTAACATTCAATATATTCAACATGAATAAAATGGGCATAAAACATTCAACGATGTGCTCGTTTTGTAATGATATAGACTACATAGAACATTTTTTTTGGCTCTGTCCTAAAATAAAAAAAGTTTGGGAGCATTGCTCTGATTATATTTGTGAAAAAATTGGTCAGTGTGTGACGCTGTCGGAGACAGATGCCCTTTTTGGCTACAAACCTGACAAGATTAACCGGAGAGATGTTGGATTTATTAACCATGTCATTATTATTACAAAAATGGTCATAAGTAAATTTAGATACGGTACCCCTTATGACATTAACATTATGTTTGACCTCGAAACCGAACATCGAAAGAAATTTTTAATTTGAAAAAAAAGGAGAGATTATTTCTATAGGAATAATAGCAATATTGATAGTAGTGGCAGTATTATAGGGTAATGATAGTGGTAAGAGATAGTGGTGATAGTAGTAGTGGTGGCGGAGGTGGTGGTGGTGATAATGATAATGGTAGTAATGTGGTGTAATAACAGTGGTAATGAAAATAATTTTATTAAATTTGTTTATCTTTTTATTTATTTTTGGGATTTATCTGAAAGGCCTGAAAAACAAAATGTAATACTTTTAATACAGCATTATAATGATAAACTTTTTTTCCTTTATATATTTATTTTTTTCCCCTGATAAAATTGTGCTCTTTGTTCATTTCTTATTGATATAATTAATTAGATTTGATAAAAACCTGTCCATTGCATGAACCAAAGCATGTATTATGCATATTTGTTGTTATTATTTAAAAAAATGAAAAAAAATTCCCTCACACACTGATTGTTCTGGATCTCAACGTATTTGGTAAAGAGGTAGGTTTTGAGGTTCTTTTTTAACACGATAAGAGACTGTGAGTGCCGGCGGTTGGAGGACAGAGAGTTCCAAAGAGTTGGGGCAAACACAGAGAAAGATCTCCTGCCAAAGGACTCAAGCGAATACCTAGAAATTGAGTGTTGATTCAGGTTCTTGCTCATCCCTCGTTCCCCCTCATTCTCCCCAACTACTCCTTCCCTGGGATGATTATCCCTTCCTGCCATATCTCCATTTGGGGATGTAGATGCTAAAACGTCAAAATTGGTTCGTTTGAGCTCATTATTATTATCATCACGAACAAAACAGCATGACAATCACACCTTTGAGTGACGAATGTGCGTTGTGTAAGAGTGTTTGTAATAAGTGAGCATATGTGCTGGTTACAGATCGCCGCTCTTTGAGTCTGGTTTAGGAGACAAGCGCTTATATAGTATCTTTTGTTTAAAGTAGTAGTAGTATGGTGTTGTTGTTTTTGTTGTTATTGTTCTTCTTCTTTTTCCCACACATGTGAATTTTGTAATATTTACCATATTAGTATGTGTGTGAAAGTGGATGATGCAAGGACAAGGATTGTAATATTCGGCTGATGACCTGGAATCTTCATCCTTGCTGTAAATAGAATATCTGAAGTTGAATCTTCTTTGACAATAATAAAGTTGTATTATGTTTGTATGGCCTGTGTATTGCATTCGTGTTGTATCGTGTGTATCTTGTACAGTTGAAATCACAATAAGGTGTTTATTTCCTGGCCCACCAACAGGATATGCTGTACCGTATACTTGTGGAACTGTTTACGGATGACTCAGGGATCATTCTCCTCATTCACCTGGTCAGCAGGCCAGGCAGTAACAGGTTTTACCCTCTCCATGAACTTCTGACTTATTTATGCAGTTCATTAAATCATCAGAGTGATGTTGTTTTAAAAAAAGTATTTTAATTATTATTTTAATCTAGGTGTCAACGGGTTTGGAACCGATGTCTTTACAGGCTGCAATGCTATCGCTTGACATTCAATATTTCCGTGGTTTTGCGTTTTGAGTTTAACACCGAGCTAAGTGGGTCTCGGGTCATGTTAGTATTTTAAAAATCAAATGCATAGCAACGTGAGTCAATGTACTCACCGCCCCTCCATCCCATCTCAAAGGTCGTTGGGGCACCGCAGATGATCGTTTAACCAGCGTACTCCATCTTTCTCTGTTCTCAGCAACTCTCATGGCTTCGTTCAGTGTCAAACCAGTCCATTCTCGAATGTTGTCTTTCCCAAAGAAGGTTGGACAAGAATATTACATCAACAAACACAGATCTACAGCCACACGACCATTCTCTTAAATCATCATAACAAAATCCAGAAATGCAGAAATTGCGTCAGCATCTACAACAATGACTAAAACAATTTTTTCCCACTAGAATGGAGAGTTGAACGAATCTATCAACTTGTCCAACCCTCTTTTGGAGATACGTAGACCAAGAGATAATACATAGAATAAGTACATTGATATTAAGGAATAATAATAATATAGATTTTGATGGAAATGTAGTTAGAATAGGGTCTTGAATAGTCAAGGTCAAAGAATGGAGAAAATGATCGTTGTTTTGCCCTAAGAAGAGCGGCGAATGTTCATTATGAACAGATTTAATGTGGAAATAATATTATAACATAACATTAAGGATTTTGTTCACATTATCTGTTTTAGAGTTTTTATGTTGGATGTAATCAAGGGAAAATCATGTTGTAATCTGTTCATCGACATTGGGGAGCCGATCATCTTCGTTCCATAGGACTGCCATCTTCATCGTACATGGACTTTGCCATTGAGACGGGATCATCTGACATTCATACACGTTCTACATAATTCTGCCGCCTTCATCATCCTGAAAATTTGTGTTATGATTAATTATAATTCAACGTCGTGTCTTCGTAAGGAATAAATGCATTTGTGTGAATGAAGTATTCAATCCAAAAAGTCTTCTTTTGTTTACCATTCCAAATTTCAGTATTATCTATATATATAAATTGCTTAGCCGGAAGTCCTTCTTCGCCACTACTATAAAGTTTGTCCGGTATGGACGCTGATCTGGGCAGGTGCTGGGCGCTGCGGATCGGCCTGCTGTGTGCTCAAAACCAGCGAAATCGTTATAGCCGACATTTCCTTACCGAACGTTTAACCGTTTCTGAGATAAATAAATAAACAAAATGTCCACAAACTGCAATAGCTTCATTCCGCGCGCTTGCATTAAAAATCAGATTGAGGTTTCAGCATGTTTTTTCATATAGACCAAAAAATTGATGGCCTTTCTAGGAAGCCTTGCTAGCTTACTTAGTAAAACATTCGCCTACAGTGCAGGACGACCCAAGTTCAAACCTCACGCGGGGCACATTTTTTTTTTTTACACTACAATATGGATTTTTTTTTCATTTAGGCTTTTTACCTTTAATTTATTATTATTATTATTATTATTATTATTATTATTATTATTATTATTATTATTATTATTATTATTATTATTATTATAATTATTATAATTATTATTATTATTATTATTATTATTATTATTATTATTATTATTATTATTATTATTATTATTATTATTTATAAACTAATAATAATAATAATAATAATAATAATAATAATAATAATAATAATAATAATAATAAATTATTATTATTATTATTATTATTATTATTATTATTATTATTATTATTATATCTTATATCAAATTTTCTTTTAAAACCTTGGTGTTTTTTATGATTTCTATTTGTATTATTCTATTTTCAATATTATTATTATTATTATTATTATTATTATTATTATTATTATTATTATTATTATTACCAAGGATCGGGATGGGGTGGTACGTGTAGGAAAAAGAGGGCTACGGGTAGGTTTAAAGGGGCATGGGTAGGCATAACGGGGATACGGGTATATATAAGGGGGTATGGCAGGGGCGGACGAGGGGGGGGTTTCCGGGGTTTCCGGAAAACCCCCCCCCCAGCCCAAAAAAAAAAGGAAAAGAAAGAAGAAGAAGGAGAGAAAGAGAGAGAGAATACAATTATAAAAATAAAAATAAATAAAAATAAACATAAATTAAATAAATAAATACTATATATAATATATATTTATTATTTTTTTTTTTTATTTATTTTATTTATTTTATTATTATTTTTTTAATACGAATATTTGACCACTCCCACAATATGCAAGCCCTCGCAATCTTCTCCCTAAAAAAGTTCAATCATTGCAATCATTCTAAACAATCTCCAGACAAACACCGTCTTTCGTGCTCCACAAAGAGCAAAGCTGATATTTCCCGTCTTCGGCGACATTCTATTTATTTATTTATTTATTTATTTATTTTATTTTTATTTATTTTTTACTTTTTATTTTTTAAGGGGGGATAGCGGGGAGGGGGGAAGGGGGGGGGGGCGCCACGAGCGGAAGAAATGAAAAGAAATAAAACGATATTCCTAATGGATAATTATAATGGATTACGACAGGAGTGCCCAATACGTCGATCGCGATCGACCGGTCCATCGCGAAGGCAGTGTGACTGAGTAGATTGCGTAGCAGTAAAAAAAAAAAATTGACCTCAGCCTATTATATGACAATATACATGTTTTGCATTTTGGTGGTAGGTAGATCATTTTGGCTTGGTCATTTTAAAAGTACCTCGCATGCTGAAAAAATCATAGTGTGGACAACCCTGGCTTACGTTGACGTTTTAGCAAAAAGACAAATAGTCAAAGTTCCGTCTCTTTGCTTGCTTATTCCGACTCGCGACAGAGCTTCAAAATGCCGCGAACGCCGTCGTTGAAGCCCACCGATTCGAAAGGTGTGGCAAAGCTCCGTACATATTTTGGGAGCAAAGGAGGTAATTATTATTTTGATAATTTAATCTTAAAAGTAAATAACATATCCTATCCCATAACTCGGAGGTCGTAGGGGCACCACAGATGATCGTTTAACCAACGTACTCCATCTTTCCCTGTCCTCAGCAACCCTGATTGTTTCGCTCAGTGTCAAACCAGTCCAGTCTCGAATGTTGTCATCCCACCTCTTGTTCGGTCTCCCTCTTCTTCTACCTTCTTGCACTGTGCCTTGTAGGATGGTCTTTGCAAGACCTGATGATCTGGTGACGTGGCCATACCCTCGGAGTTTCCGTTTTTTCACCACTTTGAGCAGGTCATCGTGTTGTCCAATGGCTTGTGTGATGGTCTGTCGGACTTCGTCGTTGGTGATTTGATGGGTATATAGGAAATGCACAGAAGTCTTCTGTAGCACCTCATCTCCATGCTTTGTTTTCTTCGTTGGAGATCTGCTGTGAGGGTCCATGTTTCGCAAGCATATAGGAAGATGGAGATGACAAGGGAGCGCAGCAACCTTACCTTAGAATGTAGACTGATGGTCCTGTCTTTCCAAATTGGCTTCAATCTCGCCAGGGCAGCAGTTGTTTGTGCGATCCTGGAGAGGACTTCCTGTCGGGACCCATTGTCTGATACAATGGCTCCTAAATATTTGAAGCTATGCACTGTGTTGAGGGATTGGCCTTGGACTTTGATGTCCGTGTTGATGCCATGGGTGTTGTTGGTCATCATTTTGGTATTCTCTGCACTTATTTCCATTCAATAGGCTCTGGAGGCGGTGTCAAGCCTCTGTATTAGCCGTTCAAATTCTTGTTCCTCTCCAGCCAATCCATCAATGTCATCCGCAAAACGAAGGTTGGAGATTGCTCTTCCCCCTATGCTGACTGTGCCTTCGTGGTCTGCAAGGGCATCTGACATGATGCGCTCTAGGAAGATGTTGAAGAGTGTTGGAGAGAGTATGCATCTCTGACGCACACAGATTGTTGTTCTGAACCAGTTTTCGATGGCGCTGTTGTGGAGGACTGCACTGGTAGCCTTGTCATACAGGCTTTTGATGACTTCAACAAATGTTAGGGCTGATGTTGTACACTCTCATGGTTGCCCACAGAGCTGCATGCCAGACTCGGTCAAACGCCTTTTTGATGTCTACGAACACATGATATAGATGTTGTTGGTGCTGTAGGTATTTCTCACAGATTATTCTGAGTACTTCGCCCTGCCCTAAATCCTGCTTGCTCTTCGGCTATGATTTGTTCAGCTTGGGGTTTCAACCTGTTGAGTATTATTTTCAGGTTCCTGAAGGTTACCTTTTTTTTGGGAAGAGTGATGACAAGCGACTGGTTCCATGGTGTAGGCCACCCCCCACTCTGCCACATCTTTTTACACATAATGGTGAGTGCGTCGATCATCGCCTCTCCTCCTGCTTGAAGCAGTTCCGCGGGTATGTTGTCCACTCCCGCTGACTTCCCCTTCTTCAGCGATTGCACTGCTGCCCCAACTTCTTCTCGGAGAATTGGGAGGATTTCTTCTTCTTCTCTGTTCTCTGGACATACTAGAACTGATGGGTCTCCGTTTGGTTTGTGGTTGTAAAGGTCAGAGCAGTACTCTGTCCATCTGTCCAAGACTTCGTGTTCTTCTGTAAGACATAAGCCACTTGCTTTGGATCGTGGAGACCTTGGGCTGTTTAACACTTGTCAGCGGCTTCACAGTCTGGTAGGCCTTCTTGCTGTTGTTCTTGTTCAGACTGTTATCTATTTCCTGGCATTGAGCTTCTATCCAGTTCTCCTTTGCTGTGTGCATGCCTTTTCGGATGTCATTGTTGATTTTTCGGTAGGCATCAGCTCCCTGTCAGGTGTTCCTTTTCTTTTTCATCTCTCTTCGTTTATCACACAGGTCCAAAAGTTCAGGTGTGGTCCACAGCTTCTTCTTTGACCGGTGCTTTCCAAGGATCTCCGTGGAGGCATCTGTCACAGCTAAGTTGAAGGCAGTGGTCATGGTGTTGACATCTACTTCACCAGCTCCCAAAATGAGCAGTGGTGCAAATTGCCCTCCAATTTTGGCCTGCAATATTTCTGTCACCTCCGGGTCTTGCAGTTTGTCCAGGTCGAACTTCAGTCTAGTGCACTTTGCTGTGTTTACTCTCTTCAAGTGAAGCCGGAAAGACATCATCACAAGATTGTGGTCACTTCCGATGTCTGCTCCTGGGAAAGTGCGTGTCCTGCTTGATCTGAGGCGTTTCTTGACCATCATTAACATTTACCGAGTAAGTCCCTTTAATAGAATTTTGGAACCCCCCCCCCCCCCCCCCAAAAAAAAAAAAAAAAAACAAACTAACTGATCCGCCCCTGTATGGTGATGGTCGATTCCTTTCATCCATACCTGCAAACTGATCAACGGGGAAGTATCAAGGGGGGTACAGGTAGGTTACAAGGGGGGTACGGAAGGTATCTAGGGGGTATGGGGAGGTATCAAGTGGGTTTGGTGAGGTATCAAGGGGGTATGGTGAGGCATCATGGGGGGAGGGGGGATATCAGGGGGGGGGAGGTATGGGGAGGTATCAAGGGGGATATGGGGAGGTATCATCGTCCAAATGAAACTCGCAGACAACAGTTGTCTCTCTGTTTGCAACCTGTGTACCCTGGCTTGCCAGGGTACAAAACCACTAGTGTAGTATAAGTTTCTTGTTTATTTATTATATATAACGAACGCTCCTTCGTTACAATGGCCACGTCACCAGATCATCAGGCCTTGCAAAAACCATCCTGCAAGGCACGGTGCAAGGAGGTAGAAGAGGAGGGGGACAGAAAAGAGGTGGGAGGACAACATTCGAGAATGGGCTGGTTTGACACTGAACGACGCCATGAGAGTTGCTGAGAACAGAGAAAGATGGAGTACGCTGATTAAACGATCATCTGTGGTGCCCCAACGACCTTCGAGTTATGGGATAGGAATAGGATAGGATAGTAGTGTGTGTGTTCAAAAGACACTTTTTTCCTGTATTTTAAATGAATTCAAAAGATCATATTCTTTAACATACGGGATGCGTTAACTATTTTTAAGCATGATAAATCAGTCGTATTAAAAATTTTACGCTTTCTCAAAGGCCAATGTAATTGAGCTTCACCATTTTCTGAACACCTTTTGCGCCGTAGGCTTATCTAAAAATTGGCTAAAGCGATTGGATAATTTTTTGGGGGGGGCATGCAGATAGTTCAGACAGTGATCGGTTTTTCCATGTTTGTTTCTTTTTCGGTTATATGTGTGAGTGCCTGGAAATAAATTTGAATGGGAATGGCTTGCCATCTTATTTCGTATGCTATATTCGAGGTTTTCTGTACGAGAAGAAGAAGAAAAGCCCTCTAACCTAATCAACCCAACTATTGCTGCAAGTCACTGACCCGCTAGCTATGCAGCGTATGAATAACACGTCACGGCTAGCAACAGGCCCTCTACAGGCGTTACTGTTTATAAGAGGCTCGCAGTTGGCTCAGTGGTGTACACAACAGCAAAAACAACGAATGTTAAACGACATTGCAGCTCGTACAGTCAGTGGTCCAAAGTCCCTTGACGGCCTTAAAAAGTAGGCCTATGTAACTTGCAATATTTAACATGACAATCAATGTCCAGAACAAGACAAGACGGCCTTAAAAAGTATGTAACTTGCAATATTTAACATGACAATGAGTGTCCACAACAAGACAAGACGGCCTTAAAAAGTAGGTAACTTGCAATATTTAACATGACAATGAGTGTCCACAACAAGACAAGACGGCCTTAAAAAGTAGGTAACTTGCAATATTTAACATGACAATGAGTGTCCAGCACAAGACAAAACCGCCTGGAGAGCCAAAAAAAAAAAGACAGATTTGTTTTAGTAAAGCCAATATAAATCATGTGCTTATTATGGAACTTCGACGATTTTTAAATGTCGGTTTTGGACTATTTAGGACTCGCATCGCACATATTTGCAAAAATCTGGATTAAAAATAAAATGGCGCGTGTGGGATCCCATTGGTGGGAGGGGGGGGGTGATGGAGGGGCGGTGAGTACATTGACTCCCATTGCTATGCATTTGATTTTTAAAATACTAACATGACCCGAGACCCTCTTGGCTCGGTGGTAAACTCAAAACGCAAAACAACGGAAGTATTGAATGTCAAGCGATAACATTGCAGCCTGTAAAGACATCGGTTCCAAACCCGTTGACGACCTAGATTAAAATAATAATTAAAATATTTTTTTTAAAAACAAGATCACTCTGATGATTAAATGAACTGCATAAATAAGTCAGCAGTTCGTGGAGAGGGTAAAACCTGTTACTGCCTGGCCTGCTGACCAGGTGAATGAGGAGAATGATCCCTGTGTCATCCGTAAACAGTTCAACAAGTATACGGTACAGTATATTCTGTTGATGGGCCAGGAAATAAACAGGTTATTGTGATTTCAAATGTACAAAATGCACACGATACAACACGAATGCAATACACAGGCCATACAAACATAATACAACTTTACTATTGTCAAAGAAGATTCAACTTCAGATATTCTATTTACAGCAAGGATGAAGATTCCAGGTTATCAGCCAAATATTACAATCATTGTCCTTGCATCATCCATTTTCACATGCATTGTAATATGGTAAATGTCACAATATTCACATGTGTGGGAAAAAGAAGAAGAAGAACAATAACAAAACCAACAACACCATACTACTACTACTTTAAACAAAAGATACTATATAAGCGCTTGTCTCCTAAACCAGACTCAAAGAGCGGCGATCTGTAACCAGCACATACGCTCACATATTACAAACACTCTTAAACTACGCACATTCGTCACTCAAAGGTGTGATTGTCATGCTGTTTTGTTCGTGATGATAATAATAATGAGCTCAAACGAACCAATTTTGACGTTTAGCATCTACATCCCCAAATGGGGATATGGCAGGAAGGGATAATAATCCCAGGGAAGGAGTAGGTTGGGGAGGATTAAGGGTGACGGGGGATGAGCAAGAACCTAAATCAACACTCAATTTCTAGGTATTCGCTTGAGTCCTTTGGCAGGAGATCTTTCTCTGTGTTTGCCCCAACACTTTGGAGCTCTCTGTCCTCCAACCGCCGGCACTCCCAGTCTCTTATCGTGTTCAAAAAGAACCTCAAAACCTACCTCTTTACCAAATACTTTTAGATCCAGAACAATCAGTGTGTGAGTGAGTGCTTTGAGGTCATAGAGCTGTGAGAAATGATAGGTTGGGCCATATACTACTACTACTACTACTACTACTACTACTACTATTATTATTATTATTATTATTATTATTATTATTATTATTATTATTATTATTATTATTATTATTATTAGTATTATTATTATTATTAGTATTATTATTATTATTACTGCTATTACTACTACTGGTACTACTACTGGTACTACTACTACAACTGCTACTACTACTACTACTACTACTACTACTACTACTACTACTACTACTACTACTACTACTAAGCTTTTGTAATGCGCGATTTTTACTAAAAGCCTGGGCTCAAAACGCCGATATAGCAACCGGAACATCGAACATTACATTACATTACATTACATTACATGATTATTGCTTTAGATCCAGCGGACTCTACCGAGCCAAATCAGGACCGGACAACTCCCGATCCGCATAAAAGATCTGCTGAAACAACCCTAGTGGTAAAACTGAAGATTCTCAACCAGCCAGTCACTTTACGATAAAGGAATCCCACGCAGGGAACGCTGAGGCTATACTCTAATTTATTGAACCCCCGTTTACAAAAACAAAATAGAATACAAACATCATTATAAATTATCAACAAAACGCATACATATAAAATGCCTACATTGCTAAATAATAACATCATAGGAAGCCCTAGTGACCACCTGGCAGAAAGCATCCAATGTTCCCAAGCTGATCCAACAGACCTCACACACAAATAAGGAGTCTTGTCCCGGAAGAGTTTTCAATTAGAAAAAAAGGTAGGTGACTGGTCTAGCGAAGAAGAAGATAGTATAGTAGGTTGATAGAACAGAGCAGGAATGAGAAAGACAAATGAGAAAGACAGCGACAGTGGGAATTTAAAGCACCAAATTTCCAGAAAGTGGGGAGACTATTTATACTGAAACCCCCGGCACCCCAACGGGGGAGGAACATCGAACAACGAGAACTTAGAATACTGTAGAAAAACAGATTTGCGGGGACATAAAGCTGCATGAAGATAGAGCAATACAAGGTGTTTGGGAACATGCCGCTTGGAAACATAGAGCTGTGAGGATATAAATATGTAGCAACACAGTTGGCATATCGTGACGCCGATCCTAGCAGTTTCTGTTGTTGACTTGACTTCTTATCTGAGGGCAAATACAGAGTTTACACCTTGGGCATTGAAATGGTTCTATAAAAACTGAGCAGAGAATTAGTGAAATAATCTTGTTCTATATCACTATCGTAGATACATAGTTTAGATTTCAGCATTTAATAGGCTTACTAGTAGTATCGATTGTATAGTCGGTAGTAGTAAGTCGCAAGAAGGTTACGATGTTCAGCAAAACTTGTGTGATCATTTTTGTTGCTGCTGTAGCTGAATTCGTGATTGTAACTGGTAAGATTAAAAAGAGATTTGACTCGTTAGGAGAGATAAAGATTGATTATTCTATATACGTGGGAACTTTCTAGAATTGTAATAAACATGTACTTTGTGTTTTCTATTATCTGTAATTTTTATGAATATAACGAGGGGACATTAAAACTAAAAAAATAAATGTGACACATTATTTCCAGTGTTCCAAAAGGCGTCACGCAGGGACTTGTGTTGAGACCTACACAGTGAAACGTTTTTCTCATCTAATCTCTCTATTCGTTTTGTCTGTCTGTCTATTTTTTTCTCTCTCTGTCTGTCTGTCTCTCACTTTCTTTCTCTGTGTGTGTTGATTTTACAGATAAATGCAAATCACCCTTGCAGGAGTAACCAACCAGAAAAGACTTGGTGGTACCCACCCCATTTCCAGTGACGACCCACGTCTTCAGCCGTGTGTCATCTTTGCAGCAGTTGAACACAACAAACGTTGCAACTGCGGTTACTGCCAGACCGTTGTCAGTGTATGTAATGCTACAGAACAAGTAAGTATAGTTTCTCATGTGATTTATTGATTATTTTACATGTTTAACATTTCATCTTTTAAATGAATGAACGAAAGACAAAACTCATTACCTTCACGATGACGATGTAGAAGACCAACTAACTGAGAAACGCAAATTATGGTACTGTATAAAGTTGTACACTATTTTTTATATACCGAACTGCCATAATCAACCATTTGAAAGTCTGAACATTCCTTGTGCACCCCAAAACAGTGCAGCTGTTTCTTCGTCCAGGCGGAATATGTATATAATTATCTATCTATCTATCTATCTATCTATCTATCTATCTATCTATCTATCTATCTATCTATCTATCTATCTATCTATCTATCTATCTATCTATCTATCTATCTATCTATCTATCTATCTATCTATCTATCTATCTATCTATCTATCTATCTATCTATCTATCTATCTATCTATCTATCTATCTATCTATCTATCTATCTATCTATCTATCTATCTATCTATCTATCTATCTATCTATCTATCTATCTATCTATCTATCTATCTATCTATCTATCTATCTATCTATCTATCTATCTATCTATCTATCTATCTATCTATCTATCTATCTATCTATCTATCTATCTATCTATCTATCTATCTATCTATCTATCTATCTATCTATCTATCTATCTATCTATCTATCTATCTATCTATCTATCTATCTATCTATCTATCTATCTATCTATCTATCTATCTATCTATCTATCTATCTATCTATCTATCTATCTATCTATCTATCTATCTATCTATCTATCTATCTATCTATCTATCTATCTATCTATCTATCTATCTATCTATCTATCTATCTATCTATCTATCTATCTATCTATCTATCTATCTATCTATCTATCTATCTATCTACCTTTTTTTAAAATTATTATTACTGGCAAGTTGATCTAACCCATATATCCAACAGCTTTATGTGCTTTATAATGATATTACACTCAACAAACTCAAAACGCAGTTCATAAGACATAGTTGTTTATAAAACCAAAAGCAAACACACACACTCACACACACACACACGCACACACACACTCACACACACACACACAGACACACACACACACACACACACACACACACATCACATTATTCTCCTTTCTCTTCCCGTTTGCACCCACGAGCCGGTCTGTTCAGAACCTGAAAGCGAGCAGGAAACATGCAGGAGGCAGGAAGCATGCAGATCAGAAGCCGTATGACGATATACGATACACCTTGGTCGAAGGCTACTAGCAGCATGCTGTAGTAGTCGCCTCAACAGGCCATAAAGCATGCTCTCATGCTTCAGAGCACTGCTTCCTTCAAGCCACAGGAGCATTGACCAATGAACTCATGAAAATAGAAAATGTAAGTTTCGTCTCCTCTAGGGGACGAATTAGGTCAAACTGTATTTGTTTCTAGGTCCACTGTCTTTTACGAACCGTTTGAGAATGTTTTTGAACCGTTTGTTGACGCCGGATAGTGTCCTCACTTGGTTTCATACAATTTAAGAATCCAAGAAGGCAAATGGGTTTTTGAGACGGAAAGAGCGGAATGTTGTAGAGCAACATTCTGTATATAATTACAGTGAAATTGCGCTTTTTCCGTCACTATAGATAGGAAGCAGTGCTCTGAAGCATGAGAGCATGCTATAACGCCTGTTGAGGCGACTACTAAAGCATGCTTCTGGCAGCCTTCAACCAATGTGTACCGGGTGATTTAAACAGGTATTCACAATCTTCTGAAGAAGAAGAAGCAGCAGTAGTAGAAGAAGTACCCGATACACATTGGTCGAAGGCTACTAGTCGCCTCAACAGGCGATAAAGCATGCTCTCATGCTTCAGAGCACTGTTTTCCATACTCTTCAAGCCCTAGGAGCATTGACCAATCAACTCATAAAACTAGAAAATGTAAGTTTTGTCTCCTCTATGGGACGAATTAGGTCAAACTGTATTTGTTTCTAAGTCAACTGTCTTTTACGAACCGTTTCAGAATATTTTTTACACCGTTTGTTGACGCTGGATAGTGTCCACACTTGGTTTCATACAATTTAAGAATCCAAGAAGGCAAATGGTTTTTTGAGACGGAAAGAGCGGAATGTTGTAGAGCAACACTCTGTATATATTTACAGTGAAATTGCGCTTTTTCCTTCACTATAGAGCTTGAAGAGTATAGGAAGCAGTGCTCTGAAGCATGAGAGCAATAGCCTGTTGAGGCGACTAGTAAGCCATGCTTCTGGTAGCCTTCGACCGATGTGTACCGGGTGGAAGAAGAAGAAGAAGAAGAACAAGAAGAAGAACAAGAAGAAGAAGAAGAAGAAGACTATCATTATGATTAACTGATTGAATGACGGACTGACTAACCGACTGAAGAAATGAATCAGTGGGCGAAATAATAAAGTACATAATTGGCTGTTATTTCAGATTGTGTCTGGTGCTATCTTTAATTTTACAATGACGATGCAGAATTCCAGCAAGTGCAAGAGAAACAAATGTACCGTTCCGTTTTCACCAAAGGAATGTCCTCCTGATGCAACCGTTAAAGTATGTTGATGATTGAACGGAGTGATACATGAATAGTTGCATGAGTGGACGGAAAACTGGTGAATTGTTTAATGATTTGTTGTATGGGTGGATATATGGCTGGCTGAACCACTGTCGATACATTTAAGGTTTGGTCAACGATAGCGCAAGAGGAACCTGGTTAATAATTGGATGTATATGTGAATATATGGATCAGTGATTGGAGGTGTATGTGCACTGATGGATGAGTGATTGGATTTGTATGTGGATAGATGGATGAGTGATTGGACGATGAGGTGGCTTCGTGGATGGAAAGATGGTTGAGGCATGGGTGGTTGATTAATTTATGCAAACCCTGTGGGTTCGGGCATTAAATAGAATAGACCCAAAGTCTCCCGGCGTGTCGTAAGAGGCGACAAACAGGGGTGATGTTAGCATGGCATCACTGGGCGAAAGTCTTCTACACAGAAGTCACCGGCCAGGGCGAAGGAACCTCACGTTACTACAGGTTCAACGACCACGTGCTCGGGGCCAAGGCGAGCCACACTGTATTCGTGGATTTCGGCTGTGGCCAACAGCCTGGAGAGGATTGGGCACCGCCAGGTCTTTTTTGCTCAAGACACACTACATGATGACACTATCCACTAATTCCATACCGGGTCGGTCGTCGCCCGGCTCAAGGACGGCGCATTCCGTTGGCCACCAGGACGGCGGTGTTAAGTATGCTACTGATGGACAATTTAGCAAGATCCGCACGAGAAACAACATCGTCATAGGAACCTGGAATGTCAGGACCCTAACTGCGGAAGGAAAATTAGAAGAACTGGCCCACGAGTTGGACCACTATTGTTGGAACGTTCTAGGCATCAGCGAACTGCACTGGAAAGGCCTAGGTGAAACAACGACCGACACAGGCCACAAGCTCTATTTCAGCGGTAGAGATGACAGGCACGAACACGGCGTTGGATTCTTGGTCCACAAGAACATTCTAGCCACTGTCATGGGTTGCCGCCCAGTCTCCAGTAGACTCATTACCATCCGTCTGAAAGAAGCTCCTTTCAACATCACCATCATCCAGGCCTATGCCCCAACATCAGAGTATGACGACAGCGAAGTGGAGGATTTTTATGAAAATCTACAGGCGGTCCTTGACCAAGTGCCGAAGAAGGACATAGTCATAGTGCAAGGCGACTGGAATGCCAAGGTTGGCTAAGATGCACACCACAACTGGGGAGACAAATGTGGACCCCACTGCAACAACGAGACAAATGACAGGGGTCTGACACTCTTGGAGTTTGCCAGATACAACAATCTGGTACAAGCAAACACGCTTGGTCTCCACAAAAACTCCAGACGATAGACATGGCACAGTCTCGGCGGGGAACATCACAACCAAATAGACTACATCATGGTCAGGAAACGCTTCAGATCAAGCATCAACATTGGCAGGACACGCACTTTTCCAGGAGCAGACATCGGAAGTGACCACGATCTCGTGATGAGTCTTTCCGGCTCCACTTGAAGAGAGTAAATACAGCAAAGTGCACTAGACTGAAGTTCGACCTGGACAAACTGCAAGACCCGGAGGTGGCAGAACTATTTCAGACCACAATTGGAGGGAAATTTGCACCACTGCTCATTTCGGGGGCTGGTAAAGTAGATGTCAACACCATGACCACCACCTTCAACTCAGCTGTGACAGATGCCGCCACTGAGATCCTTGGCAAGCACCGACCAAAGAAGAAGCCGTGGATCACACCTGAACTTTTGGATCTGTGTGATAAACGAAGAGAGATAAAAAAAGAAAAAGAACACCTCACAGGGAGCTGATGTCTACCGAAAAATCAACAATGACATCCGAAAAAGGCATGCGCACAGCAAAGGAGAACTGGATAGAAGATCAATGCCAGGAAATAGAGAACAGTCTGAACAAGAACAACAGCAAGAAGGCCTTCCAGACTGTGAAGCGGCTGACAAGTGTCAAACAGCCCAAAGTCTCCACGATCTAAAGCAAGTCTGTCATATGCCTTACAGAAGAACAAGAAGTCTTGGACAGATGGACAGAGTACTGCTCTGACCTTTACAACCATACACCAAATGGGGACCCATCAGTTCTAGCATGTCCCGAGAACAGAGAAGAAGAAGAAATCCTCCCAATTCTCCGGGAAGAAGTTGAGGCAGCAGCGCAATCGCTAAAGAAAGGGAAGTCAGCGCGAGTGGACAACATACCCGCGGAACTGCTACAAGCAGGAGGAGAAGCGATGATTGATGCCCTTACCATTATCTGTAACAAGATCTGGTAGAGTGATGAGTGGCCTATTCCATGGACCCAGTCGCGTGTCATCACTCTTCCTAAAAAAGGTAACCTTCAGAAGTGTGAAAATTACCGCACCATCAGCCTCATCAGCCATCCCAGCAAGGTCCTCCGGAAAATAATACTCAACAGGTTGAAACCCCAAGCTGAACAAATCATAGCTGAAGAACAAGCAGGATTCAGGGCAGGGCGAAGTACCACTGAACAGATTTTCAACCTCAGAATAATCTGTGAGAAATACCTACAGCACCAACAACATATATATCATGTGTTCATAGACTTCAAGAAGGCGTTTGACCGAGTCTGGCATGCAGCTCTATGGGCAACAATGAAAGTGTACAACATCAGCCCTAAACTTATTGAAATCATCAAAAGCCTGTATGACAAGGCTACCAGTGCAGTCCTCCACAACAGCGCCATCGGGAACTGGTTCAGAACAACAATCGGTGTGCGTCAAGGATGCCTGCTCTCTCCAACACTCTTCAACATCTTTCTAGAGCGCATCATATCAGATGCTCTTGCAGATCACGAAGGCACAGTCAGCATAGGGGGTAGAGCAATCTCCAATCCTCGTTTTGCGGATGACATTGATGGATTGGCTGGAGAGGAACAAGAACTTGAACAGCTGGTACAGAGGCTTGACACCACCTCCAGAGCTTATGGAATGGAAATAAGTGCAGAGAAGACCAAAATGATGACCAACAACACCAATGGCATCAACACGGACATCAAAGTCCAAGGCCAATCCCTCAACACAGTGCATAGCTTCAAATATTTAGGAGCCATTGTATCAGACAATGGGTCCCGACAGGAAGTCCTCTCCAGGATCGCACAAACAACTGCTGCCCTGACAAGGTTGAAGCCCATTTGGAAAGACAGGACCATCAGTCTACATTCCAAAGTAAGACTGCTGCGCTCCCTTGTCATCTCCATCTTCCTATATGCTTGCGAAGCATGGACCCTCACAGCAGATCTCCAACGAAGAATACAAAGGATGGAGATGAGGTGCTACAGAAGACTTCTGGGCATTTCCTATACCCAACACATCACAAACGATGAAGTCCGACAGACCATCACACAAGCCATTGGACAACACGATGACCTGCTCAATGTGGTGAAGAAACGGAAACTCCGATGGTATGGCCACGTCACCAGATCATCAGGCCTTGCAAAGACTATTCTGCAAGGCACAGTGCAAGGAGGTAGAAGAAGAGGGAGACCGAAAAAGAGGTGGGAGAACAACATTCGAGAATGGACTAGTTTGACAATGAGCGAAGCCATGAGGGCTGCTGAGGACAGAGAAAGATTGAGTATACTGGTTAAACGTTCATCTGTGGTGCCCCTACGACCTCCGGCTTATGGGACAGGACAGGATAGGATAGGATAGCATTAAAGATGAACTGCACTGAAAACTTGATGTTGATAATGAGGCATAGGAATTTACACAGTGTCTCGTACATTGTGTTGTCTGCTGCAGCCTTGCCTTGCATCTTCGGCGCCGTCCCACTTTTAATTCCAAATCTTCATTACCGAAACTATATTCCTCATTCATTCCGCTTCTATTTAACACAAATCCACTTTCACTGTTTACACACTGCCTTGTTGGACTGAAATACGACTATGATAGGTCTGGGCTTGGCGTACGCGTAAACGCGGCGGCACAATGGGTCAGTATTCTTGGTGCAGATGCTAGTGTTTTTGTTTTTTTGGGGGGCCTATTTGTGTTCTCTTGTCTTCAATAGAGTTATGGTGATTATTAATTTATTAATATTTTTGGTACTAAGCAGGTATTTTCTTAAAGCAGCCGTTGGTGTAGTAGGCGGATTGATGGATAATTAATTGTATTTATTGATTGTTAATATGATTATTACTATCAGTTTTATTTAATTATTGCTTTATATGTTTGTTTTTTTAAATTACTGTCATTTTCATGGATAAGGGTAGGTACGCAAATGACAAATTGAATGGGGGATTGGGCATCTGAACTTTGCCCGTTGGTGGTACGTGCCGTGGCTTGATAACATTAAGGGACGGGGTGGGGAGCGTGCGGGGAAAGAAGCGAGAGAAGCTGAATGTTGGGGTTTGATTTTAGCTCAACTGAAAGCTGAGATTGAACGGGTGAATGGAAGTTTGATGCTACTTGCTTTTATGAATTGATGCTTTATTATATACTGACCGTTTTTGTGTGAGTTTGACTGTCAGTGATGGTTGTACACTGCTAAAAAATTTTCGGGATTTTTGGGACAATAAAGATGCTGATTCTGACGATGATGATGATGATGTTGATGACATATATACGAATGATTGATTGATTGATTGATTGTTGCTTTAGGTCCAGCGGACTCTTCGGAGCCAAATCAGGACCAGACAACCCCCAATCCGCATAAAAGATCTGCTGAAACAACCCTAGTGGGAAAATTGAATGCCCTCCACCGGCCAGTCACTTTACAATAAAGACATCCCACTCAGGGGACGGCTGAGGCTTTACCCCAACTACTCGAACCCCCGGTTACAAAAACAAAATAGAATACAAACATCATTATAAATTATCAACAAAACATATACATATAAAATGCCTATATTGATAAATAATACAATCATAGGAAGCCCTAGTGACCACCCGGCAGAAAGCGTCAAACACTCCCAAGCTGATCCAACAGACCTCATACACAAACAAGGAGTCTTGTCCAGGAAGAGTTTTCAAGAAAAAAGGTAGGCCATTGATCTAGCGAAGAAGAAGATAGTATAGCAGAGTGATAGGACAGAGCAGGAATGGGAAAGAGTAAATGAGGAAGGCAGCGACAGTGGGAATTTAAAGCACTAAATTTCCATAAAGTGGGGATACTATTTATACTGAAAACCCCCGGCACTCCAACGGGGGTACTGTTGCCGCAGTGAATCTGTCTTGCCTACAAAGGAAAGACAGGTTTTCAACTGGGGCTTTCACTTTTCCCTTTATAGGTTTGAACAATCTACAGTGGCAAGATTGTTCATGACCCCAAGGGGTACATATATACGAATACGAATACGAATACGATACGAATGCGAATACGAATACGAATACGATCACTTTATTATCTCAATCAAAAAGAAATTCACACGTGGTGCCAGATATAAATGTTACAGGACGATAAAGGATAGTATAGCAACAATAAACAGTAACCAGTAAAACAGGATAAAAGTATATCAAGAAGACATTACTGAATTAACCATTTAAAACTGTAATCATAAGAAGGGGAATAACAAATACCTATCACATGATTTACGTTCAGTGTCATAATCATGATAGAAGGTATTGCAACATAACAATCACTGTTGGCAAGCAGATATATATATATATATATATATATATATATATATATATATATATATATATATATATATATATATATATATATATATATATATATATATATATATATATATATATATATATATATATATATGATAAGAAGTAGAATGACAGTTGCCTCTGATACTGTTAAGTAATAATGATGATAAGAAGGACATGGAGGAGAAAGAGAAGCATGATGAAGACAATGGCGACGACGATGCTGAAGCTGCTGTTGGGCGACGACTATAACGAAAAACGAAAAAAACGATGATGATGACGACGGATGATGATGATGACGACGACGACGACGATGATGATGATGATGATGATGATGATGATGATGATGATGATGATGATGATGATGATGATGATGATGATGATGAAGATGATGTGATTTCAGCCCCATGACTGTGAAGCCAGTGTTTGGTCACGTTCATGGTTGCCAATCCCTATTAATCACGAACTTCTGTCATTGTCCTGCGAGCAGTAAAACAAGTAAAAGATTGACGATTTGAGACATTGCTATCAGGGCTATAGAACTGTAATTTATTATTATTGTTAGTAGTAGTAGTAGTAGTAGTAGTAGTGGTAGTAGTAGTAGTAGTAGTAGTAGTAGTAGTAGTAGTAGTAGTAGTAGTAGTAGTAGTAGTAGTAGTAGTAATAATAATATTATTATTTACTTGTCATTGTGATAAAATTTGTAAAACATTTTCTGAGGAGAAGTACAATTGGTAAGAGAAAATAAAAGATCAAAATTCAAATATATATTAGTTGATTCGTGTGTGTCTGTGTGTGTTGTGTGTGTGTGCGTGTGAGTGCGCATCTTGTTTATGATTGAATCTATATGCACTTTCTTCAAATTGTAAATCTCTCTCTCTCTCTCTCTCTCTCTCTCTCTCTCTCTCTCTCTCTCTCTCTCTCTCTCTCTCTCTCTCTCTCATGCATGTTTGTTACGTATCTAGTTTATATTTTAAACAGCACAGCACACAAACACAATGTGTTTCAATGGAAAAGTAAAGCGTTTTTAAAAGTACACAAACATACATCCAACACTCAACCTTGTCGCGTTACATTCTGTTCAGACCAAAATGTAAGTGTTTTAAGAGCACGCCACCCGTTGAGATACCGGGGGTTTCAGTATAAATAGTATCCCTATCCTATTTTATCCTATCCTTTCTTGTAACTCGGAGGTCGTAGGGGCACCACATATGATCGTTTAAATAACATACTTTGCGCAGTGTCAAACCAGTCCATTCTCGTATGTTGTCCTCCCACCGTTTTTGTTCGGTCTACCTCTTCTTCTACCTCCTTGCACTGTGCCTTGCAGAATGGTCTTTGCAAGGCCTGATGATATGGTGACGTGGCCATACCATTGTAGTTTCCGTTTCTTCACTACTGTGAGCAGGTCATCGTGTTGTCCAATGGCTTGTGTGATGGTCTGTCGGACTTCGTCGTTGGTGATGTGTTGGGTATAGGAAATGCCCAGAAGTTTTCTGTAGCAACTCATCTCCATGCTTTGTATTCTTCGTTGTAGATTTGCTGTGAGGGTCCATGCTTCGCAAGCATATAGGAAGATGGAGATGACAAGGGAGCGCAGCAGTCTTACTTTGGAATGTAGACTGATGGTCCTGTCTTTCCAAATGGGCTTCAACCTTGTCAGGGCAGCAGTTGTTTGTGCGATCCTGGAGAGGACTTCCTGTCGGGACCCATTGTCTGATACAATGGCTCCTAAATATTTGAAGCTATGCACTGTGTTGAGGGATTGGCCTTGGACTTTGATGTCCGTGTTGATGCCATTGGTGTTGTTGGTCATCATTTTGGTCTTCTCTACACTTATTTCCATTCCATAAGCTCTGGAGGTGGTGTCTGTGACGAGGCGTACAATCGACCTCTGAGCTAGGTTGCCCACAGTCATTCCTCGCACACAGCCAGCTACACTTTTCACACATCCAGCCACCCCTAACAGGCTCGCTCGCCAACTAGCTTAAGCCCCGCCCCTCGGGGACCCCCTGTTAAAGCTCGACACACAGTTAGACTCAGCGTCAGTCGAAAACCACCCAGCCTTGAAGCCACAACAACTTGTCCGAAGACACGTCTCCATCACCGGGCGACCTCTGAGCTACGGCAGTACTCGTGTGCTTCCACCCGTCTTAGTCAAGGTAAGAGAGGAAACTTACTCTTTGTCATGTAGCAGACCCATCACCCGTCGTTCGCCCAACATGTTCATACGTCCTGTCGATATGTATGTTCGTGTTTATAGTTTTGCCTTGATGTGTTGCTGTGACATGTATTTATTCCTTGCACATATTTTCTACCTTGTATATGACTCATGACATGTTTGAATTTATACTTGTATGCTCCATGTTAGCCCCATGTGTAAATATCCCACGCCATGCTGCCCCTCCACATAGATTAAAGTCCCCAGTACAGCCCTTGCCTACAACCCCTTTACCCTGTACCTATTCCATTTGCTTCCCTCCATGCTCCCAATGTATAGATATTTGCCCCTGTTAGCCACTACCCCATCTTAATACGCCGAAGGTATCACATATTAGCGGCTGCCAATAAACTCCACTATGGCCCTGTAAACCTAGTTGCATTGTTGGACTGTTGGAATGCACCGGTCAACTCTTGACTGGTCAGACCAATTTGAAATACTGAATGGGTAAAATGCGCCACAGGCCCTGAACCCAGGATATACCTATCCCCCGCTGATACAGAGTCTGTATTGCGTTACAGACGGCTCCTGTACCGGGCGAATTACCCCGGCCCTGTATCATCTCTAAGTCGCTGACCCGCTGCAGGCCCCTGACAACCCAGGGAGTCAACGAGAAGCGTTACTCTGAATTTCATCATCTCCTAGACAGCTAGCAACGAAAGCTGAAACCTGTGCCTGTACCTCCCACAAGATTGGCATACACGGTCATTGCGTCATAGCGTGACCGACTGACCCGCATCGCCGCTGAACCCACGCTAAAGCCTGGTCAAGTGACCACCCAGACTATCTTGGATCAACCGCCGCCCTCCTATAGCCAGCTAAGTGATTGACCCACGAGCATCACCACTCGAAGATCATCTGGCCAGAAACCAGCCAGATACACTCTTGCCCTATGACGATATCAGTCCACAGTAGCACTAGTACCCCAGAAGTCAACCACCCAGAATATCTCCGAGCTACTCCCTACTGATATAGACGCTACCCCGTGACTCACTATTAACATTACTTAATATAGACGACCCAATTCGATTTAAATAAACTTCACAGTTAGAAATTGCACTTACCCAGACTGGCCTTTGTATTCGAATTTCTCAACTAGTGTTGTATACCATCTTTCTCGTCTACCCTTTGACTGTCTCTCATTTAGTTAGTAGCCCTAGCCTTAATTCTCTTGAATGTCATCGCATCATTAGCCTAACAAAGGAGGTAATACAGCGCTAGAGATTAAGAGCTTACCCCCCATTCCCCCAACCCCTTTCTTTGTGACATTAACTTTGGCGACCCCGACGAGACAAAAGACTTAGGTTCCCATCCCAACCCGACGAGACAAAAGACTTAGGTTCCCATCCCAACCCGACGAGACTAAAGACTTAGGTTCCCATCCCAACTGGACGAGACTAAGGACTTAGCTTAGTTTCCACCCCAGCCCAGTATAGATAGGACCCAGCCCTCTAAGCCTAGTTAGGAGATAGCATAGCCCCATAGGTCCCTTACTGGCTTTCCCGAATGGTGGTGTCTCGAGAAGGGTTTTTTTTGCATTCATTTTTGTATTTTGATTGATTGCATTTTGTCTTTGTGGCTGTGTTGTGTTGTATTCGCCCCTGTGCAGTTTCATCGTAGCTCATTCCGCCCACCCCCTTGTTTTCCGTCAGTGTACCCCCTTGTGTGCGCCCCTCATTCCGGTTAGGACTTTTCAGGGTAAGTCACCTCCCTTACCATGGCCGACCGGGGAGAGCTTGCGCTCAAGTACAAGAGTATTGGCGAGAGCTTAGGGCTCGCCGGCACCGAACTCAAGGACTACGTCCTGGCTAACGTAGATGCGGACGTGGCCGAGGAAAAGTTGAAGAGGGAGGAGAGGGCTAAAGAGCGAGAGGCGAAGAGGCAGGAGGAAGAAAGAGCAGCGGCACGGAAGAAAGAGGAGGAGAAAGAGCGTATCGCCGCGGAAGAACGGGCCGCCGCCCGGAAGAAAGAGGAGGAGAAAGAGCGTATCGCCGCGGAGGAACGGGCCGCCGCCCGGAAGATTGCAGAGGAGGAGAGAGCCGCCGAACGGAGGAGAGAAGAGGAGAAGGAGAGGGTAGCCCAGGAGGAGAGAGCCGCCGAGCGGAGAAGAGAGGAGGCGAAGGAGAGGATAGCAGAGGAGGGGAGGGCCGCCGCACGGAGGAAGGAGGAGGACGAGAGGGTCGCGGCTCTCGAGGAGAAGAGGAAGGACAAGGAACTGGAACGGCGCCAAGCACTCCTCCAGCTTGAGCGCGAACGCCGCGATCTAGGCATCGCATCGCCCGCGAGCGAAGACTTCTCGCTCATCGCCCCCAGCTTCGCCGCCAGCGCCGGAATATCCGCAGTCCCCCCGCCGATTCCGGGGATGAACTTCCCCCTGGACCCATTCGTCGAACGAGACGAATCGATTGAAGTATACCTCGCCCGATTCGAACGAGTCGCGGGAGAAAACAGCCTTGACCCCCAGTACTGGTATCGCAAGCTTAGTCATGGCCTTAAGGGGAAGGCCTATGAAATCCTGGCCAAGACGCCAACTTCCGAGGAGGGCGACTACCCCGCCCTCAAGAAAGCTCTACTGCATGGATTTGAGCTCTCAGGCGAGCACTACCGCAAGAATTTCCGGAACTCCCGGAGAGAGAAAGGGGAGAAGTTTACGCAATTCGCCGACCGGCTAGCTACTCTACGGGACAAATGGATAGAGCAAACGGACGAACCAAAAACGTACGACGGACTGCTCGAATTGATGCTAGCCGAGCAACTCCGAGGGACAATGCCAGCGGAGCTTCGGACTTTCGCCGCCGAACAGGGAGCCGCCCGACTAGAAGATCTCATCATAGTCGCGGACCGCTACCTCACCGCCCACCCCGACGACAGACAGCCTCGCCGGGATCCGGCCGCACCCTCGTCGCCAGATACCCGCCACCAGCCTCGCCGGCCAGTCCCGCCAGCGAACCACCGCCCACTCCCGCCTAAAGGACGCCCAAACCCCGGAGCAGAGCCTGGGAAGCGGAGCTCAGAGCTCTACTGCGGCTACTGCCAGCGCCGAGGACACACCCGCGAGAAGTGTTTTCGCCGCCTCAGCGACCAGCGTCGCAAACAAGGTACGGTATTGGCCCTACGCCAAGTTACCCCCGACGGGAACCCGGTAACCCCCGTCGTCACTCCCACCGATCGACCGGCCGTCACCGAGCAAGTGACCGTCAACGATCGCCCAGCCCACTGTCTATACGACACTGGACTCAC
Organism: Oncomelania hupensis; assembly: GCA_036898135.1. NCBI lineage: Eukaryota > Metazoa > Mollusca > Gastropoda > Littorinimorpha > Pomatiopsidae > Oncomelania > Oncomelania hupensis. The sequence continues at coordinate 39,539,257 of CM072512.1, forward strand.
CTTCGACGCCGTCGTCCGCCGCTCGCTCATCAGGGAACAGGACCTGACCGGCGAAACTATCACCCTGAAGTTGGCCGACGCGTCCCAACCCAGCACCACGCTCCCTATAGCCCGGATCCAAGTCACCAGCCGATACGTCACGGGCACCATTCAAGCTGCCGTGATGGACCAGCCCCTGTATGACCTGATTTTAGGATGCCGCTACGTGTTCTTGGGTATGCCGCCCCAGCCTGTGGAGTCGATGGCCGCCGTCCAGACGCGCGCCCAGGCGAAATCAGCCGCGACACCACCCCCGATACCCAACCAGATGCCGGAACAGATCCGGAAGGCCCAAGAAGACGACGTCACCCTCCGCAAGTGCTACGGAAAGCTTCCCGCCGCACGCACTCCGCCCAAGTCCGGGGACTTTTTCGTCGAGGACGGACTCCTCTTCCGTCAGAAGGACGACCATTCGCAACTCGTCGTACCTGCGACCCTTCGCCCCCAAGTCCTAGAACTTGGCCATAGCATGCCCCTAAGTGGACATATGGGCATAGGAGCGACCACCCTACGCATCAGCGCCCAGTACCACTGGCCCGGGATGACAGAAGACGTGAAGCGCTACGTCAAGTCCTGTCGCCAGTGCCAACGATACTCGCCCCGCCATCACACCGTACCGGTCACTATCAGCCCCACCGTCGTCGTCGGAACGCCCTTCCAGCGAGTGGCCGTCGACATAGTAGGACCCCTTCCGCGGACCAAGAAGCGGAACCAGTATCTACTTACCCTTGTCGACGCTTGCTCGATGTGGTGTGAGGCCGTTCCACTACCGAAGATTGACGCCGCCCGAGTCGCCGACGCGCTCGTCACCATATTCACTCGAGTCGGATTCCCGGACAACATCTTGACCGACAACGGGTCCCAGTTCACCGGAAGGCTCATGCAGGAAGTTTTCCAACTACTTCGCATTCGTCATATCCGTACTCCACCCTACCACCCCGCCAGCAACGGACAGGTCGAGCGCCTGAACGGGACTCTCATCTCGATTATCCGCAAGATCGCCGACGAACAACCGGAAGCGTGGGACACCTACGTCGCGTCAGCGCTCTTCGCGTATCGAGAGACCCCGCACACCTCCACCGGATACACGCCTTCCACGCTGCTTTTTGGGAGACCCCTTTCTGGACCTCTAGCCGCCTTACGACGTAGCTGGACCGACGCCAAACTGGACGAGGCACCGGTCGACGCCACGAAATACGTCATCAAGCTCCAGGAGACTCTCAAGGCCACATGGAAAGCCGCCTCCGCCAACCTGAAGAAGGCGAGAGAGAGACAAGCCCGCTACCATAATCGCCGCGCCCGGGACCGAGAACTACAGGTAGGAGACCAGGTTCTACTGCTTCTCCCCAGCGGCACGAACAAGCTAGACATAGCTTGGCAAGGGCCCTACCCGGTGCTGGAGAAGCTCTCACGTACCACTTATCGCATCGAGGTAGGCGGAAAGCCCAGGACCCACCACATCAACCTGCTCAAGAGGTACCTGGAGCAGCCCACACCCGCCCCAGACACCCACTCGCTACTCACGGTCGCGCTGGCCGTCGAAGTGGATGGCACAGAGACCGGCGTCGCCGAATTTCCGCTAAAAGGGAAGGAATCCTTCCGGGACGTCTCTCTGGACCCCTCACTCCCCGCCGGCCAGCAACGCCAACTACGCGCCATCGTAGCCGAGTACAGGGAAGTCCTCACCGACATACCTGGGAGGACGGACCTAGAAGAAGTCCAACTAACCCTGACGGACCCCACTCCCGTCCGACAGAAACCATACCCCGTCCCACTTTCCCAGCAGCAGGTAGTAAGGACGGAAGTAGAGGCTCTGCTACAAGCCGGAGTCATCGCTCCCTCCCGTTCCCCCTACAGCGCAGGCATAGTGCTGTCACGGAAGCCCAGCGGAGAGCATCGCCTCTGTATCGACTTCCGACAGTTGAATCTCGTAACCCAGTTCGTGCCCGGACCCCTATCCGACCCGACAGACTTGTTTGCAAAGCTACAGTCCGCCAGATATTTCTCCAGAGTGGATCTGAGCAAGGGCTTTTACCAGATTCCCGTGCACCCTTCATCCCGCCAGTACCTGGCCTTCAGCACGATGGACGGCCACTATGAGTTTAACGTTCTGCCGTTTGGTCTACACAATGCCCCAAGTATTTTCAGCACGATGATGCGGAAGCTGTTGGACCCCCTCCACTGTCCGTCCCTACACTCTTTTATGGACGACATACTCGTCGCCACGGAGACATGGGAGGAGCACCTGCGAGTGGTGCGCCAACTCTTACGCCGCCTCAAAGAAGCTGGCCTCACTGCCAGGCCGACCAAATGCCAGTTCGGTTACCAAGAGCTGGAATTCCTTGGCCACACCATCAGCCAGGGACAGCTCCGGCCTCTGGAAAAGACTGTCCAGCGCCTTCGAGACGCGCCCCGCCCCAAGACCAAGAAAGATGTCCAGTCCTTCCTGGGACTGAGCGGCTTTTATCAAAAGTTTGTACCCGGATACAACGGGATCGCCGCGCCACTGTCCAGCCTAACACGCAAATCAGCACCAGACCGAGTCCTCTGGACCCCGCAATGTGAAGCTGCCTTCCAGGAGCTCAAGGATAAACTGACGTCACAGCCAGTCCTGCGACTCCCCAACCACGGACAGCCCTTCGTCCTGCGCACGGACGCCAGCGACGTAGGCCTCGGAGCCGTTCTGCTCCAACGGGACTCCGCGGACGCCCCGACGCTCTTCCCCGTCGCGTACGCCAGCCGGAAGCTAAAGCCGGCCGAACAGAATTACGCCACGTCGGAGAAGGAGTGTCTCGCCCTCGTCTGGGCAGTCCAGAAGTTCCAGCTGTACCTCTACGGCTCGCACTTTACTGTCCAAGTGGATCATCAGCCGCTTTCCTTCCTGGCGACATCTAAATCGCTCAACGCCCGGCTGATGAGGTGGGCTCTGCTGCTCCAAGCATACTCTTTCCAGCTGGAGCACATCCCAGGAAAAGACAACCACGGCGCAGACTTCCTCAGTCGTCACCCCGCAACAGACTCCATCGAGTCGCCACTGAGGGCCGACGCCCCAGCCTTCATACCCGCCGCCGCCCACTAACCGTAGCCGAGACCCGGCAGCTCCGCGGACCCCAGCCTTGGGCATCCGCCATCGACTACCCGGAACCCTGCATCGCCCCGCATCCCCCGGATCATCTCAAACCATCGTCTCACCCGGCAGCCGACCTCAGAGCTGATTGGCCGCGTCTCAGTCGAGGCCTACGACCTCGCCTTTTTCCGTGGGGGGGCCTCTGTGACGAGGCGTACAATCGACCTCTGAGCTAGGTTGCCCACAGTCATTCCTCGCACACAGCCAGCTACACTTTCCACACATCCAGCCACCCCTAACAGGCTCGCTCGCCAACTAGCTTAAGCCCCGCCCCTCGGGGACCCCCTGTTAAAGCTCGACACACAGTTAGACTCAGCGTCAGTCGAAAACCACCCAGCCTTGAAGCCACAACAACTTGTCCGAAGACACGTCTCCATCACCGGGCGACCTCTGAGCTACGGCAGTACTCGTGTGCTTCCACCCGTCTTAGTCAAGGTAAGAGAGGAAACTTACTCTTTGTCATGTAGCAGACCCATCACCCGTCGTTCGCCCAACATGTTCATACGTCCTGTCGATATGTATGTTCGTGTTTATAGTTTTGCCTTGATGTGTTGCTGTGACATGTATTTATTCCTTGCACATATTTTCTACCTTGTATATGACTCATGACATGTTTGAATTTATACTTGTATGCTCCATGTTAGCCCCATGTGTAAATATCCCACGCCATGCTGCCCCTCCACATAGATTAAAGTCCCCAGTACAGCCCTTGCCTACAACCCCTTTACCCTGTACCTATTCCATTTGCTTCCCTCCATGCTCCCAATGTATAGATATTTGCCCCTGTTAGCCACTACCCCATCTTAATACGCCGAAGGTATCACATATTAGCGGCTGCCAATAAACTCCACTATGGCCCTGTAAACCTAGTTGCATTGTTGGACTGTTGGAATGCACCGGTCAACTCTTGACTGGTCAGACCAATTTGAAATACTGAATGGGTAAAATGCGCCACAGGCCCTGAACCCAGGATATACCTATCCCCCGCTGATACAGAGTCTGTATTGCGTTACAGACGGCTCCTGTACCGGGCGAATTACCCCGGCCCTGTATCATCTCTAAGTCGCTGACCCGCTGCAGGCCCCTGACAACCCAGGGAGTCAACGAGAAGCGTTACTCTGAATTTCATCATCTCCTAGACAGCTAGCAACGAAAGCTGAAACCTGTGCCTGTACCTCCCACAAGATTGGCATACACGGTCATTGCGTCATAGCGTGACCGACTGACCCGCATCGCCGCTGAACCCACGCTAAAGCCTGGTCAAGTGACCACCCAGACTATCTTGGATCAACCGCCGCCCTCCTATAGCCAGCTAAGTGATTGACCCACGAGCATCACCACTCGAAGATCATCTGGCCAGAAACCAGCCAGATACACTCTTGCCCTATGACGATATCAGTCCACAGTAGCACTAGTACCCCAGAAGTCAACCACCCAGAATATCTCCGAGCTACTCCCTACTGATATAGACGCTACCCCGTGACTCACTATTAACATTACTTAATATAGACGACCCAATTCGATTTAAATAAACTTCACAGTTAGAAATTGCACTTACCCAGACTGGCCTTTGTATTCGAATTTCTCAACTAGTGTTGTATACCATCTTTCTCGTCTACCCTTTGACTGTCTCTCATTTAGTTAGTAGCCCTAGCCTTAATTCTCTTGAATGTCATCGCATCATTAGCCTAACAAAGGAGGTAATACAGCGCTAGAGATTAAGAGCTTACCCCCCATTCCCCCAACCCCTTTCTTTGTGACAGTGTCAAGCCTCTGTACCAGCTGTTCAAGTTCTTGTTTCACTCCTGCCAATCCATCAATGTCATCCGCAAAACGAAGATTGGAGATTGCTCTACCCCCCATGCTGACTGTGCCTTCGTGATCTGCAAGGGCATCTGATATGATGCGCTCTAGGAAGATGTTGAAGAGTGTTGGAGAGAGTAGGCATCCTTGACGCACACCGATTGTTGTTGTGAACCAGTTCCCCATGGCGCTGTTATGGAGGACTGCCCTGGTAGCCTTGTCATACAGGCTTTTGATGACTTCAATAATGTTAGGGCTGATGTTGTACACTTTCATTGTTGCCCATAGAGCTGCATGCCAGACTCTGTCAAACGCCTTCTTGAAGTCTATGAACACATGATATAGATGTTGTTGGTGCTGCAGGTATTTTTCACAGATTATTCTGAGGTTGAAAATCTGTTCAGTGGTTCTTTGCCCTGCCCTGATTCCTGCTTGTTCTTGAGCTATGGTTTGTTCAGCTTGGGGTTTCAACCTGTTAAGAATTATTTTCAGGAGGGCCTTGCTGGGGTGGCTGATGAGGCTGATGGTGCAGTAATTTTCACACTCCTGAAGGTTACCGTTTTTAGGAAGAGTGATGACAAGCGACTGGGTCCATGGTGTAGGCCACTCCCCACTCTGCCAGATCTTGTTACAGATAATGGTGAAGGCATCAATCATCGCTTCTCCTCCTGCTTGTAGCAGTTCCGCGGGTATGTTGTCCACCACCGCTGACTTCCCTTTCTTCAGCAATTGCACTGCTGCCTCAACTTCTTCCCGGAGAATTGGGAGGATTTCTTCTTCTTCTCTGTTCTCGGGACAGGCTAGATCTGATGGGTCTCCATTTGGTTTATGGTTGTAAAGGTCAAAACAGTACTCTGTCTATCTGTCCAAGACTTCTTGTTCTTCTGTAAGGCATATGCCACACTTGCTTTGGATCGTGGAGACTTTGGGCTGTTTAACACTTGTCAGCCGCTTCACAGTCTGGTAGGTATGACGTGGGATTTTATTGTTGCTTGACTCTGCATAATGGAATGCTATTACCCACTCGTCTTTAGTCTATGGGGATCGCTAGTAATCTCCCTGTGACTTAACTTAATACATTTATTTGTTTAGCTCGGTCTGTGGTTAGGCTGGAGTACAGAGATAGATAGAAAAATGGTAAAAGATCACTGTCACACTAGCTCTCACACGGCTATGAAACATATGTTATCCAGCCACTTGATAACAGTAAATATCACACATTTATTTCCTCTACTCTATACACGATCTGCTTGTACGATACTAACTTAAAAGTTCAAATGTCTCTTGGACTGGTTCGCTTTTGATAGTTCTAGACAGCTACTGTTTCTTCATCGGGCACTGGATACTTTCTGCCCTAATGGATACAACGACCGACAAAGGCCACAAGCTCTATTTCAGCGGGTGAGTCTAGTCCTCTTTCAACCAACTTGTGGTCTTGATTCGCTCTTTGCATTCCGCTGGGCCTATAAACAATGACTGACTAATTACGAGGGCGCGCACAGACACACACATATGCACAATAGTGAAAACCGACAATTGCACAAGGGGAGATCAAGAGTCCTGCGGTGGCGCTCCCTTCCTTCACAGAGCGAATGTACAAAAAGTCATCGAACTAGGGGTACAGTCAAACAGTGAACCGACGAAGGAGAAACCGTTGAGTGGATCTTGAGATTTGGCGTTCAACGGACCGACGGATCGACAGACCGATTGATCGACATTTGGCTCGCTCGGATTCACATTCAACTACTTGTGTTTAAATGGGGGGGGGGAGAGAGAGAGAGAGAGAGAGAGAGAGAGAGAGAGAGAGAGAGAGAGAGAGAGAGAGAGAGAGATTCCTTTAAAAATGTAATGTCTTCACCAAAGTCATATTCGACATCCCCCAACTCCCCCTTCACCATCCAGAACCAACCCAGCCGGAATAAATATTCAATTAAAAACATAAATTAAAAAATCCCCTGTTCCGTAAAAAAGAATCTGCTGAAGCATCCTAAATGGTAACACTGAAGGATCTCCACCAGCCAGTCACTTTACAATAAAGGCATCCCATACAGGGGACGCTGAAGCTGTTCTCTAATTTATCAAACCCCTGCTTACGAGAAAACACAATAGAATATAAACATCGTTATAAAATATTAACAAAACACATACATATAAAATTCCTACATTGCTAAATAATAATACCATAGAAAACCCTAGTGACCATTTGGCAGAGAGCGTCCAATATCCCCAAGCTGACTCAACAGACCCAATACACAAAGGAGGAGTTTTGAGAGAAAGAAAAAAAGTAGGTGACTGGCCTAGCGAAGAAGATAGCAGATTAATAGAATAGAGAAGGAGCGAGAGAGAACAAATGAGAATGACAGATACAGTGGTAATTTAAAGCACTAAATTTCAACACAGTTGGATACTATGTACGAATACAGTATCCCACTGTGTTGAAATTTAGTGCTTTAAATTACCACTGTATCTGTCATTCTCATATGTTCTCTCTCGCTCTAGACTGGAGCTTCGTGCTGAATATCACCAGTACGTCCTGGCACTAATTGCAGGAATATGGAGGACGCCGCCTCCTGTAAGGAAATTATCGATACGACTCATGCAGGCCGCATTTGCACTAATATTAAAAACCGACTCTGCCCTCAAACCTGTAGTTTAAAAGGTAAGCCACAAATCCATTTTCATACTGCAAGAAAAAAAAGAAAAGTGCAAGGGACTTGAAAATAAAGGTAAGCCCTTTTACTTCAGGAATAAAATGATCAGCTGCAGCCCCTTCTCGTCTGGAAATACGAGGAAAAAAAAACTACAGTAAACAACTTATGGGAATACAAACGATAAAGCATTTTGTTTTTAGCTTGACTAGTGAGCAAAACGTATTTAGCGACAAAGTGATTCCAGCGCCCCTGGCCTTGGCAGTACTGCAACACAATATGGCACAGGAGGCTGCCCACTTACCTAGGTATTGCTCCTAAGAAGTTTTATCATGATCTGTTTAGTGGTTCTTGAGAAAGAGCGTACCGACAGGCAGACCGACCGCCATTTTGCTTGTTCCGATTCCCGAGGTCAGGAAACGTTTTGTCAGCGAAACAAAATGTTGGTAATTATCGTGTGCGTTCCAAACGTAATATCGAGCAATAAAGTGGGTATCAGTAGACATCAATGGGATAATAATAGTTGTTTCCATCTATCCTTATTTGTATTTTGGTTCTAGAAATTGTATGGAGATTATATAAAACCAGATGATAAGCCAGGATAATGCATTTTCGGACACACATAGCCGATAAAATAAGCGTTTTGAAAAGTGTTGATTTTGTTGGCGTTATTGTGACAGGGCTTTATTTTAAGGAAGCACAAGGAAAACATGGAATGAGGGGACACCATCTGGACTATCTTGTAGCAAACAAATATGAAAATCGGCAAAGCCACATTTTACACACAGCGCAAAACGAGTTTAGAAAATTGTGTAGCACAATGACCTTGACCTTTAAGAACGTGCAAATATGGATGATCTCACATGCTTAGCAGTAGTTAAACTATCCGCAAAGTAAAAACGATGAGTTACGGTTCAATTTTATTAAAAAAATTTAATGAGTCAAAAAATTGGTTTGAACGAAAAAAGTGAAAATTGGGAGCGACGTGCCGACCATCTAAATGGAAACCGGACTGCTGCTCAAGGGCGGCCCATGATCTGAAGTAGCAGAAAGCTTATAACAAAACTCAACATAATCGCTTTAGCCGTTGTAAAGATTTTGAGCACAACTTATATGGCATTGGACAACACGATGACCTGCTCACAGTGGTGAAGTAACGGGAAACTCCCATTTTATGACCACGTCACCAGATCATCAGGCTTTGCAAGGACCATCCTGCAAGGCAAAGAGCAATGAGGTAGAAGAAGAGGGAGACCGAACACGATGTGGGAGGACAACATTCGAGAATGGACTGGCTAGACACTGAGCGAAGCCATCAGGGTTGCTGAGGACAGAGAAAGATAGAGTACGCTGGTTAAACAATCATCTGTGGTGCCCCAACGACCTCCGAGTTACGGGATAGGATAGATTTGGATCACCTGTGTAGATATAGGTATGTAGCAAAACAATTGGTGTCTCGTGACCCCGATCTTAGCAGCTTCTGTTGTTGACTTGACTTCTTTCTTATCTGAGGACAAACACTGAATTTAATCCCTTGGGCATTGAAATTGTTCTATTTAAACTGAGCAGAGAAATAGTTAAATAATCTTGTTCTACATTACTATCGTAGATACATAGTTTAGACTTCAGCATGTAATACTACTAGTATCGATTGTATAGTCGGTAGTAGTAAGTCGCAATAAGGTTACAATGTTCAGCAAAACTTGTGTGATCATTTTTGTTGCTGCTGTAGCTGTATTCGTGATTGCAACTGGTAAGTTTAAGAAGAGATTTGACTCGTTAGGAGAGAGGAAGATTGATTATCCTATACACGTGAGAACTTTCTAGAATTGTAATAAACATGTACTTTGTGTTTTCTAATAACCGTAATTTTTATGAATATAACGAGGGGACATTAGCACTAAAAAATCAATGTGACACATTATTTCCAGTGTTCCAAAAGGCGTCACGCCTAAACTCTCTATTCTTTTTGTCTGTCTCTCTCTGTCTGTTTCTCTCTTTTTCTTTCTTTCTGTCTGTCCCACTCTCTTTCTTTCTCTGTGTGTGTTGATTTTACAGTTCAATGCAAATCACCCTTGCAGGAGTAACCAGCCAGCCAGCACCTGGTGGTTTCCACCCCATTTCCAGTGACGACCCACATCTTCAGCCGTGTGTCATCTTTGCAGCAGTTGAAGTGAACAAACGTTGCAACTGCTTATTCTGCCAAACCGTTGTCAGTGTATGTAATGCTTCAGAAAAAGTAAGTATAGTTCTTCATGTGATTTATTGATTATTTTCCATGTTTAAAGTTTCATTTTTAAATGCTTGAACGAAAGACAAAAACCATTACCTTCCCCATGACGATGTAGAAGACCAACTAGCTGAGAAACACAAATTATGGGACTGTATAAAGTTTTACACTATTTTTTTATATACCGAACTGCCATAATTCAACCATTTGAAATTCTGAACACTCCTTGTGCAACCCAAAACTGTGCAGTTGTTTTTCCTCGTCCAGTTGGAGTATTTATTTATTTATTGTTTATGTATTACTGACAATTTGATCTAACCCATATATCTAAGTTTATGTGCTTTACAGTGATACTACAATCAACAAAATCACAACGCAGTTTATAAGACATTGTTGTTTATAAAACCAGAAGCAAACACACACACACACACACACACACACACACACACACACACACCACATCACATTCTTCTCCCTTCTCTTCCCGTTGACACCCACGAGCAGGTCTGCACAGAACCTGAAAGCTTGCAGGAAGAATGCAGGTCAGAGGTCGTATGACGATTTAAACAGGTATTCACAATCTTCTGAAGAAGAATAATAATAATAAGAAGAGACTATCACTGTGAATAACTGATTGAATGACGGACTGACTGATTGACTTAAGAAATGAATCAATGGAAGAAATAATAAAGTACATAATTGGCTGTTATTTCAGATTGTGTCTGGTGCTATCTTTAATTTTACAATGACGATGCAGCAGTCCAGTCAGTGCAAGAGAGACAATTGTACCGTTCCGTTTTCACCAAAGGAATGTCCTCCTGATGCAACCGTTAAAGTATGTTGATGATTGAACGGAGTGGTACATGAATAGTTGCATGAGTGGTCAGAAAACTGGTGAATTGTTTAAAGATTTGTTGTTTGGGTGGATAGATGGCTGGCTGAACCACTGTCGATACATTATTTTAAGGTTTGGGCAACGATAGCGCAAGAGGAACCTGGTTAATAACTGGATGTATATGTGAATATATGGATCAGTGATTGGAGGTGTATGTGCACTGATGGATGAGTGATTGGATTTGTATGTGGATAGATGGATGAGTTACCGGATGTGTATGTGGATAGATGGATGAGTGATTGGACGATGAGGTGGATTCATGGATGGAAGGATGGTTGAGGTATGGGTGGTTGGTTAACTTATGCAATATTGGCATTAAAGATGGACTGCACTGAAAACTTGATGATGATGGTAATGAGGCATAGGAATTTACCAAGTGTCTCGTACATCACGTCGTCTGCTGCAGTGTTGCCTTGCATCTTCGGCGCCGTCCCACTTTTTATTCCAAATCTTCATTACCGAAATCATGCTTCTCAATCACTCCACTTTTATTTAACACATATCCACTTTCACTGTTTACACACTGCCTTGTTGGACTGAAATACGACAATGGTATGTCTGGGTGTGGCGTACGTGTAGACGCGGCGGCGAAATGGGTCGGTATACTTGGTGCAGAAATCAGTGTTTTTTTCTTGACTGTTTTTGTTCTCTTGTCTCCAATATAGTTATGGCGGTTATTTATTAATATTTTGGTAATAAGCAGGTATTTTCTAAAAGCAACCGTTAGTGTGGTAGGTGGATTGATGTATAATTGTACTTATTGATTGTTATTATGATTATT
>CM072512.1:39553279-39573279 GCA_036898135.1 Oncomelania hupensis
CAGTATAAATAGTATCCCCACTGTGTGGAAATGTAGTGCTTTAAATTACCACTGTCCAGTGGCGTAGCTAGGGGAGGAGGAGGGGGGTCCAAATTTGAAAGTCCTCCCGGGCCCCCAAAGGAGTGTCCGAAATTTTTATTTACATCAAATATTAAATATTACGCCACCGCCATGTAATCTTATGTACTGTACCAATTTGAATTTAGACTGTCTTATATATTTATTAAGTACAATATCTCATGTCGTGATGTCGAATGTCAAAATGCAGGGGCCCCCAAAGAGGCCAATCCCCCCAGGCCCCCAAATCCCTAGCTACGCCACTGACTGTGTCTGTCATTCTAATTTGTTCTTTCTCGCTCCTTCTCTGTTCTATCAATCTACTATCTTCTTCGCTAGACCAGTCACCTACATTTTTTCTTTCTCTCAAAACTCCTCCTTTGTGTTGGGTCAGCTTGTGGATATTGGACGCTCTCTGCCAAATGGTCACTAGGGTTTTCTATGGTATTAATATTTAGCAATGTAGGAATTTTATATGTATATGTTTTGTTAATATTTTATAACGATGTTTATATTCTATTTTGTTGTTTTTTAAGCGGGGGTTTGATAAATAAGAAAACAGCTTCAGCGTCCCCTGTATGGAATGCCTTTATTGTACAGTGACTGGCTGTGGAGAGCCTTCAGTGCTTCTATTAAGGTTGCAGCTATTTTATACGGGACAGGGGTGAGTCCTCCTTCAACCAAGTTTGTGGTCTTGATTCGCACTTTGCAGTCCGCTGGACCATATACACAATGACTAAGTAACTACGTACGAGCGCGCCCACAAACACACACATATGCACAATAGTGAAAACCGACAATTACACAAGGGGAGATCAAGAGTCCTGCGGTGGCGCTCCCTTCCTTCACAGAGCGAAGCTACAAAAAGTCATCAAACTAGGGGTACAGTCAAACAGTGAACCGACGAAGGAGAAACCGTTCAGTGGATCTTGACATATGGCGTTCAACGGACCGACGGATCGACAGACCGATTGATCGACATTTGACTCGCTCTGATTCACATTCAACTACTTGTGTTTAAATGGAGAGAGAGAGAGAGAGAGAGAGAGAGAGAGAGAGAGATTCCTTTCAAATGTAACGTCTTCACCAAAGTGATATTAGACATCCCCCAACTCCCCCTTCACCATCCAGAACCAACCCAGCTGGAATAAATATTCAATTATAAAAAGAAGTTACAACAAGAACAATAATAAATTTAACAAAACAGAATACATTATATCATTAAATTATCTTACACCTCTCATACATTGACAACAATTCTTACATATTTTCCGGGTTTGATAATACAGTCGCTATCGGTGATGTTAGTAGAAAACTTTGCCACAGCAACAACAATCCAATAATCTTAAAAAAATTTATTCTAATTTTTTTCTTTTACATTCTCAGGAAGCATAGGTTATACTATATTACAAACAAATAAAAGATGTTAAATATTAATTTGTTCACCACAAACACATTTTACATCGGGTGAAAATTTGGTTTTAAACGCCTTTCATTTCATTCTAAAAATGAGACAAACATTTGTATTACTTGTTGTACAATTGTAGGTGCATATTGCCACACTAAATTTCTTACGCCATTTGAAGTCTAGTTGATACTTTTTTTTTTCCCATAGTGTGGACTCCATCAATCTGTAACATTCTTGTAGTGATAATAAAATATTAATTTTGTATCACAGATGAATCTTGATTCTTCGCTCCTACTTTGGCTCCATCTGCCCATTCAGTATATAATAACCTACAACGAGATGGTATCCAACAGGAACTTACACTCGTTCCCCTATGTATTAGTTCATTAATTAGATGTATAATATGACATATAAATTCTCCTCGTACTTTCATAGGCTTACTTAATGTTTGCATTGCATATAATATTGATATTGAATCCACACAAAACGGAATTGGAACAAATTGTTTTGGCGAATATATGAAATGATTTAAAGCCATTAATTTACCAGTTAGTTTAGCTTTGAATATTGAGTACTGTTTACCTAAATCATAAGACTTGGTAATATTTAACGCTGGGATCACAAACTCTGATCCAATATTATTATTATTATTATTATTATTATTATTTTTACATTATTATTATTATTATTATTATTATTATTATTATTATTATTATTATTATTATTATTATTATTATTATTATTATTATTATTATTATTATTCAATGATGACCCATCTGTAAACATTTTAATTAATGATTGGGATATTGTTGGGATAAGTGAATGAACTATCCTATCCCGTAATTCGAAGGTCGTTGGGGCACCACAGATACTCGCTTAACCAGCGTACTCGATCTTTCTCTGTCCTCATATATGTAGGCTTACTATCTATGTATGCAACCTATGGCTAAACATGATCCCCCAAAAATAATAAAAGCATTATTACATTATTGTCAATATGACTGAACAAAACAAACACTCAATTAAATCTTGTAAAACAAACATACATACATTTGTTCAAACGGACAAAGTGACCAATCTCTCAGTTTCTTCACACAATACTAAATATGGACAGGCACGTAAGCTTACACCATCTAAATCAATATACACACATACACGTTTCCAAAATATAAAAAGAATGATTTCAAAATATATAAGCGATTTAACGCATTTCCAAATCGGAGAAAGGTGTTAACATCTGCCCAAAATTGAACTGCAAGGTTTGTATATAAGAAGGGAGCGTTGTTAACTTCAATTATAGCTTGTTCCTTATTCATTGTCTCAATTTTACTGCAACTGGTCAGTACGTTTACACGAAGACGTCGTCCCCATAACGTGGAGACAATTCCGGTAGCCTACATATTATATTCACTATCGCAACGATTTTCTTTTGGAAAGTGATATTTAACTCCCAAACCAGAAACTGACTGCAACTTAGTGCATGAGGTCCTTGACACCAATCATGGACTGCGTGCGACCGTCAAACGTTATCTTGGGAGAGGGCGTAATCATTCAAGGACGAGAGTAAGATTGTAAATGCGGTCTTCATACTTAAAAAAAAACAACATTAATAAATAAAAATCTTCGATTTTATATAGCTGCACGTTTTCAGTTCAAAAGCTACTGAAGGCGTTGTGAGATACAAGATCTACCTCAAGCCAACCGAGGCGCCCATTTGCAGCCTTTGGGCGCATCGTCTGACGCCCAGACAACTGAGCTCAATCCTGGCTGACAGAGGATGGGAGAGAAGGTCCTAACGCTTGCTGGGTGTAAGCTATTTGTGTAGCCGGCACTCATCCGTCTAGGGCATGAGTGTTAGGATCAATAAAATCCGTGCGATGGAAATCGTGCGTTCATGGACTAGACCTCAGTTTATACTCTCATCCGAAGGAGTAGGGGCGCAGTGACTTTTTTTTCTTACATCGGCATTCCAGATGGTCAATCGACATCGAACAGCAGTACGGGATGTTGTGTTATCGCTTGACTTTCAATGCTTCAAATGTTTTTGCCGTTGAGTACACCACTGAGCGAACTGTTTCTCGGGATCAGACTATGTCGTTTCTGCACTCCGGGCAGCTTGTAACCACGGCCCGCAACGGCTGTACTGTTCTCTTGGCTTTCAATGCTGCAGTTATTGTGCATTGGCATACACCACTACCTCAACTGCGCTTTATGGTGCTCTGGTTTTGTTCAGCGCTAATAGGACATTAAGATTATGCATCAACTACCTATTTCATTACTGTCTGCACTAATCGTTAAAAACTTAGGCTTATTTTTTCAAGATGTTTTTTTGGGTCACACTGTAGTAACTGTCACGTTCTTATCATACAGAAAAAAATACGACCGTTTTTGCTAAATCTTACGACTCCTGGTGTTGTTTATTATATCTTCGTTTTTTCTGTCTATAGAAAGAATAGCATAATATTTAATAGCAAAATCGTGCGCAGAAATACGGGGTGGTTATACTGCTTTGGTTTGTCCCTGCTTCTGTCTGTGTGTGTGTGTGTGTATGTGTGTGTGTGTGTGTGTGTGTGTGTCTGTCTGTCTGTCTGTCTGTCTGACTGTCTGGGCATTTTCGCAGAAGATGTTTTAATATAATTTTGGGCACACGTCTATGACGGCCTATCAGCGCCAAAACACAGAGTTACCAGTATCAAGAGATACTTGAAATTAACACGTGTTGTGTGTAATTTACATAGATACCGGTAATCCACAGTGTTAATTAATAAATATCAGTATTTGCCACGCCTTCCTAGCGCCAAAATATGATAATTACAATTTTCGGGAAAAAATAACAATTATCGTGAGATAATTACAATTATTATTAGATAATTACAACAAGCACTAAAATTACAAATATTATTGCATGATCATGTTTATTTGTCAGGTTTGGCTCTAGCAATCCGTCTGGAAATGCGCCAAATCCGAAAATTGTAATTTTAACCTAATATTTACAATTGTTACGTGTTAATTCTAAATATGTTGTTTTCCACTGAACTGTTGGGTTTTAAATGTGTAACTGTAGATTATAGTCACACGACACCGAAGCGTATAGGCGACTACTGGTCACATTATTCTGACACCAGCGAACCAGTTGATGGTAAGGGGAAAATAATATGGTCACACATTGGCCAATCCGGGATTCGAACCAGGTACCTTTCGGTTACTAGTAAGACGCTCTACCAACTGAGCTACCCGGCCCCTCAATTGGTTTTTTGTCTCAACCGTGCTACGTATGTTTATCAGTTTATAGTCCCCTCTCTTCCCGTAAGGATTTTCAGAGAGGAGACTCATATATAGTGATCAATCAGAGTAGACTTCCGAACACCCGCACTTTCCCCACGCTGCAAACTTGTGCAATGGAAGACACTGTCCATAAAAACGGTAGGCAAATTTACATGCTTCTTGTCTGTTTTAGTATATAATTATTTATGTCAATAAAATATATTTTTAACCGCAATTTAATGCTGATGCGCATGCGCAGTCCGATGCGCGATGCGCAGCACTGTTTACAGCAAACCTTAGGTTTTGGGCGCTACTAAAGCGTGGCCAAACCTAAAAATTAATATTTAACAGTGTGCATTACCGGTAATGCTGTGAGAACAGAACACATGTTAATTACCATTATCACTCATACATATAACTGCAGGTTTTGTCTCTAGTAAGCCGCCTTAGCCAGAATTAAGCATAATTATGTTCACATTTTAATTATCTTGTGAAAAGTGTAATTATTAAGTGATATGTGATAATCACAATTTTTATTTGGGGGATCATTTCCAGGCGGATTGCTAGAGCCAAAAGTGAAAATTAGATAGGATCACGCGAAGATATTTGTCATTTTTCAACGATAATTGTAATTATCCCTTGATACTTATAACTATCCCATGAAATTTTTAATTAACAGGTTTTGGCGCTAGTAGACCGTCATGTCTCACGTCACGATCTCGCCACCCTTCATTTCCTGTTAGCTATTTCTGATAGTGGTAAAAACCGATTTGTTTTAGAACAGCGGGCCCTTAAAACAGTATGTTGAACAGCGTGCTGTGGTGGGCCTGTATTTTAAGATTGTATTTATTTAATCGTTCTTATATAGCGCTTTTCCAGCTCAAGAGCTGCTCAAGGCGCTGGCCGATACAGGATCTAACTCAAGCCGCCCGAGACGGCCACCCGCAGCCTTTGGGCGCATGGTCTGAAGCACGGACAACTGAGCACAATCCTGGGCAGCCAGGGATGGGGGAGAAGGACCTAGGTGCATGCTGGGTGTTTTCTTGTCACCGGCACTCACCCGTCTAGGACATGAGCGTCAGGATCTTTAAAGTCCGTTATGATGGAATGTATGCGACACAGACTAGACCTCGGTTTATACTCTCATCCGAAGGAGTATTGTACCAACCGTACTGAGCATGCAGACTACACACGGAGCTTCTTTCAATGGGAGATAAATAAAGTTCATAAGGCTAGTTGATTTTTATATTTATTTATCAGTCTTTCTAATGTCGCAATGCTAACGTTCATTTTTCAAATTACTTAATTAAAAAAGTATGCATTTAAGAAGAAGAATACACAGAGGAATTGAGGAAGGTTGCTTTTTAAAGCTGGGATATAATAGGCCGCGTTAGTGTCCAGCGCATGTTAGCAGCGTTTTAATAATAGCAATAATACTGCAGCGGTTTCATTCTGTGTGCTTAACATTATAATTTGACAGGACACTGATTGTTGCGCACTGTAGTGCATCGTTTTGGTGTTATGCCTCATTTTCACTATGAGTCGCACAGAGAGAGAGAGAGAGAGAGAGAGAGAGAGAGAGAGAGAGAGAGAGGAGTGAGAGAGAGAGAGAACATTGGATTTTTTAATAGGATAAAGGTGTTAGGCTCTAACGCCTCGTATTAAACGACAATACAATAGCCTACAATGCAACATACCACAACATTATTACCCCCAAAAAGGAATTACAGCAGGCGCAGAATCACATTATAAATCCATATACATTAAAGAATACAGGATAATCCAGTATCATACGCATCAAACTCATCGTAAACAGTATTCTAACTCTCCAGTTAGTAGAGACAGTCATATATAATGAACATCTAACAATAGGCTTAAATTTAAATATAATCAGTGGAAATAACATCTGTGTGTGTGCGTGTGTGTGTGTGCATGTGAGTGCGCGCGTGTGTGCGTGTTCACTCGGCGTTATTTGGACTAACTAGTGAACATCTACATAACTTGTTTTGACGGTCCTTATTTTGACGTCAAACCAATGATCCGTTAGGGTTAGGGCTGTGTTACGGTTAGGGTAAGGGTTAGGACTAGGGTTAGGACTAGGGTTAGGGTTAGTGTTAGAACACTTAAAAGTACTTACAAAGGGGGACGTAATATGATCCATTGTCAACATAACGTATGTGACGTTTCATGAAAGTCATAATAACTCTGTGAAAACAAGTATTGTGTGTGTGTGTGTGTATCTAGGTAGAAACGCCGTTATTTTGACAAACACTTGAAACTCTACGTACTTTCTTTTGATGGACCCCATTATTTTGGCGCCAAAACAGTTTTCCGTCAGGGTTAGGGCTGTGCTAGGCCTAGGGTTAGGCTAAGGGTTAGGGTTAGGGTTAGGGATAGGTTAAAAATTTGAAAATGTCAAAATAATGTAACGAAAATGAAAAGTGTGTCAAAATAATCCCTGTTTTTTTTTTCACAAGTCATCAGAATGTCGTTTTTACAAAAATGTGTGTGTGTGTGTGTGTGTGTGTGCGGGTGTGTGTAGGTGTGTGTGTGTGTGTGTGTGTGTGTGTGTGTGTGTATGTGTATGTTATGTTTGGTTGTATAATATTTCATATTGGGAAAAAACTTTCTTCTTATTGCTGTAAAACTATGCCATGATTGTGAAATTTGAATTGTATACCTGTGTTGGCTTAAAACTCACGACGAAGTTCTTTTTTTGAAGGGAGGAAGTGAGACGTGGGGCTGGAGTTGGGGGCGGAATACTTGTATAGAGAATTCTCTTTTTATATTTTTTAGTTCAGTGTTTTTGTTAATCTCCTTCAACCATTTTTTTAAACTTCTCTTCCTGTCTTATCAGTAGTCTTGCGTTGAGTTCTGTCGCTCTATTTGAAATGACTTAGTGCCGGAGTCAACATGGCATTCGATTGCGGGTTGAATAAATAAAGTACCTTCCACCGCTACCAACCATGATCGTGCTGCTGATGGCCCTGTTCGGTGAGTTCGTGAGTTCAGGTATAATAAGCTTTTTTCGACATATTTTTACTTGGTCAAACGGGTTTGACCAGTGTGCAATAGGAAAGATTACTCCTGTGGAAAAGTTTGGACCTATGCACCTGTTTCGTACCCAAGTGGGACATAACATTACCTAAAATAATTATATATTGTCCCTTTGTATTGGGAAATTCTGGACCGCCTCCCATGGGAAAGTCGTAGTAGCAGCCTGTGGCGCGCCCAAATCCAATTCTAATATTAGTTGTATTTTGAAATTTTGCTGAGGTAGCAAACCGGAGTACCAGGAGAAAACCCCCCGAGTCGTTGCCCGAGCCGAAAATAGATAATATTCTGAGATACATAACGCCCAGACGCAGGACCGATCCCACAGCTGTCAGGCGCCATTCAATTGGTTTCTAGCCTGTGTACAAGTCAAGTTAGTCCCGCCTTAGACCATCGCGGCCACAACTCTCGCAGTTTTTTTCGTTTTTAACCCCGACTCTTTTTTTTTCTCCAGACGTGCTAATTTCTTGACTTGTAGGTTTATTGTCCTCAATTATTATAATTTCACAGAGAACTGACTAATCGTTAAAATGTCCACTAAATACTGAACTGTTTGTATCCTGTTAAAAGAAGAACAAGATTCACTTTCAGGAGTGATTGTGTGTGTTTTTTCTATACATCATCATTTAAATATTCTGAAAGTTAAGTTTAATAAATATTAATATGTTTTTTGATATCATAAATGTGAATAAATGTTAAATTAAATTAAATTAAACGAATACTAAAATACAATAATATATTAAATTAAGTTAAACTAAATACAGTAAAAATAAATAAATAAATATAAAGTTAATAAATAAACTGTAAATCTTTGTAGGCCTTTAATGTATATACGTTTTTTTTTCAGGTGTGAACTTTTTGTTAACTATCATTACGCAGGGTGTTTTTGAAATTGATACTTTTGATGATGATAATGCGTATGTATAGCACAGACTTATTTTGGAACTGCGGACAGCTCCGGAAAATGAGCCGTCTGAAAACGTACGGATGTTGGGTCGGGGTAGCTAGGTACATACGCTTCAGTGCAAACAGATAGCAGCACAACACTCCGTGTCTTCATTTTGCTTCTTTTTCATAAAGCCGAGTCAAAACACTGACAAGAAAATAAACACTTTTGACAAAACTTATTTTTCAGCGAAAGGTGTGTGAGCTTCTGGAAATACGTTTGAATGGTTAGCCATATTGTTTGAATGTGTAACTGTCAAGCGTACAGTGCTCTTACATAGTTATGTTAAGTATTGCAGTGCTATATACAATTGTATTTATTTATTTATTTATTTATGATTATTATTTTTTAAAATTATTATTTATACTACTACTACTACTACTACAACTACTACTACTACTACTACTACTACTATTACTACTACTACTACTACTATTGTTGCTGCTGCTACTACTATTACTACTTCTACAACATAATGAAGAGGCGTGGAATAGGTCGCGAGGCCTAAAATCAAGCCTCTAACTACTGTACTATTACTACTATTGAGAAACTGTTTGAGCTTGTAAGTGCGTTATATAAGAGCAATCTCTTTCATTTTAAAACTACTTCTTCTACTACATGTACTATACTACTACTACTACTACTACTACTACTACTACTACTACTACTACTACTACTACTACTACTACTACTACTACTACTACTACTACTACTAAGACTACGACTACGACTACTACATTTTCTGCGCCCTTTTTCGCGTGTGACAGGGTCGGTTTGCGGTGTTGCTGGAGGAGAGAGATCTCTGAACGACTCCAGGTGTAACTGTACTGATATTCAAAATATGTTTCGCGTGCGCGTGAGCTGTGACGATATCCCCAATTTGTGCGAGGATCAGCCCTTTTTGGCCCATGTTATGTGTCCAGCCAGTTGCTGCCACTGTGGTACGTACATCGTGTTATGACTACTTTCAAGTTGCACACCACACTGACCTTTCGGATTCTAACTGACCCCAAATCTCACACTGACCTTTAGTTCACAATTCAACACAATGGGGGAAAGGTTCAAGTCTGTAGGACCTATTATTCTACTTCCTTCTTTTTCAAATGTAATCGTTCTTATAAAGCACCTATCCTGCTCAAGAGCTGCTCAAGGCGCTGGTTACACACATTCACACACACCCACCCACACGCACACACACACACACACACACACACACACACCAGAGCGCGCGCGCTTCGTGTTAAAATTCTATCTAGATTGCACACTCCCTCTATTCGACCTTGTGTTTACCTATACTCACATACACACATAGGATACACACTCGCGTGTGCTCACCCGTCCGCACGCACATCACTGAGCCAACTACGCCTCCCATATGTTAACAGATTCCTACAAAGACTGGAGCTCCGTGCTGCATATCACCAGTCCTGGCACTAATTGCAGGAATATGGAGGATGCCGCCTTCTGTAAGGAAATTATCGATGCGACTCCGGCAGGCCGCAGTTGCACTGATATTGAAAACCGACTCTGCCCTGACACCTGTAGTTTAACAGGTAAGCCACAAGTCCATTTTCATACTGCAAGAAAAAAAAGAAAAGTGCAAGGGACTTGAAAATAAAGGTAAGCCCTTTTACTTCAGGAATACAATGATCAGCTGCAGCCCCTTCTCGTCTGGAAATGCAAACGATAACTCCTTTCTCGTGTGGAAATTAAAACAAAACATACTACAGTAAACAACTTCTGTTCTGGAAATACAAAAGATAAGCATTTTGTTTAGATAAAGACTATGGAGCAAAACGTATTTAGCGACAAAGTGATTCCAGCGCCCCTGGCCTTTGCAGCACTGCAACACACGATGGCACAGGAGGCTGTCCACTTACCTAGGTAATGCTCCTAAGAAGTTTGGTCATGATCTGTTCAGTGGTTCTTGAAATATGACGTACCGACGGACAGACCGACCGCCATTTACAGTAGCTCGTTCTGATTCCCGAGGTCAGAAAACGTTTTGTCCGCGAAACAAAATATTGGTAATTATCTTGTGCGTTCCAAACCTAATATTGAGCAATAAAGTGGGTATCAGTAGACATTAATGGGATAATAATAGTTGTTTCCATCGGTTACATGCTGAATATATGCAGTGTCAGGATGTATATACTGTAGTTTACAGTTTCATATCTATGAGAGTGTTGTGCGGAAAGTATTGGTCAGCGCGATATATTGCGTAGTGTATAATATAGGTTTTGAAAGAATCTCGTGTTTTACTTAAGCTCGGTAGCTGCTATAGAAGCTTGAACGGAGTTTTGTGCCTTGAATTGTGAGCTGGGAGAAGCGCTGTGAAGCCAGAATCAAGTTGGTGCTGGCTATAGCTATAGTCGGACGGTGACTGCCACTATTATTGAATAGGTGTAGAGTCCTTTTATAAGGGTTGTGTTTTGTGTTAGAACCACCCGATGTCTTTTACCTTTAGAAGGGCAAGAATGACCAGTGTGCTGTTGAGGAACTGTAGTAAATAAGTACATTTACTGCAGTGTAGGAGAGATATCACTGCCACAAGTTCTGTGTGATACTGTGTAGAGTGTGTGTCCTTAAGGATGTGTGCTCTTCTACTAGAGACCGCCCAAGGCCTAAGTATCTTCATTGATATTAGGATGGCCTAGGATCGTAGATAGGGCAGCAGTAACGAACCAACGACTCCCGTACAGCCTGTGTTTTGTGTTGTGTTGTGTTGTGTTGTCTGTACCATCACAGGCCGAGGACTGAAGGTGAGTGGACAGTGCCCATCATTCTATTTCTTGTAGTAGCTATACACTCTAAGCATGCGTACGCGGATGACTGACGATGGATGAGGGGGGAGGGAGGGAAGGGGTATTTTGATAAATATTATGTTTTATATGATTTTCTAGTGTGGAAATGTTAATGGAATTATGTTGTTGAGGTGGTTGCAAGAACGAGGTCAAGAGTGATAGGTATGATAGTATGGTAGAGGGGTGATGAATATGAGAGAGAGGATGAATGAAGATGGTTGATTAGGAATGAAATTATAATGCATTTGTATAATAATCACGTTCATACGAAGGTATATGAATTATAGAAGAATTGTGCACTGTTAATAATGCATAAATAAACAGGTCAAGATGGCGGACGGCGGAAGGAGTTATTTCCCATGTTATGTTTACATCGTATATGGGTAGCCTAGTAAGAGAAGTTATTATGTTGACCAGATTGGGCCTGCTTGCTTGTTTGCTGATGCCTCCTTGCTGTTGTTGTATAGTTCCGTGCTATGGTTCAACGATGTTCTGAACCTGTCCAATACGCTGAGAAGTGGGCACTGCGTGACCTTTGCTACCTTGGTGCTGCATGACCCCTACTACCTTGATGCTGCAAGGGTGCTTGCTCGCATGACCGCTGCTACTTGGAGTTGCGGTACTCAGGGCCTCGGACACGCACAAACGTACATTGCACGCACATAAAAACATACT
Source organism: Oncomelania hupensis (assembly GCA_036898135.1). Lineage (NCBI taxonomy): Eukaryota > Metazoa > Mollusca > Gastropoda > Littorinimorpha > Pomatiopsidae > Oncomelania > Oncomelania hupensis. The sequence continues at coordinate 39,565,488 of CM072512.1, forward strand.
AAACACTTAATAAACATGTAATAAATTGATTTTCACAGAATTCGTTGAAGTTCGTGATCAAAGGCTTATTCTATTTTGGACTGTGGTAGTTCTTCGAAGACAGTGTGGTGATTTTCTTGGAATTTAGTAAAAAAAAGAAACAAAAGACTTGTGTTGCTGATTCCAGATGTTATAGTTAAGCTTAGTAATGAATAATGAACAATTGTGCTGGTTTATGTAAAGGATTTGATATTAATTAAATACATTCTTTCAAATCTTATTGGTTGTATACATAAGCCATCTGTTGTCATACTTCATCTTTATTTTCATATTGTTATATCATTGGTTGCGTTGGCACCTTGTGTCCAATGTTTAAGGCGTTACGAATTAATCAAGGGAGGTAATTGATTGTTAATTGTTGGGGTTGTGGGGACCGGTTAAGGGTTAGGGTATGGTTAGATTTCCCATATTCCTGTGTATATGTGTTGAATAAAAGAGTGTAACTGTTCATCTGGTATTTGTGTTAGTATTTTAGTTTGAGTTTGAATCCCTTCACTCGCTGTTTGAGCTGAAGTCACTGATCGGAGGCACGGTGGTCTAATGGTAGTGCTTCGGCTTGCGGATCTGAAGGTCCCGGGATCGAGCCCTGTCGGGTCATTGTGTTGTGTCCCTGGGAAAGACACTTTACTCCCGTTTCCTACTCCTTCGGATGAGAGTATAAACCGAGGTCTAGTCAGTGTGTCGCATACATTCCAGCATAACGGACTTTAAAGATCCTGACGCTCATGTCCTGGACGGGTGAGTGCCGGTAACAAGAACACACCCAGCATGCACTTGGTCCTTCTCCCCCATCCCTGGCTGCCCAGGATTGTGCTCACTTGTCCGGGCGTCAGACCAGGCGCCCAAAAGCTGCGGGTGGGCGTCTCGGGCGGTTTGAGTTAGATTCCTGTATCGGCCAGCGCTTTGAGCATGAGTTGGTAAAGCGCTATATAAATAAAGTGATTAAAAATTAAAGTGATTAAATCCCAACCGGGTGACGTGACACCATTTATCCTTACTCGGTTTTTTTGTTATAGAAAGTGTAAGGAAATAATATAAAACCAGATGATAAGCCAGTCAAATGTATTTTCAGACACACATAGCCGATAAAATAAGCGTTTTGAAAAGTGTTGATTTTGTTGGCGTTATTGCGACTAGGCTTTATCCTATGGAAGCACAAGGAAAACATGGAATAATAGGCCACCATCTGGACTATCTTGTGGCAAACAATTATCAAAATCGGCACAGCCATATTTTACACACAGCGCAAAACGAGTTTAGAAAATGGGGCAGCAACTGACCTTGACCTTTGAGAACGTCCAAATATGAATGATCTCACATGCTTAGCAGTAATTAAAGTATTCGCAGAGTAAGAACGATGAATTTTGGTTCAATCAAAAAATCGGTTTGAACAAAAAAGGTCAAATTCGGAGCGACGTACCGACCATCCACAAGCGCTTGTATCTGGACACTCGAGTGCCTATGCCTGTGACGCGTCTGCCTTTGATTATACGCATTTATCTGGACACGCGAGTGCCTATGCCTGTGACGCGTCTGCCTTTGGTTATACGCTTGTATCTGGACACGCGAGTGCCTATGCCTGTGACGCGTCTCCCTTTGGTTATCTAGTCTCCTTTTGGTTATATATATATATAGTTATCTATAACCAAAGGAAGACGCGTCTAGATACCCAAAGGGAGTTATCTTATAGCCAAAGGGAGACGCGTCTAGATAATCAAAGGGAGACGCGTTACAGGCATAGGCGCTCGCGTGTCCAGATACGAGCGTCTGTGCGACCGTCTGACTAAAAACCGGACTGCTGCTGAACGACGGCCCATGATCTAAGTAGCAGTAAGCTTATAACAAAACTCAATATAATCGCTTGAGCCGTTTTTGACATTTTGGGCAGAACGTATCAAAAAACGAAATGCCTCCAGTGATATTGACCTTTATGGAAGTGCAGTTATGATGGCACGAGAAGCAGGTCACTAGCTTAGGTAATCTTAATGGTCCTATGAAGTTTAATCAAAATCTGTGCCGTGGGTCTTGAGATATGGGCGTCCATCGGACCGAACAGACGAACCGACTGACCGACAAATGGCTAGTTCTGATTCCTCTCCAACCCCTTGTGACGGTGGGTCCATTGGTGCTGGGCTCTGCACAATGGAATGCTATTACCCACTCGTCTTTCGTCTGTGGGGATCGCTAGTAAATCTCCCGTTGACTAATCTAAATACATTTATAAGTTTAACTCGGTCTGTGTTAGGCTGGGGTTACAGAGATAGAAAGAAAATGGTAAAAGATTCCCTATCACACTAGCTCTCACACGGCTATGAAACATAGGTAGTCCAGCCACTTGTTAACAGTAAATATCACACACTTATTTCCTCTACTCTGTACAAAATCTTCTAATCACTATACTAACTTAAAAGTCCAAATATCACTTCGAATAGTTCGCTCCTTGATAGTTCTATGCAGCTACAGTCTCATCATTGGGCTAATGGTGCGTTCTGCCCAACGGGTCAGAGTTCTGGAAGAGTGGACTATTGATGTCCTTCTATAGCAGTTTTGGTGCACGTTTTCAGATAACTTAGCTCTCCTGTAGATGAGCGATGTTGTGGTGGAGTCTTCTCCTGGTTGGCAGACTGGTGGGCTCTCGTAGCTCAGTGCTTGAAGCTTCAATGCAGGCCGAATGTCAGTGTGGACTTTCAGTGGTCTTGCTTCTGCTTCGGGCCAACGATGTCTGCTCGTCTTTTTGACAATATCAGGCTGTGGCTAACTAGGTTGAATAGAATTTCACCAGTCCCTGCTTTTAGTCTTCAGGTAGAGAGATCTTTCTGAGCTTAGCTCCTTCTCCTATAAGCGTCAAACAAAGATTGACTATCTATCCCTGTGGTCAGCCGGAAGCCCTGGAAATCTAAACCACAAGAGGCTTACTCTGGCGTGGGTGGGTGTTACCGGCTATACGTAAGCTGAATGAGGTCACATCCTAACTGAGTCAGCGTCAGCGTACATATGTGTAGCCCATAGTTGACTTGCGTCGTCTGCTATAGCGCTGTTTCATAATGAAAGCGAAAGTGGCGGATCGGTTGCGGCCCTTGGGTTCGGCTAGTTCCGGTTGAAGCAAGAAAGATGGAGGGTTATATAAATTATATTTCTCTTGTACAATCGCTGCTTGCCTAAACATTGATTGCTGATTTGTTTGTTCAGTAGGCCTAATTCGTTTGTCAGTGACCTACATTCACGAGAAATTCGAAGTCTCTTTCTTTTTCTTTGCTTTAATTTTTTAATTGAGAAATTTTAATTTTGCAGTTTATCTAGAAGATAACATTATTATACAGTAGAATAATTTTTGTTTTTAATTCAGTGAAGCAACTGCAATTATGTCTTATTATTTTCAATCTTTCAGTTGTTATTATTATTAGTTGTAGTAGTATTGTTATTATTATTATCATTATTACCATATATTAATTATTAGTTGTATGTTGGTGCTGCTGTCGTATTATTATTAGTTGTAGTTGCATTGTTATTATTATTATTTTTATAATTATTAATTACTCTAATGATTACGATTATTATTAATATTATGATGATTATTTTGTATTATTACTCTTATTATTATAATTATTATTATTATTTTTATTATTATTATGATCTAGGATGGATCTAAGGCATGGAAGAATGTGTGAGTGTTGTAGTTGTGTATACATATACTGTGGAATAATTATCTGTGTGTTAAATGTGTACGCATGAGTATGTGGCTGGTTATCTGTTTATGCATGTGTGTTAGTGTTTATAGATTTGTATTTTGGTATGGAAGTTCTTTTTGATAGTATATCAAATGTATCAATATTGTATGTCCATGTTTGTAATAATTTTGATGTTGTTATCTCCTTCCTTATTGCACTGCTAAACAAATATCCATGCCTTGTGTTTGGACAATAAAGAATCTTGAATCTTGAATCTTATTTTACATTGTTGTAATCTTTCCGAATCAGTCGCAAACGTTGTTCCCACAGTCGTTTCAGTGTTTTGTTCGCTGGTAATGTGTGTAACTTGACAATGCGCCCTTCAATTACTTTTCCTGCGAAATTAGGGCAGCAAACGCAATACTGTTTTTCTCCGCCACAAGTCTTCCGTCTACGTGCGGCCATGCTTAATACTCAACCGGAACTAGCCGGTGTCCTTGGCATAGGTGAAGGCAGGGACGGATAACTCTATCTGCACTAGTTTTGCAACAGCGCTATACGACGACGTTAATTTACAAAGGTTACAGACTAACTTATTTAAGGCGAGAAGCCATAGTGCTATGTAAAACTGGTCCTCTTATTACACCCCTCCACCCCAACCCCCACCCTTATCCCCGACTATTTCGAAGTATTTTCAGATAAGCTTCAAATACAAACATTCAACTGGTGTTTTGTATCTGAGTGATCTAGAATATTGAATAGAAGTGAGTACGCCAGCATTGTATCGCAGGGTATATATTTCCTTTCCTATTTTGCAGCGACCGAGTGTCGGGACCACATTCAACAAAAGTCAAACTTTAGCTGCTCTGATATCCCCAATGTGTGTGAGGACGTGAGATCCGCGACCTTCATCTGCCCGCGCTTTTGCAAACTATGTGGTAACGCCTGCTACCTTCTTACACCGTCAGTGTACCACGTCATTGCAATAGTTATAGCATCCTAAACACGGGAAGTTAAGATATCTTTGTAACGTGTTTTCCTTGTTCTAGGTGTAGGTTGTGTGAATTAAAAAGTTATGCGCATAATTATGTACACGCGTACGTGACAGTATTTAACTACAACGAAGAATTGGTGTTGGGGATGGTGTTCGTGTGATTATGCAAAAACAGTCATTGTCTATGCAAGGGATTGTTGTTTTTTTTTTTTACTTTTGAGAGTAACTCTCGGTTTACACGCACACACACACACACACACACACACACACACACCCACACACCCACACACACACACACACCCACACACACACACACACACACACACACACACACACACACCACACACACACCACACACACACACCACACATACACACAAACACACACACGCCAAAAACATTTGAGGAGAAAGCGGGGTTTACAAAAACAGGGATTGTTTATGCAGGCTTTCAGAGCGGTCTCCACGACAGATGTCATGAAGAGCTAAACCCTATTTGCAAGGACTCGGTGCCAAACTACTGCTCTGGCGTGTGCACAGGACCGCTGGACATCCAAGTGTGCCAATACTCGTGCTGCACGAACCGCAGTTTCAGCGACAACATTCCCAAGACATGTCCTGAAGAGTGCTTGCCGCCAGGCTGTGAGTACCTGTACACTTCACTTCGTTCTACAACTCTCCTATGTTTTGTCCCCTTAAACAAAATTCTAGAGCTGCCATTGCGATTATCTACGTAATAATTAATTATTTATTTTTGTGTGCGTTTGCAGATAGTTTACATATCAGTTTATGTTTTCATTTTACTTCAATAGGACTACAAAGCCGAGTCACAATACTGCCAAGAAAGTGAACCCTTTTAAATATGTTTGTTTTCTCGCCTATGAGTGTGTGAGTGTCTTGCCATCTTCTTACTTCTCATCATTATCAGCAGCAACAGCAGCAGCAACCTCACCATCATTATTACCATCAGGAGAAGAAGAAGAGGAATAATAACAACAACAACAACAACAATAGCAGCAAAAAAAAGACGACTGTTTCAGTTCACCTGTTGAAATAAGCATTTTTTTTTGGTATATTCACTGATTCAGGGCCAATACGGCCCCAAGTAAAACGGATCTGCGATTGCAAATAGAAGGTGGATCCTCCATCACGCAGAGGTAGATAACACACAGCCATTATAAATACGAAGACTGAGATCAGATTTCGTCTTCGGCGAATCGAAGCGGACGCTCAAACGGGTTATTCTCAAACCGCGCAAGAACAAACATATTATAATCTTTCCTTAAATCAAAATGACGTAGGCCTATGATAGGTAAAAGTTTCGCATATAATAAAATAGGCATATCTCAATGTTTTCCCAGTCATAGGACTGTATTTTTCGATATAAGTAAAGATATCATGAGTTCGTCGGTACCCAGTTTGGGAATAAAACTGATTGGTTTCGCCAAAGATACATGGGCTAGGTGCTATTACTGCTATCGGTATTCTATCGAAGATCCACTGTCCATTCTACTTGGTTAATGCCGATGTGCAGTAACGCATACAACACACGTAACGCAAGTAACTGATTTTTTGTATTTCCAGTCTTCTCTGAAAATACTTTGAAATAGTCGGGAATCAGAGAAGAGCCATATGTCAAGAACTACAAAACGGGTTTTGACCAAAGCTCTTAGTAACATTACACAGGTTAGTGGTCAACCTCCTGTGCCCTAATATTTGCTCTACCGCAAAACAAGGTCACTGCATTCATTTTGTTGCTAAACACGTTTTAATTCAAAATCTCAAAAACGGCTAAAGTGATTTTGTTGTTTTCGTATACTTGTGTCCCGGTGTAGCAGGCCAGATTATACCCCGCCTCAAGTATACCCAGGGTATAAACTGGCCTAGCCCAGACTATGCCCCCGTATAATCTGGCCTAGCCCAGACTATACCCCTGGGTATTATCTGGCCTAGGCTCGTTTAACCCTCTCCTGCCCATTATAACCCCCCCCCCCCCCCCACTACGGAAGACCTTATCCTTCACGTTACTCTTTAATTTATGTGTTGTAATTGTTCTTATGCACTCAGATAGATAGATAGATAGATAGACAGACAGACGGATAGATAGATAGATAGATAGATAGATAGATAGGTAGATAGATAGATAGATAGATAGATAGATAGATAGATAGATAGATAGATAGATAGATAGATAGATAGATAGATAGATAGATCGATTAGATTAGATTAGATTAGATTAGATTAGATTAGATTAGATTAGATTAGATTAGATTAGATTAGATTAGATTAGATTAGATTAGATAGGGTTAGGGTTAGGATTTTTTTTACACGCAACATAAAGGCTGTTAGCCGAGTTCACTCAGGTTTTTTTTTTTTTTTTTACACGCAAGCAAAAGGCTGTTACCTGAGAGTTGGTCACGCAAACGGTCATGTACAACAAACTCATGAGTGAAATCTCTTTAGGTGGGGGTATATTCCGGGCTCGAGGGGTATGACCTGGCCTAGGCTGATCTATACCCAGGGGGTTAACCCGCCTAGGCTACATAATACCCAGGGTATAAAGTAGCCTGAGGTATATTCCGGCCTGTTACACCGGTATTTCGAATCAAGAGCGATCCATTAGTGCAGTCCGATTGTCTGTCTGTTAGCAGGTCGGTCCGTCGCTGAGAATTTTAACCTTTTTTGCCTAAAACACGTTTTTGTCTTATCTCAAGGATAACTGAACCGACATTCATAATGTTCACTTTGCTGGTACTGCAACTACTGCTAAGCATGTCAGATCATTGGTACTGGTATTTTGTCATAGGTCAATGTAATTGTGCTTCACCCTGTTCTAAACACGTTTTGAGCTTATCTAAAAAAATATATAGTTTTATCCGATGTGGATAAGTTTTTGTTTGCAAGTGGGTTCAAAACCGTGGCCTATTATTCCGCGTTATCCTTTCACTTCTTTTGGATAAAGCACAGTCACAGTACCACCAAAAAAATGAACACTTTTGAAAATTCTTATTTTTCGGCTATGTGTATGTGTGTTTGGAACTACATTTGAATGGCTTGCTATCTTGTTATTCATCAGGTTAACTTAAGTTGTAC